>OZ007496.1:157115661-157715661 GCA_963931805.1 Microdon myrmicae | reverse complement strand
GATATATTTTTTTAGAATATACACATCTGGCTGGATTTTAGGATTGTGTGCATGGGAATGAAATGGATATGTTTTAATATGGGTTTGTTTGAATATGCAGATACGCATTGGGATTCGGGTTTTGCTTATGGATGGTAATTGAACATCTGGTTCAATTTGCCATGCGTTTGATTTTGCTTGATAATTATGGGAAATTGGATGTAAGAGTGATAAACGAATATTTGATTCGTTTATTGGGAATTTGGTTGGATCGGGGTAATGGATTTTGTAAATATGAGTTTGGGTATAGGGATTTGTTTGAACCATCCTGTAGGTTATGGAATTTGGATCAATGTGGCGGTTATTATTTACGCCACGGTTCTTCTTTACACCTCGAAATCGGAAACACCCCAAACGCGCAGCAAAAGACAACCCGCAAGTATTGGCACGTGCAATTGAGCGAAACTAAATACCTGAGTAAGTGACATATCTGATTTTTCGTCACAAAGTACATGCATTATATCCATTCCTGCGAGTGACGCTATTAATTGGAGTCAATGCATGTTAAAGACATCGCTGAAATAAAAACTTTAACCATGTTTCTCGATGGAATTCCATGGCGCCAACAATAAAAATAGCATTAGGGTTCTGCATGGCACTATCTCCCTGTTAGGAAATACGGTTGTACTCCCGAACAACCAATTCAACGTAGGATGCGTTCGCCGCGCATATTCCTTTATGTTCTACAGAACACACACGAGCGAAAGATACCAACGGTTTTCCTAGTCATCACAAACATCCGAGTCGCTTAACCGAGCGACAGTCGACTAAGAAATACCGCAGGTGGCCCGAAACACAAGAAACAACGTCAACGATAGGAGCCATCTAATACGACGTCGAAACTGCTGTGCACACACCACTTAAGGTAAAAACTTAACGTCCCATGGACGCAATGTGTGCACAGTAACAACCCTTGCGACCAGCAAGTGCGAGTAGCTACCGCACTTCGGCATGCTTATTGGCAGGTAAAAGAACCCCAAGGAATCGGATGCTTAGCAACGGGCTACAACGTCTTACGCAATCCTACAGCAAGTATCTACGCGTTGTCGCTCCTTGTGTTGGGTAAGTACAAACCTAGTACACGGTAATCTTGTGTGTGTCGCAATCGAACCGACTGTCGGAGATCGCCCGATGGATCGGTTAATGGAAAGGGGATGCACACGGATGATTGCCACCGAGGAGTAGCGAACCAAGTCAGTCTAAGTCGAGCCAGCAGCGAATGAGCTTATCCATCAGTGTCGCGCAGTGAAGTTCTCTTGAAGTTTTGTTAATTGAATTACGGTGCATATAAATTCCGTTAATCACCACTAAGGAACTATATTAATATTGTTAATCGAATCACAGTGTCCATATAACTTCAGTTAATTACCACTAAGGAACTATATTAATATTGTTAATAGAATCTCAGTGTATATATAACTTCAGTAATCACCACTAACGATCTATATTAACACGTTCGTCGCCACGTCACCTAGATCTGGGTGACGGGTATGCTTCCGTGGGGGCCCCGTCACCCGAATATGGGTGACGCTCTTCTTATTCAAGTTAATACAACTTTCAGGTTAATTTTTAAAACGAATTTAATGGAATCAGTACTGAAATATAAATATAGGATATACAACATAAAAATACTAAAAATATGCATATTATACTATAGTTTTTACTAATTTATATTTAAGATAACATATTGCATTATACTATGTCGTATGGTGTGCGTTGAAACATTGTAAACACATTTGTGGTGAATTTGGACAATTGGAACAATAGGTCATAGTCTTTTTTTATAAATTTTTTTTTTTTGCTTCTTGCCGCTCAGCAGTTTGCCTACTTTTCCGGTAACATAGGACGCACATCCTTCTTCCAGATTTGCCCTGCTGATTTGTACGAATCTGCAGCTTATGGGACCCGTTCCTTGTTTTAGCCCTATTATTATCGAGCGTAGAATTTTCCGGGGACATCAATTCAGTAACAAGCAGCTCACGAAATTTTCTTATTTCAATTTTTTTATTTTGTACTTTCTTGTATACTATGTGAGCATTTACTACACTTGTACCCCAAAACCAAATGTAATGCTAATTTACGATACCACTTGATACTTTTCCGTATCGCTGTGGCATATGACACCATCTGGTCGCTCCTGTCGATGCCATTGTTTCCGCGTTTATAAGCAAGTACCGCCAAACGTTTCTGTTGAGGAGAACGTCCGCGATGACTCGCATCCGTGGTTGATGTCATGATAGGTGGATGTTTTGTTGATAACATCCTAACATCGCGAACGTCCCTCCACTTTAGTACCACAATACCCTTATTGTCTTCTCTTGACATCATATCACCTCTCTTGAGTGGGTACGACATTACAAAATGCGGCATACATTTTTTGTTATGCCGCACAGTCCCAACGACATGCGTCTTGAATTGTAAAAACTTTAATGTTAATTCATAACTAGTATAAGAGTTGTCGACGAACAAAGTTCGTCCCACATTTTTCAATTTATCTGCTAGTTCAATGCTGACGTTTTCCGCTAGGCCAACTTGCCTTCTTCCGCTGGTATCTCGTCCAGAATAATTTTTTTTAATTTCTGCAGAAGTGGTGGGTTTCCACCTGTTCAATCACCACCACTACTCTCCTTACTTTCAATAATATTTTCACGCCGTCCACTGAACATTTTGAGGATAAAAATATCACCGACGTGCTTATCAAAAAAAGTATGCTTCTCGACTGAATGAAGGATCTGGGATAGATGCAGTGAGATCCCAGACAGTCCTCTAGCCGAAAACCTTATCGCTTTTCCCATTTTAGAACTAAATACTTTGTTGCGAGTCGAAGGAAACGAAAACGTTGCTCGTATACCTACTCGAGTTACATCCCTGCTATTTCCCGCTTATCGCTCTGTTTATGTTTCGGCGCTCCGACAGTCGAATTTGGGCCCCGGGAGAAACTCAGGCGAATAGCGCTGGGCGACGAACGTGTTAAGTTTGCTAATCGCAATTACGGTGCAAATATAGCTTAGATTGAACTAAATTAGGGGCACGATTAACTTCAGTTTAATTACTACAAAAAACTATATTAAGTTTGTGAAATATAAATTAGTTGAACGTACTACTTCATTTTTTTTAAAACGAATGAACTATAATAAAATTGTGTTAACGTACAAAGTGTACCTCCTAATGTGCTTGTTACCCTTTAATATTGAGAATAAATGAATCATTTACCTTTAACTGACCTTATTCTATATACCACAAGACTAGTGACCACCGCGGTTGACGGACCTATAGTAACGACTTATTATTAAAAAAAAAGAATGAATTGGGGTGAGGCAGCCTAACGAAATACCTTCGTACGGCATAAATCAGTTACCTTCTTGGTAAACATTAAAACGGAGTCAGATAGTTCGGGGACCTTCCTGCCCCCAAAAGTGAAGAGTGCTGAAGTAGGTGATCCTGGTGAACCAGTGCCTATGCGACAAAATACTAGGGAAGCACTCCAGAGCAAACCACCGTCGACAACACCTACATGTATGTGTGGGGAAAGGATTTGGTAGGGCTGTGTAGAGCACTACAAATCATCAACACACTGCTGTTTTTGCCGCACCCATCGCGCCGAGTTCATCTCCAAAAGATCGTGCAAAATGTATCCCGCCCGTTCTTTTGAGATGCCCACGACCTCAGTTAACTCACACAACTACACTTTATGATCACTCAAAACGATTAGATGAACCTACTCTAGGATTTCCGCATTCGTATACTTTTGGCTTATCAAAGCGGGGTACGTCGTCGGTACGACCCATTTTAAATTCAATAAACCACCGATCTCTGAGGAGCAGATGCAGAATAACATTTCTGCAAGCATTGCAATGATTATTCAAAAGTTTTTCCCATCAAAAAACAATGTTTGTTCAACAGGCGATATTCTTGTCTTTCCATTTTTTTGTTTACAAAGGATGGTTGAAATGTCGCCAAACTTCGTACAAAATCTAGTGACAGGTGAGTCATGTTAATTTTCTAGTGGTGCCACCTATTTAAAAATCCCGGTACCTTTCAGCCCATGTATTATTGTATGTATTTATTTTTGCAATTTCTCTTTTGGTGGCCCTCAAAACTAAGGTATAACGTATTCATGCCTCTCTATCGAAAATGCTTCATGGCTGTTAAATTACGAGGCCGTTCGTGTCATGTTGATGGCTTAAGAACCCCTGTGGGGGTTCTCTACATCACACGGAGAACCAACCCACAACCCTAACCCGCAAACAGACAAAAACCCAATCCGCAATAGTATACATCTCACCAATATCATACATCTCCCAACCTGCAACAAACATTTTCCCAAACCTCCAACAGAATATAATTCAACCGAATATATTCTAAACATCCGGGCATTCATTTTCCCAAAATTGCTTCGGTCAATTCTCCACTTAATTCATATTTCCTCTTCGTGACCAAGCAATCTTAATTTCCCCGAAATTCATATGCCACAACAAACGCATATCCAAATCCTCAACGGAATATTACCAACTAACTAAGCCGCGCACATTTCCCCGAAATTCATATGCCATAACAAAGGCATATCCAAATCCTCAACGGAACATTACCAACTAACTAAGCCGCACACATTTCCCCGAAATTATTTCGGTTAACATTTCATCTAAACGATATTTCTTGCTTGCACCCAAGCCATTCCAATTTCCTCCGAAAATGCATGCCCATACTTGCTCGCGTCCCCAAAGCCAATTTCCCGGTACACCCAACCAACGAATTCAACCCAGCCTGTACGGCCAGAATTCGCTGGAACTGAGTTCCTGTACGAGCATAGCGACTCCTCCAAAATTCTTCGTAACTGGCAGCGAGCCTAATTTCGCTATGACGCACCGCCACTACGCATTGAATGAATTATTTTCATTCATAAGTCAGACGTTGTCCAATCACCGCAGCGTACGCGTCGTTCCCGCTTCCTTGTCCCGTAGGGCGTTATTCCCAGAGCCGAGCCTCTATCGCCAGTCACCAGCCAACCGCCATCAAGCGCGCGTCGAGTCTCGAGTCGGCCGATATCCAACAGCCACCGCGGCCGGACACATAAGTCGCTATACAACCGCCACCCGGTCCACACGCCGGAGTCGTTTATTAACCACCGTGGTGTGCAGACACAGTGAGTGAATTTCCTTCCCATGTTGAGAACGGACACGTCACGCGAATCGAGTAAACAATAATCATAAATTTCGTCATTCGGGTCGATTGTTTCCTTTCTTGGTGCATTACAACTGCTTGTGCTGTGCTACTTGATTATAGTAAAGTAAATGCCGGACGGCCAACTTAATTTTATTCGGCTCGGAGTAAGCAAAAGGACAGTCTAAATTCCAATCAAATACAGTGCGGTGCATTTACAATCATTTTGAGACCAAAATACGGCCAAACATGAACAATGAGACTACGTAGTGGCTAATTGTAAAAATATAGATATGTACATATGTTAGAATAAAATCTCATCGCAAACGATCTGTAAAAATAAATCAGTGGAACTAAAGCAAATTAATAAATCTTCTAATTGTTTCATTTCTTATGGTGCCGGTCGTTCGGCGTGGACGACATCCTGGTGCCCGCTTGTTTGACGTTGATTCAAGAATATTTGTTTGTGCACGTATGTTCGTAGGAACAAACGGTAGGATGTTTAGTGAACCCGTTTCCGTGCTGGCGCCAACCATAGACACCCCCACACCCCCTACCGTATGTTAGTTGGACAATACTTGTAGCGGTTATCCTCCTCGGCCATCCGGCTACAACTTTCAGGTCGACTGCTCTGGATTCTTAGAAATCACTTTCTGGGCGCGTTGAATGATGTCGGCTATTCTGACAACGAGCTAGACGGCGTTGCAACATTTTCATTGGTGTGCTCCGACGAATTGTACTTTTTGACGAAATCATACTCATCAATCAAAACAAAAAGCTGAAGAGCCGACTGATTTCTGTCATCGTACGCTCATTGCCTACACAGTCCATAGACCCGTCTTATCGGTTATACCCCAACACTTGGCAGCAACATTGCGATGATTTGACGGTTGTAATGTTCCTGTACATGCGTAAAGCTATTTACAGGCTAATGGCGACATCTGCCAAGGACATAGAACGGTGAAAATTCCAAATTGAATTTTGTGGCGCATCTTGTACATATGCTTCTCCAAAGTATTCAAAACACAGAACAAAAATACATCGGAAAATAAAATACCATATGTACAATTCTTCAAACCTTTGACACCTCTTTTTGTTTCCTCTTCCCAGTTCATTTCACTTGTACTGTAACCGCCCATCAAACCACCCGTAGAAACATCAGCAGACATGTATTTCTCCATACATCGCTTGTGTGAATCCGTAAAGTACAAAGAACAAAGGACACCTGGTTACACAAATATATTTCGGAGAATTTCAAATTTTCTTTTCCACACAAATAATCGATACAATACTCGACTGGATCAATTTACAGCGACGAATAGTGACTGACAATATAAAAGATGTATCATCCGAGGATACTAACCATCTCTTCTACTTCGTGGTGAAGAGATTTCAACATCGATAAAAGTTTCACATCTATCCATGGACTAGTTGCCCTCAACAATAACAAAGCACTTAACTGTTCGTTGCCCAATTATATAAATTTCTTGAACATCTACAGATTTTCGCAGCACATCCCCTCACTCGTTTGAAAGACGAAAGAAGGAGACAGTAAAAATATTTCTGGAGAAAAGTCCAGTGAATGGCATTATAATTGCTTGACCAACCATACAGGGCATGCCATTCAGAAAGCCCAAATCAGAGCATTTCAATACAGCCAACACACAACAATGATTTGTGATTCTTAGTAAAGAACCACAACAATCTAGGCACTTAGTTCCTTGAGCATCAGTAAAAGCAAGAACGAAATATCAATTACGCTGCCAGTCAGGATGTAACCAATCAAATACTGAAGACCAGTCAATAGTTCGTCCAATTTGTCTCATACTCGAGGACAATTTATCAAAAGTGTGAATGCCGAAAATCTAGGTGGTTTTGAAATTCACTTGTGCAAAAAAATGATGTCGAGTATTGGTAACTAATGCCGGCAGGACATCAATACACAGGGGCATACGGCACGACAAGCCACAAACTAATTGGTGATATCTCTCCATGAATTCCAAACATACTCAAGGGTCGGAATGGTAATTGTGCATAACTTGCATACTATTCACACTTAAGCACAAGAATGGATCATATTCTCTGAACACTCCACGCAGTATGTGGTCTTCTCGATTCATAGTTGATTTGCCTAGTTCTTGAGACCCAATTTTGATTCGAAAACGGTGACCTGCGCATATCAATTGTCTCACTAGTCAACACTAGTTCCATCACCTCGTTTTTATACGAGATACCCGACAATAGGCTCAGTCCCCCATCCACCGAGTTCTGCTGAATTAATTAATTTAGTTCGTGCTGTGAGTAGATGTTCGGCTCATACCATGTCGTGCTTAAGGCGTTGCCCGCCTACCAGCCCACACCATCACCACCTGTATGCAAATAAGGAATAGATCTCTCTGACGGTTGGCTTATTCCCGACAATCGACTTCTGGCTCATAACTAGGGACACAAGTAAGACAAGAAAGTCGACATCAGCTGCCAATGTCCTTGCTGACGTGAATTTTTTCCTGTTTTCATTGCCTGTCCCATTGTTTCAGGAAGAGGATACACGATTATTTGTACTCATAAATATTTATGTAATTTACACAAGAGTGCTAGGAATGCTAAAAGGGATTTCACACAGCTAAGTTAGGTGAATAATGCCGTGGGATATTTACAAAGGGTGACGCCTTTGCTTAAGTCCCAACGCGAATACTTATTTTCTTTGGAATTTGCCCAAATAACAATGTTGATGTTAATTTCGACTCCCCTTCTCCTCCTCTATTGAGGGGAAAGGTGAGTTCAAGCAAGCATCGTTAATGGGACAAAATAGTTAGTGTATTATTGAATCTTAACGTGGGAAGCTTATTTTGTAAATCTTAAATAATACAACCGAATGTTTTTAAAGATGATATCTTAATTCAATATTTATTTATTTATTTATTTATTTAGGGTTAATCCAAGCAGCTTAAGTTAATATAATATAACAACTTACAGACTAACTTAAAAACTAAAGTAGTAGTTAAAAAAAAAAAAAAAAAAAAAAAATATATATATATATATATATATAATTTAAAAAAAAAAAAGAAGAAAAAAACACGGAGGGAGAAGAGGGCTTGAGGTGTGACAGTGAGGGGTACGTCTACACAGTGGTAAGGGGCGGGGTTGGAGAGCTGGGGCGAGAGGTTTGAAATTGAGGTGGGCTGGGGTTAGGACGGGCTTATTCTGAGACGTCGTTTGAAGGCAGGAGTGGTGAGGTTGAAATCAAAGGAGGTGGGGAAAGATTTGGCATGTCGTAGCATACGCGAGATGGGCTCGTTAACGCCGTAAGACGTGTGATGAGTGGGCACGTAAAACAGACGAGGGTTCCGCACATTACGGGGGTTTGTATAAAATGATAAAGAGGAGAGCAAGATTGGGCAATTGATTGAGCCTGACAGCAGGCGATGGATAAAGATGATGTCAGCACGGATTCTGCGCTCCACAAGCTTGTTAAGATTGATTAGAAGGAGCCGGCCTGTGTATGGTGGGAGAATGAGTGGGTTTTCCCAGTTCAGTCCACGGAGGGCGAAGCGCAAGAAACGACGTTGAACGTCCTCGATCCTACGAATGTGAGACAGTTGATACGGGGACCAGACCCGACTGGCATATTCGAGTAGTGGTCGGCCAAAAGCTGTGTAGAGGGATCGGGTGACGTAGGGGTTGTAGTATTCCAGAATACTACCCGTATTCGCTTTAACACTAACGCATGTCCTTTCAAACACAACCCTTAAAACTACATCCTCACATATCTTACATTCTCAGTTAATACAGCACATTTCATAAATAAACAGACACTATATTCTATATCCAGTCACTTACAGCACATTTCATATATATGCCCATTTTCATAACAAGCACATTTTTCATTTCAAAACATGGCCACTTTGATTTTCGTTCAAAGTTTATTCAAAATTCTAAGTCACAGAGACTTCTAGATTGTTTTGTTCAGTTTACACGCCACAGTCAGTTAGAACAAAATGTTCTATATAAACAAGTAAATTTATATGAAAAAAGTAGAAAGAAGAGAGCTCAGCTTGAGATAGCTGAGTTCAATAAAATAAAAATAAATCAAATAAAATATAATTAAATAAAACCTATAAGTATTTTAATTAATATAATAACCTCCACGCTCTTTCCTCGAAAGAGGAAGCACGGCGTTGGAGCCGTAACACTGGTGGCAGCGGTGGGATCCACGAAGACTGGTGGACTCCCGACTAGTGGACTCCTCGAAGGAAGCCCGATCCACGAAGACTGGTGGAATCCCCGAAGGACGACTCTATCCTCGAAGGAAGACCAATCCTCGAAGGAAGACCGATCCACGAAGACTGGTGGACTCCCCGAAGGACGACTCTATCCTCGAAGGAAGACCAATCCTCGAAGGAAGACCAATCCTCGAAGGAAGACCGATCCACGAAGACTGGTGGACTCCCCGAAGGACGACTTACTCCTCGAAGGAAGACTTAATCTTCGAAGGAAGACCAATACCCGAAGGACGACTTAATCCTCGAAGGACGACTAAATTCTCGAAGGAAGACCAATCCCCGAAGGACGACTTAATCCTCGAAGGAGGACTCGATCCCAGAGGAAGATTAGTGCAAGATAAAACCCTAAAGAAGGAAGGAAGGTCCTCATTTTCTACTTGGATGGCGGAACATTCGATGTATTGAGTGCAAATAACTTCGAAATTTCATTTGCCGATGAGTTCCAGAGGAAATCTAAATTAACCTCAGTGGCAGCAGATGAAAAAAAAAAAAACAAGAAGACAACACCTCAAAAAAAAAAAGAACAAAACATTAATCAGAAAAAAAAAGAACAAAACATCAATCAACATATATTAGTAGTAAGAATCGTTAGCGAAATATCAATTTTTCTGTTCATTTTTTCGTAGGAATATTTTTACCTTGGAACTTTTAACTTTTCCTTTTTACTAACAATTTTGTCCGATAGAAATTATTTCGAATATTCTCTTTCCAGTATTTCGACGACATTTCCGTTTTGTCTTTTTCGCCGAATTTTCTTTCTCTACAGCTTTGAGACCAAATTAACTTTCTTTTTCATATATATTGAATAACTAAAAGAAAGGCCATTTTTATATACCGTAGTTTTAAGAAGTGATTTTGCCATACATTGATTTCAGAGTTTTCAAGATTACGAGTCCGTATTACACGAGACAGGCGGCTAGGCAGGGGGAAGAACAAATCCACTCTCTACAAATACACCATAACCCCCCTGAAATGGCTCTTTCTGTCGGAATTTCTGATGTTTTCAGAATCGTCCCTACCTTTGACGGAAAACCCTGCGACCTAGATAAATTTATTTCCGGGGGAGACGTTTTATTTAGATCTATAAAAAGGGCAGACCCGGAGATATATGAAACATTTTTGGAGCTAGTCAAAAATAGACTAGAGGGTCCTGCCTATGATCTAATTAGGTATAGCACAATTGCTAAATGGGAGGATTTAAAGGATAAACTTGAATCAGAATATAAAGAGGAGCAATCTCGGTCAACGGCACACAATGAGTTGATATCCCTGAAACAAAACTTCAAAGAAACCGTTCGGGAATACGGAGACAGAGTTGCGAATGCTCTGAGGACGCTGAACTCTGCTACGTGTGAAATAACAGCAGACGCGGTGGTTAGAGAATTCTTGATAGAAGAAAACTCAAAATTGGCAGTGCAAATATTTGAGGACGGTCTCAAGAATGAACAACTGAAAATCCTAGCCAAAGTCCATGGGGGAAGTAGTTTAAAACAGTCTATTGCACATGTAGTATCACATGCTGCTCGAATGGACAACTCTCCCAGGCCATATAACTATAATGACAGATTTAATCGAATAGTCTGCCAAACCTGTGGTAAGCCAGGTCATTCTCAGGGCACATGTTATCGGAACATGCAGTCCAACAATTTTCCGAATAGACAACCAATAAAAAAGAGAATATAACATTATGTGCAATTTCTGTGGACGGAATAATCACACAGAGAACGAGTGTAGATACAAGATATCTAGGAATGGACCATCCTTAACAAATTACCAACAAGGTACAACAACGCGTAATCCATTCCGAAATAATCCTGCAAACACCGAAAATCGTTTTAGTGAAAATCCTAGAATCACCAATAGACAAAACGATAGGCAAACTGTTCACTTTTCTCGGGTGCAAGAGTCGGAAAACGAGGCCTGACGCCAACCCAATTTTATGGAAGACAGACAAAATTTTTCTATTTATAACATTAGATCTTTGGCAATAGATAACGACAATTTTAATGAAGCTCCTAACCAAATAACTAAAGCGATACAGATAAACGAAGAGAAAACAAGCACTAATATAAATATTCAGATTCATACTCCAGTTTTGGAAAATAATTCAGCAACACAGACTGAAAATTCGAAATTTTCAGCAGTAGTAAAGACTGAAATCCCTAATATTTCGGATATCCCTATTGACCACACAGACACTTCAGCAACCAAGACTGAAAACTCAGCAATATTAAAGACTGAAAATTCAGAACTTGCAGAAAATACACTAACAAAAATCCCTCACATTTCGGCTATCCCTATAGACAACCCCGACACTTCAGCAACAAAGACTGAAAATTCAGCAGTGGTAAAGACTGAAGATCCAAAAGGTGCAATAAAAATCGGTTCAGTAGTTAACACTGAAGAACGCCATGTTTCAGCAGCAAAGTCTGAAGGATTGAAGGTTTCTACAGCAGATATAACTGAAGAAAGAGTTCAAACAGCAAATAAGACTGGGAACCAAGATGTTCTAACAGCAAATAAGTCTGAAGAACTATACGAATCAGTAAATGAGACTCAGAAACTAAACGATCCATCAGCAATGAGTAAGACTGAAAAGGTAAACGTTCCGACAGAAGTTAAAGCTATAGAAAATGATGACATTGAGCCGAAAACACTAAACATTTTTAATAACGATACTGAACAGCAACACGAGGTAATGAAAATTGAAAATAATAATTCAATTAAAGAAGTTAAAGCTATAGAAAATGATGACAATGAGCCGAAAACACTAAACATTTTAAATAACGATACTAAACACCAACACGAAGTTATGAAAATTGAAAATAATAATTCAATTAAAATAGGTATTGAAAAGAAAAACCTTATAAATACCTTAAAAATTAAATTTTACAACAATAAACATGTATTCGAACACAAAATAAGAAAAAATAAAAAGGTACACAGTCATTTAGGACAACTGAGATCATTTCTTAAGAAAATGTTTGGTATTATGCAATTCTATGCAGTCATCATAATAATAGGCCCAAAAAAGTTTTGGAAAATTTTCCATAAATTTAAGGAAAAGATAGACACTTAACAAATGGCCTTTGTTTTTATTCAATATATAAAACAATTGTAAGAAATGACGGAAACGAAAAAAAAAAAATTCAAAATTCTAAGTCACAGAGACTTCTAGATTGTTTTGTTCAGTTTATACGCCACAGTCAGTTAGAACAAAATGTTCTATATAAACAAGTAAATTTATATGAAAAAAGTAGAAAGAAGAGGGCTCAGCTTGAGATAGCTGAGTTCGAAAAAAAAAAAATTAATAAAATATTTAAATAAAATAAAACAAATCTAAAAATAAAAGAGATCTTTTATTTAATAAATTATTAAATAAATATAATAACCTCCACGCTCTTCCCTCGAAAGAGGAAGCACGGCGTTGGAGCCGTAACAGGGTTTAGGAATTCTTTCGACCAGCGTTTTACAAAGCCAAGGGCGGCGTTGGCCTTTAGGATTGTGTTATCGATATGTGCGGTAAATCTAAGTTCCTTGTCACATAAGACGCCCAGGTCGCAAATTGGATCAACCGATGTTATCGGTTGGCCTAGCAAGAGATAGGAGCGTGGCTGGGAGGGGGAGCGTTTCCGAGAGAAGGTGATTGTGTGACATTTGGCGATATTCAGAACTAGGCAGTTATTTTAGCACCATGTCGAAAATCTGTCAAGATCCGATTGGAGAAGTGAGGAGTCAAGGGGAGAGCGGATTGTCTTGAAGATTTTGGTATCATCCGCGTAAAGCGAGATGAGGGAGTGATTGATGCTCGAGCCTATGTCGTTTATGGTAAGGATAAATAGTAGGGGGGCGAGATGACTGCCCTGGGGGACACCTGAGGTTGGAGAGAAAGGATCGGAGAGGGTGGATCTAAATCGCACCCGACGGGTTCGAGAGTTAAGGTAGGATGAGATCCACTTAATCAACAGGGGTTCAAAACCAAGGGAAGGTAATTTAAAGAGAATCAGGTTATGGGAAATTTTGTCGAAGGCCTAGCTAAAGTCGGTAGTGACTACATCAACCTCATCGCCGTTTTAATAATTAATTTATTCAGTAAACTCAACATTTTCATCGTGATTAATTATAGGAACGAACAACGTCTGCAAATTATAAAAATTTACTACCGAAATTTGGGTCGGTGACCGCAACTTTTACACCGTTAACTCCAATTCTCGGTGGTAATTCTCGCCCTGGTAGACAGGCAATAACAAGTTTAGTGCAAACATTTGAGTCTACATATTCGTTGTGTGATGTTGCCGTGCCAGTGAGACAACGGGTTGGTCGAAGTGTCGAAAATATCGCAGCCGTTCAAGCGTCCGTAGCAAACGATCCAAATCAGTCAATTCCACGGCGTTCTCAAGAATTGGGCATCGCCCAGACCACTTTATGGCGAATTTCGCGTAAGGATCTTGGTTTACACCCATACAAGATCAAGCTGACTCAAGAATTGAAGCCGATGGACCATTTAAAGCGACGTACGTTCTCCGATTGAGTCCTAGAAAAGATGCGCCAAGATGATGAATTTCATCGCAAAATCATCTTCAGTGACGAAGCTCATTTTTGGGTCAATTGGTTTATTGGGTTAGATGTAGTTGTACCTAACACGGACACTGATTTTCACCTATCCCCAACGATTATTTACCCTTACAAAATAATAACGAACACCGGAGATTTGGTTTAATAGATTCCTTTATTGATGTTATTACAATTGTTCACAAATTTTTTACTTTGTTTCCGCAGCTCGGATAGAAGATTAGTTATGTGACGAATAATAACACTCGACACAGTTTTCACATATAATGTGCGATATAGTTTATTTTATCAAACTAAACTCTGATACCTATCGATTAAGACTCCTTCGACTCTATGGCTCGTGTGCACAACTCGGGGGTAGAAATCTGACTCATGGTTTGGACGACGTTGACCCAGCCTCCGCGGTTGAGATCAGTTTTTACTCATGTCATCGGCGGGGAAAGCAATTTTTCCTCCGCCCCAACGACCAATGAAAAACGGATTGCATCCCATTGGCAGGTTCTCCTGGCCGTCGCCCAGATACGTTGAATGTCTTTTTCTTGGAAAGAAAGACAAACGGCATATGCGCTGGGCAAAAGAAAGGAAAAACAAACATGCAGCGGGTCAAATATGATGATCGCTATACGGCTGGGTGTATTGCCATCGTACGATAGAGGATAGATTTTTAATTGACGTTAACTCAACAGAACTTTGCCGCGACGGCAAAGGCTACAAGATTTGAGTGAATATTTATTTTAGGCATTGGATAATGCAAAGGAATGCTGCCATGCAGGCGAAAATTAATTTCCTCTGTTTACGTAGAGTATACGCAAGCATTTCGTTTAGAATAGCCAGCGTGACAATCGTGGCTGTTCGTTGTTTCGACAACGAATCATTAGACATGACCGATGCTGTGATCTTTCCTCGATAAGACAACGGATCATGTAGCCGGTCATACAGCTGTACAATTAAATGTTTGTACATGAAGGCTAAAGCCAAGGGATTGTAGGCAATCGATTTCTCTGTGTCATAGGTCGATGGATCGAGTGTGTGTTTACTTTAAATAATACTCGATCGCTTGCGGGTAGCCAGCGATTGTTATGCTGTGTATTGTCGATAGGACGATCAGCCGATGGTTCTGCCGATAAGGCAAGGGCGAGCATGACATGCCGAATATGGGGAAAATGCTCCTCCGCCATGCGTATTCACATGTTCGGATGTTAATGTCGGTTACACGATGGGAAAACCGAATTCGTTTTTAGGACATGAGGGTTTGTATGCAAGCATGCCCCGAGGTGAACATTTGATGCCACGGTGAGATGGTAATCTTGTTGTGGGCTTATGTTTTCAGGTGAAAGGTGATGCAGAGTAGCTTACGATGCTCATTTGCAGGTAAGTAGAAGGCAGGTGATTTATGGTAATGTGTGGTTCTTTGGAAGTGGGTTAAGGAACCCCCACAGGTTCGTCAATGGGCAAAACATGCGTTATTCGTCGGGTGAAAATCCACATGTCATTTATGAACCACCACTTCATCCACAAAAATAAACTGTTTGGTTGGGTTTGCATGCTGGCGGCGTCATTGGGCCATATTTTTTCGACGACGATAACGATCGTCACGTTATTGTGAATGGCCATCGTTATCGCGCCATGATTACCGATTATTTTTGCCCCGAATTGTAAGATATGGACTTGGGCGGCATGTGGTTTCAACACGACGGTGCCACAAGCCACACAGCACACGATACAATCGATTTATTGAAGAGTAAGTTTGATGAACGTGTTATCTCAAGAAATGGGCCAGTCTTTTGGCCGCCTTTTTCGTGCGATTTAACGCCTCTAGACTATTTTCTTTGGGGCTACGTTAAGTCATTGGTCTATGCCAACAAGCCGACGACGTTGGAAGAGCTCAGAGCCAACATTTAACGCGAAATAGCGGCCGATCCGGCCGAAATATGTGGCCAAGTCATCGAAACTTGGGTCCAACAAATCGACTGCTGCAAACGTGCCCGCGGTGGCCATATGAACGAAGTCGAGTTCCATTCATAAATGTTTTGATTGTACTTCAGGCCGATAATACATTTTTTGAAATATCTCAAATGGTTTGCGTTTTATTTAAAAAAAAAGAAGTTGTCAAGGCCCTATTGGAAAACCCGATATATATACAGTTGTGGCGAACTAATTAAGAACGATACTAGAAATTTTGTTTACAATGATTTTTTATTAAAATTCTTTGCTATAAACAGTTCGTAAAATGTTTTTAGTATATTGTAGCGAGCTTGGGGTTCGCTGGATTAATTATTTTAATAAATAAGAGCCCTTAAATCGATTCACTTCGCAAACACTTTATTAGTCTGTTAATAACAGCCGTTACTTTTACCGTACACTTAACGATTTCTTGACTTATCGCTTCCTTACTTATCGCTTGCTTACCCTGCTTACTTCTCACTTATTACTTCTTCCTTCTTCGATCTGCGTGCGACGTATTTATACCGTTTCCTCATTCTGATGCGGCGTTTCGTTCCGGTCCGTTCCATAGCCTCGAATTTTCTACTGTTCATAGTCTCCAGTTTTCCAGTACTTTCTAGAATATGCTAGTACTTTGTTTTGGATTTATAGTACTGATTGTCATATGCGTCACAATATGTATTTTAGTATATTAATTAAAATATAAATAATATTTACAAAAAAATAACAAAAAAACATAAGATTAAATTCAAAAGGTTTTGTAGATAAAATTAGCTGGCGATCTAACGATTGATTACTAGTCCAAATATGATGTCTTAGCTTAGTATTTTGTAGGAAAACCTTTGGTTTTAATCACTGTATTACACCGCCCGGGCATTGAAGCAATTAGGTCCTGACATTTATTCGTTGTTATGTTTTCCCAAGCTGCTTTATTATCTCATACAATTCATTTAAGTTACTTATTTTATGCTTGTTAACTTCTCTTTTTAATTCGTTCCAGAGGTTTTCTATTGGGTTTAGGTCCGGGCTACATGAAGGCCAATCGATGACATCCACGGAATTATTAGAAAACCATGCCCCCGTTGCTCTCGCGGTATGCTTAGGGTCATTGTCCTGCATAAATTTCCATGTCACAGGCAATTCTTCATCTGCATTGGGCAGCATTACATCTTCAAGGACATTAATGTAGCTTTGGGCGTTCATTATACCTTCTATTCGATGTAACGGACCGGTTCCTTTGTATGACATACAACCCCATAGCATGATACTTCCTCCTCCATGTTTTAGTGGTGTATTTAGGGTTGAATGCTTGATTTTTTGGCCGTCGAACATATTGCTTTCCATCGGAACAGACACTGTTGATTTTTGTTTCATCACTCCACAATATTTTTTTCCACTGTGAGATGTTCCAATTCTCATGTTCCTTGGTAAGAGCTAACCTAGCCTTTCGGTTTTTTAATGATAGCAGTGGTTTTTTTGCTAGCCGGTCTTCCAAAAAGCTGGCTCTCAGTCAATCGCTCTCTAATAGAGTGTACTGAAAGTGCGTTTGGGTCCTCGCCGAAAACTTCCTTTCGTATTTCTTTCGGACTCATAAATGGATTTTTTTTGCAGCTTGAAAAAGTTGCCTATCCTGGCCTTCAGTCGTTTTACGAGATCTTCCCCGTCTTGCTACGAGTTCTGTGGTTTTATGTATTTCTACATATTTTATAGCATTAAAGACCATTGATTCAGAGCAATTAAGCTTTTTTGAAATTTCTTTATACGACAACCTTTCATTATTTCGAAGATTTATTATCGCTTCTCTCATGTTTTTTGTACAGCTTTTTTTTTTTGTCCATATCTCGTTCAAATGTCTTAAAACAAAGGTAGAACTTATAATTCCGTTTACTTTCAAAGAAATTTTGTATTTACCAACAAATATTTACGTTTAAAACGAAATTATACAAAAAGAAACAAATCGTTCTTAATTAGATCGCCAGCTAATTTTGTTTTACAAAACTTTTTGAATTTAATTTTATATTTTTAATTATTTTTTTGTAAATATTATATATACTTTAATTAATATACTAAAATACATATATAAAACACATTTTACAAACTGTGTATAGCAAAGAATTTTAATAAAAAACTATTGTAAACAAAATTTCTAGTATCGTTCTTAATTAGTTCGATACATATATATATATATATATATATATATATATATATATATATATATAACCGAAAACCGTACATATAACCGAAAACCGTCCACACAAGGTTTTTACACTTCTTTCTTTTTTAATGTTTCCTTTTCTCTACACTATTCATCCACAACTGATTCTCGCCTCAATTGCCGAAAGGTACGATACCACGCTTCTTTTTTCTTTGCCGATCCGCTCCTAAACATACCCTCGACCTACCTGAGAGCATACAGAGACGAGCGATTCGCCTCATCGGGGACATGGCGCTGACGTCGGGACTACAGTCGCTATCACATCGAAGGCGTGTAGCAGACCTTTCTCCATTTTACAGATATTATCACGGTTGCTGTTTTAGGGAGATTTGTGGTATTGTTCTGCGTAATTCGGTTTATATGCGCTTCATAAGGCAACGCGGGAGATCGCACCAGTTTGCGGTTCATCTTGCGACGGCGCAAACATCCCTGCATCAGAACTAGCTTCGCTACAGAGCCGGGATGTTGTGGAAATCCCTTCCCGCGCGAGTGTTCCCGGAGCGTTACATCTTGCAACTGTTAAAAGAAAACCGCAACCGTTATTTTATGGGATCTCAGGGTTATAGGTTCGCCACTCCCGAGAGTATATTAAAAAAAAAAGAAAAAACAATATATATATATATATATATATATATATATATATATATATATATATATATATATATATATATATATATATATATATATATATATATATATATATATATATATACCAACACCAAGCACATCCAATAAAGCCGTATACCATAGCAATAATATACCATTACCACATTAGTCCAATGTATTTGAGTTTAGAAATCAAATTCACATAAGTGGCAGTGGCCTGATGGGTAAGAGCGTTGGTTCTATCTTTTAGTGATTCTAACCGTGTTAGGGTCGGTTCGAATCACTCGCTCTTCACTATCGTCGCAAACGCTATATATATATATATATATATATATATATATATATATATATATATATATATATATATATATATATATATATATATATATATACAATCGACAGACGATAGCTGATGAACCGTTCAACGGAAAGGCCTTAAAAGTGAAGTATATGTAAAATTATTATTTAATTATTTTTATTAAATAAAACTACGTTGCACATCTTAACTGAGTTCGCTTGGGACTTCTCTGCACGCAAAATAATTAAAAACCAATACGATACGCGACATAAGAAGTGTTCCAGTTTGTGCATGTGCACAGTATAATACATAAACTCTTGAACGTGATTTTCTATCTGTTACTCGCGCAATAAAAAAAAAGTGAGAACACGTGGTCCATAATATGGACGTAAATCAAATGCATGCGAAAATGGCGCTTTGGAGAAGGCAAAATACAGACCTGAATGAAAAGGCTAAACGCCTTAAAACCAATGAAGACAAGGATACAGGCACGTTGGGTGTCAACAGCGACGACGAAGACAACGCCCATGGTGCCCAGTACTCAGGGGCTGGCAACCAATCCCAACAACTAGCTGTCAGCGAAACAAATGCAGACGCCAGCAATCAGATCGAGGTCCTCAACAGACTCATCCATGAGATTAGTCTTAAAAAACAACAACTGAATAAACAATTGGAGGATGTTGTTAAACTAAAAAAACAATTTGAGCCAGAATGAGCGGACAACGAAAATGGCACAACAACAACAGCAAGAACAAAGACAACAACAACCCACGGGGACAAAGAAAGCACGACAAGATAAGGAAACTCAACAGCAGGAATCACTTCAACAACAACAGCAGGAACCACATCAGCAGCCATTAAGGGCAAGGTTGTGCGGCCTGGTCCATTGGCCTGTTGTGGGTCACTTGGACCAACAGGGGTATCGGCCGCGTAGGTCGGGACCTATTGGGAATCTGCTCGCGTCCGCAGTGACGAAGTAGCGTATGCGGGAAGATGCAGATAGAGGCGCTGTGGGTGTTAATCTATTGTTGGCGGTATCTGCCAACAGGTTGTACCTATCTAACAGGTCAAAACCCATTAGGGACTCGCTGACATCGTACAACGAAGTGTCAGGAGACGTGACCTATTGGGGCTCGCTGGCATCGTACAACGAAGTGCCAGGAGATAGGACTGTGGGGCTTTTCAGGGCCCGAAGCGCCACGCATCGCTTGATCCCCACCATTACCAGCAATACAACTTACCTTTAAGTCGAAATTTCAGCAAGATTGTACAATCTCGCTAGGGCATTAACGCTACCATAGCTGGAATCAATTCGGTTATCCATACGGATAACCGACATAAATACATTCTAGGCAGCTTACCTTATTTGGGGGCTGTTCCAAGCCTCTTCTCCACGATCATCTCCTGAAAGCATAATTCATGGCAAGATTATCAGCTTGCCATGACATTGATTCCAACATCAATCGATTCTCATCGGCACGATCCTCGATCTATCCCTTCCAAGAAAAAAAAGGTTCAAATTATTATTGGCCTTGCTGGCACGCATATTACTGGGTTATCAGCATGACCGATGTTGCGATCCGTTGCCGTTTCTCGGAACGATCGCCAGCGTCGGGCATCACCATCAATATTATTTACCCAATGAATGACCAACGATTCACACAATGGCTAGCGATGCAGTTTCGTTTACTTAAGTAGACATCTAAACGGATGCTCTTGCCTTATGGCACCAGAACAGGAATAAATACCCTAAAACTCATGCATCTGATGTTATCTGGCCGTTGTGTGTTAGATTAAACAGAATCCAAGGCACCCATGCTTATTGGGATTGTTTGCCTTCGGCGAGTGTGTCTGTTATCGGTCGCCAGCCGCCCACGGACCTAGGAAACATTATGCCAATCAACTAAACGTTGATTTATGGTTCCAGAGATATGCTAGCGGATCTTCGGTGTATTTTCACACCCGACGGGGTCCGCTGCCGACGAGTGTTACACAAATTAATTGTGTACACAGCTACTGAACTATCCAATGCTTGATTCATTTATTCCAAGATAGATTCCTGCCTTCGGCAAGGGTTTTATTGACTCGTGTCAATCAAAGAAGCCATCCCTTGCGGATGGCGGCAGTTTATCTTGCCCAAACATGTAGCAGCAGATTTGATCTGCTACATGAGTTTTCCCTGTTTCTTTTTGTTTTTGACCTTCGTCAGGGGCCGCCCTTCGTCGGCGAATCCCTTAGGTTCGTTTTCGTTGGATGTCGGTAAAGAGACATCCAATAATTAGTCAAATTTTTACCACCAAGCCGAAGTGTCCGAGTCAAGGAGACGCGTCATTGTTGTTGTCATCTCTATTTTTCATCAGATTATTCGGATCGTTCGTAGTGTGTGTGATTGTCACCAGTTCACAGTTCGAGTTTATGTCGATCGCCAACATTTCGTGTTGTAAACAAACGCTCTCTGATCCTGTGACTTTTGTGTTAGAATAAGTTTAAAAACTAGATCCTGTGACCTTTACGTTGAAGTAAAATCCGAAATCAGATCCTGTGACTTTAGTGTTAGATTAAGTTTAAAAACCGGATCCACTGACCTTTATGTTGAAGTAAAATCCGAAATCAGATCCTGTGAGTTTTGTGTTAGAATAAATTAAAAGAATTAGATCCTGTGTCTTATATGTTAAAGTAAAGATTGGAGCCAGATCCTGCAACTTGTATGTTAAAATAAAACAATTCCTTCCATTAATCAGTGAGTTTCATTATTTATCTTCATACGTTCTGGTGAATATTCGTGATTGATGTCGTTCGGCAAATTATTAGATTGAGTGGAAGAAAGTGAACCTTTGTCCCTGAGACATCTCTACTTTTAACCCCACAGGACCTATTGGGACTCACTGACATCGTACGACGAAGTGCCAGTGGATAAATTTGAAGAAAACCGAGTCCGGGTTGCCGCTTAGATTGTGTCGTGGTGGTTTGGCTGACATCGGAAGTCTCTAGGAGGAAGGATCCTTACATTAGAGCAAGAGAGGTGAAATCGGGCAACCTAACAGTTGATTGCTACGCGGGGTAGCTGTGATTACTTGAGGAGCCGGCATTGCGGGAATCATCGAGAGGTGCGAAGAAGATAGAGTGCGAGGTGAACTGGGCGTCCTACTAATTTTTTGCTACGCGTAGTAGCTAATGTATAGTTCGGAGCCAGAATTAAGTGGGTTAAGCATCCTACTGGTAGTTTTGCTACGCGCAATAGCCGTGGTTCTGTGAGGAGCTGAGATTACTGGAAGAAGGGTGTCGAGCAGAGGCAGGCAGGGTCGCATTAAGACTGCGCTTGGCGGGCATGTGCGCCAATATTTTGAACGGGGCAGAGAGAGATCTGAAAGGGGTCGAGCAGGGTGGAAAAGGTGAAGTCGATGGAGTCAGAGAGGTGGAAAATATCGAAAAGCGACGGGTGGCGTCGCGTGATATGGGTGAAAAGGAGTCGAAACGGAGTTGAATGTAGTCGCATGTAGTTGGGTGTGAGTGAATGGAGTCGTGTGGAGTTGAAATCGAGTCACGAGCGAGGCGAACACGGTTGTACACCGGTCTATACCCAGAAGGGGTTTAGAATATTCATTATTTTTATTATAGTGAAAAAAATAAAAATAGTTGTTGTGTCCTTATATTTGTTATTAGTTTTAAGCGCAACAGATATATTTTTAAGTTATCTGTCTGAATTTTGCTTATAATACTATATTGCGATGCGAGCTCGTGGGTGGTCGAACCGTGGGAATAAAAATTCATTAAAAAGCATCTTTGGGATTTGGATGCATTTGGGATAATTACACAATGATGGTTGTGTTTACAACCATGTTAATTGCGTATTGCATTCCTATGGAGTCATGGGTCGAATTCCAGTGTGAGTATTTACACTGGCATTGAATTCGGCTCTTGGCAGCTAGGCGCGAATTGCGCCGGTGCTTTGAAGATTGCATAAAAGCCGCCGTGAGTACTGGTGCGCATGAAAATCTGTTGCGCACGTGTAGGACAGTAAATGCACACAGACAGGGGTTCTGCTGATTGTTTTCATAATCCACTTCGGTTATCTAGTATGGCAACCGAAATGTTTTCCTTTTAGAACAATGCTGAGATGCATTGGTGTATGCGGTACTGGCGTACCGAATTTCTTCTAGGGAAAATTGATATACCGCGTTAATTGCGTGAATTTTCTTGATGGGCAGATGCTTGATGTTGGATGCTTGATGGATGCGATTTGCATAATCGAAAGGTAATGCAATCGGTGGGAGAATGCTTGGGGAAGTTATTGCGCTTGCATGGTAAAAATGATGAAATTAGTGGAGCTTTAGGAAGGAAGATTTGGAGGTAGGTTGAAAAAGGTAGCCGTGGTGTTAGTAGAAACGCATCAGCACCCTTCCCAACAACGCCCCCTCTATAATAGGGGATTCCTGGAACCATCCCATAGGGTATACTGCTGACACACTACAATCACGCGCGCACAGTATAAGACAGGGCAAATACACAGACACACACACCGACCAAAGCGCAGATTATCAGACGCCAAAGACGTGAACTGCATTTACTACTGTGGGTAAGTTTATGATAATGTCTTCACTATTCACTCAGCCAATTGTCAGTTCAGATAATGAAAACACTCTCCACCATATTTAATTCTTTATTTTTTATTTTTATACTTAAAACGACTTACTACACCAACATAACACAAAACTGGGTTTAGTCCCCCTAATTCATGTATACAGTGATTACGTAATTAAAATAAATACAGTGATCAAAATAAATTCTATTTCGTTTAACGAGTTATTACACAGTAATTCAAACAAATTTTAAGTTCGTTTAACGAGTTATTACACAGTAATTCAAATAAATTCTAAGTTCATTTAACACGTTGTTACTCAGTAATTCAAATAATTTATAAGTTCGTTTAACGAGTTGTTACACAGTAATTCAAATGCCACTTAATGAGCTGGTACACCAGGATTAAAGTAAATACTAAGTTCGCTTGAACACTTGGGCAAACCTCTGTCAACTGTTGATATATTCAGACTAACCTGAATCAACACCCAAGGATGTGCACAGACCGCGGTGGCCGATCATCTACACTCACACATCGCTCGTCAGGCAGCCGACTCCGCACGAGGATCATCGGCATCCTATGCAACGCAGTACACAGCCAAGGATGTGGACTCACAACTGCCTTGATATCTGTGTATCATCCTATGGTGGCAATACGCACCAACGATGACGCTGTTTGCACATCGACGGATGTGCACCGCAACATCGCCGGTGGCACTTGTTATCCATGGATGTGCGTTGTACTTTTGTGTTCTCTTTATTTTTATTTCGTATTCGTACAAAAAAGGCCACAGATACAGTGTTCCGTGGTTAGGAGCGCAAATTATGTTTTCTTAAACTCCACTTGAGTGAAATGAAGGAAAACGCTTTTAAATAAAATATATATTTTATTTAATTTCGAATTTAACAAACGTCTGCTCTTCAGAGTGCCGTTTTGTAAACTAAACTTACTCTAACATAAAATCTTATATCTAGGTTTGTTTCTCTAGGTTGCAATATAATATCTTTATCGCAATGGATATCATATTGCAATTAGTGTAATATTGATTTTCGTGTTTCCACGAGTTCTTGCTAATTATCTTTGAGTTTGTTCATCTGGATGAAATGTGCAATTAGGTAACATATGTTGTGATATACATTATATTCTAATTTGGTTATTCCATATTTTACGTTTCTTTGAATTTTTGTAGTTAGTAACCTTTTGAGTTTTGTTCTTAATAATATTTCTGTCTAGACAAAATGTGTAATTAGGTTACACATTTTGGTTGATAGGTTTTTGTGTCGTCAAGGATTCTTTGACGTAACACGCATGCGTATACAGAGGCATTCAATGGTTTCGCCGTTGGCTTAAACCAACAGCTGCCTACTTGAATATGTCGCAAACTTGTGTGACCGAACAACATATTCAGATACGGCAGTGAGAACGCGATCTTATGCATGCTGTGTTTCTTTGTTTCCTTTGAAGGAGCATCTAGTTGGTACAACAGTACATGTATGGTGCCTTCCGTTTGCTATGATTAGGCGCCCTGTGATTTCCTGTCTGTAGTTAGTTTCCTAAACATGAAACCAACTTATCCCCTTTGAACTGGTGATGTTCGGTTGTTATATTTCTTCATTTACTGGGAGGTAGGAAATGTTTCTTTGAATTGGCTACAACTTGCTTACGCTAATGTCATTGCTTTCCTGTACAGTTCCTTGGGTATTTCTGAAATTCAATACAGGAAACTGGTTAGGCGTTTGCCTGTTTGTACTAACAACGGCTTTACACGTATAGCGCCCATTTTCCAGGTACGCGAGTATTCCCTTCTATACCTGGTGAAACATATGTCGGGTAGGGTTTTTTCTAAACTTTTGTCGCTTTTTAGGCAATTTAAGCGGAGGAACGCTTAGTGGGGTTTGAATAAACCGCCACACTACCGCACTCAAGACCTGCCGGTCTTGTATGATTTCTTTCCCACCATCCCTCCAGCCAAGTAGTTAGAAAACATTTGAACTACCCCTGTCCGCACTATCCTTAGATACCCTTTCTTTTTCACACATCTTGAGACCGTGCCCAACATCCTAACGGATGTGGGTGATTCTGGTTATCGCAAGATGACCAGAACCCAGAGACAAAATGAAGGACACATCTGTCCTTGTCTCGCTGAAGTCGGCCTCTCACAGTTTAAACAACGGATAAGAAAAACAAATTTTAGAAACTAGCAACAAGATTCAAGAACAAAAGAAAATAATGGGTAAGCAGCAAGAACAGGGTAACTAGAAAGGAATCAACTATAATTATTCGGCCAATTCCCGAAAAGGGTGACAATTCGTCCCTCTCTTCTTAGCACTAACTTCTATTCTCTCCAATGTAATGGGATCACTTATCAACCGTCAACTTTCGAAATATCTGGAATCAACAGGTCCATAGGAGATCTGATGGTGTACTGTGGAGGTTTATGTATTGTGTGCCAGCAAGGGCACTGATTCACTTAACTCCCCGATGCGTCACTGGGCAAATATAACTCAGAAACATTCACCAACAAAGAAGAAAATAAAATAAAAACCCACTGGTATGTTAGTGAATTAAAAGTTCTTTACCTTATTTTTTTTTTTGTTGAAACTGTTTCTTTTATTTTTTTTTTATAACGTTCACTCCTTTTGAATAACATTTGGTTTATACGGAAAATGTAGACACAATACTTTAATATTTAAGGGATTTTATAAATTAGTTCCTCTGGCGTAAAACAATAATACGTTAAAAGGATGACAAAGAAACTAAAGCACTGTAAGACGTCCTCCCATATTATTATTCAATTCGCTTTCCACAACACTGACTACTATTTTTGGCCATTATTATATCATCAATTTATCACTAACGTACGTCTGATTTAATGTTTTAGTAAATACGATTAATTTGGATTGCCGTGTAATTACATAACGTAATCACTTTATTTGAACTGCTTTATTTCGCTTTGGGTCAAACACTTCCAGTGTTAAGCCCTTTAGGATGAAGATACAGGATAAATAATTTAAATCCAATTAAAGAAGTCGCGCGATAATGAACTAACAACACACTACCACCGTACAGACACTCTCGACTCCTGTGATGTCCACACTACTTGAGGGATGAAATTTGACTGGCTGGTTATATCCACACGATCAACGAATCCCCATCGCACACTCATCTGCATTGTCTCATTTCCCCGCCAATCGAGGTACATAAACTCTTGCGAATGTATCCAATAGTCAATGGACTTAGGGAGAATGGGAGAATCGAAAAGGAGAGCGTGACGATCTCGGGTAGGATTTTACTTCGCATGCATGGAAAGCAAAACCAATGGTGACCGCATGACCCACTTTGATATTGGATTGTTCTCAGAGTGCAATGCACTCCGAGAAGGGGAAATGGGGTAGGTTGAAAAGTACATTTCTTATACTCTTCACCTGACTCGGTGGTTATTGATCCCAATCGAATAGCCGTGTCCGGCGAAGGTCAAAAGGACGCCGCGTTGGCTTGGGAAAATATTAGCATGGGTACAAACTAAAATAATTCGATAACCCAAGCCGTTGCGTTATGTAGCAACAGCGTCGCTTGCCCAGGCTTTACTGTTGCTAACCAGACATGAGATTTCTGATTTCCGGCGGAAATCTCATGTGTAATGTATATTGCCATATGGCATAAAAGGGCTGAATTCGGTTATGCATTATCTGCATAGAATAATGAATTCGGGTTTTGCGTCCTTTTGGTTGATACCTTTTGCAGGTAAAATTGGTCGACGGAAGGGATTGGGGTTGAGGTGGTCAGCGGTTAGTCGCTGAAATTGGGTTGTAATTGTGAGTTGGTTCTCTGCGAAATATAGAGAACCCCCACAGTACCTTACCGAAAAGTGGAGCCATTCCTTCCACTACCTCGGTGAAAGCAAGGTAGTCCCATTGGATATTTCAAAAGCTTTCGACAGAGTTTGGCATCCAGTTTTTTTGTCAAAATTGCATTCATATGTGTTTCCTGGCCGTTGTGATGTGCAGACATTCAAGATCAATATACATCGACACCTCCTTTCCTTATCCACTTCCTCTCCACCCGCTCGCACAGTATTCTGACATTTACGGGTACTTCACAATCCCCGTTTCTGCGCGCGCTAGTGTAAAAAACATTGAATGGGTGGAAAGTACAAAAATAAACGGTAACATACAAACGCATATGCCATTAAATATTGTTGTATGAATGTTTAATTAATAATAATAATATATATTTTGGCTGCTCGATAGTACAGTGGTTAATATACCCTCCTGCCACGCGGGAGACCGGGGTTCGATTCCCCGTCGGGGAGCCTCTGGCGCAAGACTAATGACCTTGCCCGAAAAAAAAACAAATCATTATGGAAAATTTAACAAGCCTCAGGTCTTGCTAAATAAGGCCAAGGCCGATCCCCGGTTGTAGTGCCGATGATGATGATGATGAATATATATTTATTATTATTATTATTATTATTTATTACAATGCAAGTAAATTACATGGTAACTTAAGACTAATAGCACTAGCGACTAAGGCTTTCGGCTAGAATATATATTTAATGGAGATATTGTTTGAATTAAGTGTTTAATTTAATTTTTTTTTAAACTTCAATATTTAATATTAGTAGCCATAGAACATTTAAATGAAAGAGGGCGTTAAAGAAAAAAATGTTTTTAATATATCTCTTAACATGTTGTTTTTGTTGTAAATGGAATGGTGAATTTTTCTTGTGGGATTTTGGTGGTCTCGACCGGATGTTGTCTGATTTCTTATTTTTCCAAAATTTCTTTGCCAATTGTTTTTTTTTTAATTTAATTTGTATGTTTCTTAACTTTTTCTATTGTTTTTTTTATTCCTGTTTGATAACTTAATTTTATTTCTATAATTAATTATAAATTATATAAATTGTTGCAAATATACGATCTGCAATCCGAGGCAAAGGTGTTTACGGAATTTGGTCATTGCTCAATGTCGCCTCGGTTGTGCTATTATGGTATATAATTTCACAGGCTGCCGTAAAATGGTAATGCTGCAGTTAGACCATTCGTTTACACTGTGGGTGGATCACTAAGCCGCTCTTGTTTAACAACAGTGTGTCGAGGTGTACAATTTTCTTTCCATTAATTTATGGCCCATTCCAGTAAGAGCATACTATCTAGGATGATAATCTAACTATCCTTTAAGAAGAATGCTTCGAGTGTGTACATGCGATTAATCTCTGACACCACCTAACTATTTGTTGTAAAATATGTAGACTATACACCAATTTTGTTTCTATTAGCGTGAACGATATAAAAAATGTTGTTGTACATCTTATTAGCCATTTACCTATTTTATTTGTAGCACTATTTGTCCTGTTTTATGTACCAATTCAGGTTTTTTCAGATGTTTATACCTGGACTCTATAAATTCATTGCCTATTTATGCATTTCAGGTTTTATATAGTCCACCTATAAACAAATTGTTGTGTTGATCAATCACAAATTTACCAACACAGGAGAATTAACGTTAACTACTCCAATCGCCGTGGGGGGCGGTCCAAACAAGTTCGTTTTTTGGGGCTGGCAATTTTCACGAGTAACAGTGCTAATTATATCAATAAGGAAAATTAAGTGTGACTGCATGAACCAATTTAAAGAAACATTGTTAGATGTTACTAAATTGAAGGCCCCAGTTTAGAACATCTTATCATTTGTAACTAATGTAGTGATTTGATTTTCACTAAAAACCATAACAAATAAATTTTAACACGGTAGCTTGTTTTGATTTCCAACTAATAGTACTACCCTATCCATGATTGTTTTTCGTATTCATACTTAAAGACAGCATCCCACTGGTTTTGATCAAATGTCACATATTTGCAGTGTATATTCTCATGCCGCGCCCATGTTTGACTTTCCTTTAATCTTTGAAAAGTCTTCTTAAGACTTTGTTTGATAAGTTCGTATTAATCCACGTCCTCCGTTCGTCATATTCTCTGCATGTAGGGTATCCTCTATAAAATATCACACCATATTATTCCATTTTTGTACTTATCTTCGTCCGCCAAAGGGCATCTTTCTCTATGTAGGAAACGACGTTTTTGCTCTTTTACTCTATTGACTCAGCCATCAACCAGCCCGTAGCTAAACATCTGTGTGACATTGAGCGACGTAATATAAATGACATCCAAGTTTATAATCATCAGTACAAACAACGTTGGGCTGAGAAAGGACCCGATATTAAATGCCTTCCTCTGTCTGAAGGACTTCTTTTCACTTGTTTAGAATTCAGGAGCTACGTCTGAGGATGCATACGTCTCCCATTGCATTATCTTCCATTGAAAATTACTCTTCTTGTTTGCTGAGTGCTTGAGGATATGGTTTATGATACACTAGCATCCGCAGGCTGGAGGTTGGCTAACTCAGGTTTGTTTGTGTGACGACGACATTGTTTGAAATTTAAGAGTTAAGGATATAAATGGTACAACAATATATACGCTATATGAAATGTAATGACATATTTTCTATCAAACGTTTTGCATCGCTAAGGAGTTTTTTGTGTAACAGAGTGTTTTTTCTGCAGGTGGTTTGGTTAAGGTTCACGAAGCTGATAGTAATAGTGCACATCCAGTGATGTGGAGTGATGTTTTTAACTTCATTGTTTTCTCCACTTAAATAAATGTCCATGGAATTTAAGAGATTTGAACGAAAATTATGATTGCCATTTATATGGTGAAGGTTAAACTCATGTTGTGATTGGCTATCGTTGAGCACTAATTGTAGAGGGCACTTCGGTGGGAATTTTTTAAAGGATCGGATTATATATAACATGTATATTATACTCCTCGATAGTATAGTGGTTAGTACACCCGCCTGTCACCCGGGAGACCGGGGTTCGATTCCCCGTCGGGGAGCCCCTGGCGCAAGTCGAATGACCTTTCCCAGAAAAAATAAATCATTATGGAAAATTTAACAAGCCTCAGGACTTGCTAAATAAGGCCAAGACCGGTTCCCGGTTGTAGTGCCGATGATGACGATGATGATGTATATTATACTTTGCTGTACACGAATTCCCAATACATCACATATAACATGTGTCCTATTGTTACGACCACAAACACCCATCCCACAATACTTACCCCTTGGGAGCCAATCTCCACCACTAATTGCGATACACGACACTTACATCCACTTAAAGGATGAGACACTCCCCAAGCCATAGCATTACCGCATGCATCAAATGGTCCCACATTAATGCAATACCAAACAAATTGAACTAAACGTTCAATTTGCTCTAATCAATTCAATTTCAAAAAATTGAATTAAACGTTCAATTTGCTCACGTTGAAACCTTAGATAGGATAATCGAACCAGAGGTTCGCCACAAAAATCCCCTAGGATCCAAATGTGCGGACCAGATGTCTTTCTCCAAACAAAATCATTGAGAATCATAAAATGCGCGCCAGCAATTTTATGATTATCTAGAAATATGGTTACCCAAAACCATTAACACAATCAGCGTCGTTTTCCGTTTTAACCAAACCAATTTAAAACAAACAACTCGCGCCATAAAACGAACTACATGTACGTTTACCGCCGACCGACACAAAGGATCGTAAATGCTCTTTGGCAAGATCCTTTGTTGATTGTTGTTTTGTGTTTCCTCTTTCGATCGCAAATTTGGGAAAGACGAAGAAAGGAAAATCCCTTATCTTCAGGGTAAGAAAAGTTTTCGTCCGATGAAAAAACGGAAATTGATGAGGTGGGTAAAATATCTTGAAGTGAGTTGGTTGGTGTCGGGTGTTTTTTGAAAATAGTGTTGGCTAGTAACAAGGCCAGTAATATTAACGTTTAAAATAGTGTTGGCTAGTAATTAAGATAGAAAAAATAAAGTACCGTAAAGAAAAATATGTGTTTGATTTTAAAGGGATTCCAACGTGTGGTGGTGTTCAAAGTGAGTGACAAAAAGTTCATTACACTATACGCATGTAGCCCATAATCTAATAAGTACATAAATCTGTTACACGCAGAATTGCTATACTCTACATCTATGCTATACACAAAATTCTACAAATACAAAAATGTTGCATATATGTGGGACAAGTTTTATTAACTTTAAATCGAAAGAAGTCTTATGTTGTAGCAACAGATGTAAATTCCTGCTGCAGCTGATGGAATCCTCTCGGTGTAGCTGTGAAATTCGATCACATGCCTACTTGTTGCTAAACGCATTTCCAGTCCTCATAACCAGAATTGCAATTCTGCAATTCCCACGTTCCATCCATACCTATGCCCATACACATGCTCTAATACTGCATGATATTTGCTACAAGCAAACAAAAATATTCACTCACTTTGATGATCACCCAACACCCCATCACTTTCAAAGAAATTCCACCCATGCACATGCATGCTTTTTGCTATGGGCAAATCAGATTCGCATTATGTTGAATCGAAATTTCGATGGCCTTGGGGTGGAGCTGCAGCCGTAGTAGGCGTAAGGTTGCCGCCTCAGGGTGACTGGCGGCAAAATTGAAACGTTGCAGTTCCCATCGTCGTTGGCATGGCCTTCGACTGGAGGCTAGTATAAGGTGGCTGTCTCAAGGTCAGATATGAATCGTGGGAAGGAAAACGAAATTCGGATTTGATTTTGGGTATAAGTAGGGAGTTCTGTTGGAGGCACAATCGAATTGAATTCAATCGGTCGGATTGAACTGACACCTTGGTACGCCTACTACAACTGCGGTTAGTTAAATTTAAACTAAACTAAGTAAAACCGTAACATTAATATGATATAAATAAAACATAATTTAATAATAAATAAAACCTAAACATAAAAAAACCAAATAGTCGGCTTTTTATTTTGGACGAGTCAGGAGGTTTAACATCCAGAAACACACCTGCGGGCAGAAGAGTCGGAAGCGACCATACACGGGCTTAACCAAGCAGGAAGCCACAATAGATAAGTGTTGTTTAGAGATATACGATATTTTTGGCGCAGCCAGTAGAATCGGGGAAGCCCAAGTTCAAAACTTGTAAGTGCTTGAAAATCCCTGATCACTACGATAACCTACCTCGAACTTATCGCGCAAGACACCCTTACCCCTCGTCCGGAGCTGAGTCTGGGTTCGGAGATACGCTTCGTAACTCAACAAATGAAATCGGAAATAAAATATATAAAAAAAGGATCAACAAACTAAATCAGCACATAACAATTAATAAAAACATAATGGAAATAAACACAATAAACAACAACGATAAATCAAACCACGGAGGAAGACAATGGGACAATCAACCAAAACAACAGCAAATGGACACTAGTAGCAGTTTCAACAACGGACGAAGCAACAACAACAGCATCAGTTCCAACACCAGTATACCACCAAAAGCAACAAGCAACCCACGTGAATAAAATACGTAAGCAATATTTTTTACCTTTTTCTTATTAAGACAATAGAACTCTTACTTTGAAGCATAATCTGTTTTTATCGTGGCCCTTCCCAACAAACAAAATAATTAAAACCAAACACAAGCAATTTTTGAATTCTGCCGTCCCCATATCTGTCCATATTGCGGCCACTGACTTTGGGAAGCATTTCCACTGTTAGATAATTAGCAAAATGATAACATTAACGTAAAAAACACCTACATACCAATAGCAAACGTTGCTATTGCTTTTTTTTATTAATACTAATACCTTTTCTAGTATCAGCACCTTTTACTGTCATGTCTACGTATGGAACAAGGAGATGTTAGTAATATAACTATAAATGAAAAAAAAAATATTTTTTAGTCGGTCGGGATGAGAACTTGCCGTTAGTCGGTTAGAACTTGCCCTCCTCCCTCCCTCTCTAAAGATCACGTAATAAACTTCTGAGCCCACAAATTACCGTTGCGCACTGTCCAAACTGAAAGAAAGGCATTCAAATATCTTTATCTGTCTGGCGTATTCCCATGACAAATCAGATTCTGTCGACTACGCAGGCAAAATCAAAACCAGTATCAAACTCTCTATTCAATTGAAAAGTTTTCCCATCGGCGTCCCTAGTCATCACAAACTCTTTGTAAAATTCAAGGAAATCTTCAATTTATCACCTCATAAAGTGTCAAACGAACTTGCAGTTTTCGGCCATTACGTTCACTGCAAAGCTTTCAACGTAGTACGGCTCCACAACTTTTTTCGTTCCTCAACTCCTACTTCCCCTGCGAACGAATGTCTCTTCATTGATTTCATTGATCGGCTAGCTGATTCTTGCCTCTGTCATGCCAGCAACTTTCAAAATTTTATGGGTAGGCAGCTAGATCTCATTTTTACAACAAACCCCATCAATACATCAGTCTCACCCAGCCCCTTTTTCTTACATCTATGGACTACCATCACCCCCATCTTGCCATGGCCTTCTTTCGGGATCTCTCGCCTCCGCCTACTTCACCACAGTCTATTCCCCCACTGCATGTGTCACGTACGTTTCGTCGAGCCGTCTTCCTGTGCTACTGTGGCGTTTCTAATTGATACACACAATACACAAGCAAATAGTGAGGACAAACACCGAACGATAGTAAGCATCAGAGTCGTATACTATGGCAATAACATAGAGATTCCACATCAATTGAGTTTACTTGAGAATAACAATCGAACTCGTACGCATGGAGTAGTCTAATATATTGAGCATTGGTTTTATCTTTTAGTGATTCTAACCGTCTGTTACATCGCTTACCTGAGACCGGTGAGATTTGAGCTCCGGTTTTGAACATATTCTCCATTCCCTTGTTTCAAAAACTTCAGTTAATGTATTTACAAATTAAATTCCGCAGTTACAATACCAAACTCAGCTCAAATCACATAAAATGATGTTGGTACTAAATATTCGGATGATCTGTTTATTTGGAACAGCCATTCAAGTCCTGGCCGGGTGTTAAATATGAAACCGAAGCAAGCATTGGGACATTGAGCTTGTGGCGGTTCCTTCGAACGCCACAACTCACCTTCCCATTAACCATGTAAAATCTTCCAACCTAGAGCATTCAAAACGATATAAAACAAGTATTGTGGCAGTTCCATTGAACGCCACTACTTACCTTACAACCTATGATGAGGAAACAGTTTCCTTAAACACATGAAAAACATATAGTTACCTTCGATAGTTGTACCAATATCTTCAGAAATGCTTTAGAACTATAACTGCACTGATGCAAAATCCATCAGCAACAAATAAGTGTTTTTCCACAAGGGCATGGTCGCATTAAACGCATCATGTGTGTGTGTCCAACAAGCGTTGAACACACCTTCCACTAACACCGGGTTCTTGTTGTGTTGTGGGCTGGCGTCAGGAACAATGCGGTCTCCTCACATGCACGTTGGTTGGGCAGGGGCGGCGCGTATTTGGACTTCGCCGACCGATGAATGTCGTTGGGGAATATCCAGATGTGGTCACAAACACGAGGGACTGGATGTGCCAGATCAATGGCGGCCGCAACAATGATGCCTGAAACCAAATTGAACTAATGACCGAGAACGTCAACTGAATACCTGCAGCAATTCCTGAAATAGTCGTCTCTTGGGATAAAAGGATTCGTGGCGGATAGGTTTCTTATTATTTATTGTATTTATTTCTATTGATTACTATGATTTACACTGATTATTGACTGGACATCCAAATGGGCTGAGCAGTTAACGAAGAAGAATATTTGTTTTGGTTGCAAAACAAATTGTTGTATCCAACAAGCGTTGAATACACGCGGTCAGGAACACGATGGTGTCTCCTGGCCAAGACAAGCGCTGAACACACGCGTTTGAAACACTATGGTGTCTCCTGGTGTTTGAATTCTCGATCGAATACGGCAAAACGGCAATGGCGTCAGCCGTCTGATTCCTGAAACCAAATTGAGATATTGAACGAAAAAGTCAACTGAATACCTGCAGCAATTCCTGAAATAGTCGTTTCTCGGGGCAAAAGAACTCGTGGCTGATAGATTTCTATTGGACATCAAATGCTCCTTATGAGTGTACATCCGATGCGCACACCGGCGACAACGTAGTTGGTCGAACTCAACGAACGTCCACCATTTTGTATTTCGTCAAGTTGCAATAGCTTTCCTGATGACGCACGTGCACATCATCAGTCTCTTTTTCCTCAACCAGCCGCCACGGAATACGGACGTCCAGCCCCGTGCCATCCCCGGCGAATCGATACAACACTTCTGTTCAATTCTACTGCAGACGCCTATTAGTATTGTAACTATCCATTCCTTCTCTTTATTGAATAATAAAATCCAACAATTTCTTGTTATTTATTGTATTTATTTCTATTGATTACTATGAATTACACTGATCATTGAGTGGACATCCAACTGGGCTGAGCAGTTAACGAAGAAGAATTACTTTGTTATTGGTTGCTTGACAACCAAAACAATTGATTATGCCAGCTCGTTGCTGACATTTGTCATTCGGTTGCCACAGGTAACATTCAGTTGCGAATTCGCTGGTTGTGTCCAGTGCGAATCCGCAACAATGTGCCTTAAAAGCAATTTGGTTGCACCATCAAGCAACCAACATTAACCTAACCACATCAATGAGATATCTCCTAACGAGTCTGCCGCACAGGAGCAGGAGATGTTTCTTCTTTTCCTTTTTATCCATGCCCACATCGGTCGGTCATCCGATCGACAAATACATTAAGGCATACGGCTGACTGCCCAAGAACTTCGAGTTCTCATAAATGGAAAAATACCATCGAGAATTCGACCACGCGGAGATGCCGCCAAGGTGTGCACGATCAGCATAAATGCTTTACACAGTTGCTGATCATTGGCGAACCCGTTGGTTCCTGGGGACGGAGGCCCAGGGCCGAGGTCGTCTGCTGAGGCGGGGATCGGGAAAGAGCCGTCCGCCCTGGATTGGTGCCGACGAGTGCTCTGTCTCTGGAAGGTATCTACGGGTGGATGCGGCCATTGGCATGTGAGGCCGGAATGGTGAGCCTGATGCGGCTTCTTCCATGGCACCGTCCGCGGTTCCAATGACAGGTGCGGACCCAGTGCCTGTTGGGCTGAGTGAGGTACCGCCTTTTCTGGGTTATAAGGCGTGCTTGTTGGCACGGATGCAGTTGATCCCATGATGCTGGGGAGCGCCGCCCGTTAAGCGGGTCATTGCTCTCTTGATGGGTGCATACGCGGTTCTTGTTCGATGCGCATTGTTCCGGGTGGACCAGTTCCTCTGGGTAGGAGTTGTAAATTAACTCACGAGGAACGGCCATGTGTTTCTGCGTTGGTCCGAACATCGGGACATGGACTGATTTGATTTGTGGGCAGGCGGCACTCTGGTCGGCGGCCTGCTGGTCCATACTCACTGCGAGTGTGTGCGGTTCTCGTCTATAGACTGTCGGACTGAGGACCGCTGATGTCACAGCGGACTGTCGTTGGGCATCTTTGCCTTGGTCGGCATCGCTTGCCTTAATGGGGGAGACTGGGTCGAGCGCGAACGAAGCCTCGAGCAGTCTCGTTGATTTGGTATCCTCGCCTTACTTGGCGGGTGTCTCTGCAGCAGGCTCTTTTCCTGGGTTAGTTGCCTCACAATTCTTGGCATCTTTATTAACTAGTGCTGGTGCCTTCTTGCCGAAATAAGCCTTCTTTTGTGGTGTCACTTTAGCGGCGAGGGGTGCTGCTGCAGTTTTAACTTCTTTCATTGCCCCTGGAATCTTCTTGATGTCCTTGGAGGCGCTGGGTGGTTGAATGACGATGCGATCGGACGGTAATGGTGAGGACGTTCCTTGCCTCATCAAACTTGGTGGCCTCTTGCAGATAGATCTTCTCGGCTTGACCGATAAATCTGTCCACGAAGTAACGATTGCCGCTGGTCATCTCTGGAGTGGCCAGGCGTTCTATCTCCTCATGGTTCTTTTGGATGTCTTCCCATGTGATCTGGAGGTTGTGCTGGCGTATGTCCACCGACAACAACGTTGGCGGCCTTCTCTTCTCAAGGTTGAGAAAGGCACAGGACATCCGCTCCTGGAAAGCGAGCTGGGCGCTGATTAACTGTTCCGCCAATGTAGCCTTTGTCGTCTTCGACTTCTCTTGCATTGGGGCCGACATCTCCTTGTAATTTAGATGTATCGATCTTGGCGACGGTTGGTCTTTGCGTCTGGACGCTGGTGTTCCGCGACCTTGACGTCGGTCGGTCCTTAAGTCTGGACCTTATAGTAGTCCGCGAACTTGGCGGCGATTGATCCGCATGTCTGGATCCTTTGCAGTGGCACCGCTAACTTGGCTGCGGTAACCGATTCACAGATCTGAATCCCAGACTACACCTCGACCTGGCAGTGGTAGCCGATCCACAGATCTGGACTTCAATTGCGGCGCGAACTGGTCGCGGTGTGGTGGTAAGTAACGGGGGGGGGGGGGGGGGCAGTTTCTGTGGGGGTCACGAATTAAGTTGTAATTGAAAATTGTGGTCTTACCTGAGAACCAGGGCGGTTGTAGGTATCTGCACTGGGGCGAGAACTGCGTTCTGAGCAGCGGTAGTTGGTTCCACAGTCTGGTTTCAGCAGGCTGTGCCGCGAACTGGTCTCGGTGTGGTTAGTTGTTAGTTATCTGCTCTTGAGACAGCGTGCACCACGATTTTGGCGGGGTGGGTCCTTAGGCTGGACGGGGGCCGCGTTCTGAGCAGCGGTAGTTGTAGCTGTCGTGTGCAGCTTTTTACTGGACAGTATTATGGCTCCCATGTGGGCAGCTCATGTTGCGCTCTGAACTGGCGGCGGACGGTCCTTAGGCTGGACCCTCTAGTATGCCGCGATTGACGGCGGTCGGTCCTTAGGCTGGACCTTGGGGCTGCGAACTGGACAGCGGCAAATGATCCACAAATGGATCTATAGCGTTCGAAATAATAGTGAAGACGATCGTGTGATTCGAACTGACGCTATGACAGCTCGAATCACGAAAAAAATTTTACGTAAGCGTTACACACCAGGCTACTGACCGTGTTTAGAATTTGATTTCCAAACTCGACTATATTCCACTGATGTGAATTATTTCTATTATTTATCGCTTGGTATACGGTTCTGATCTATTTTTCTTATTCGATTCTTTTCGTTCGTGTTCTTCACTATTTTTGCCTGTGAATTGTGTGAATCTGTTGTTAGAGTTGCCACAGATCCCTGGTGGTCAATGATTTTAGTGGAGAGAAATTCCCAAACGATGACACGAAGAGCAATGGAAGTCTCCCAGAACTTTTCCGTTTGGATGAATTAGCAACATTTTCTTTTACACAACAAATTGAAGGACGTCTCTGGTTGTGCCGTGAACCTGGCAGTGTTAAGGCAGCTGCACTTGGGAACTACTCGTGGTTACGCCGTAAGCCTAACGGCGTCAATTCAGCTGTACTTCGGGACAGCTCTTCAGTTCCACTGCGAATGGGAAGCAGTGGATAGGATCCACAGACTGGATCCGGCTCGAAGGACCAAATTGTTGTATCCAACAAGCGTTGAATACACGCGGTCAGGAACACGATGGTGTCTCCTGGCCAAGACAAGCGCTGAACAGACGCGTTTGAAACACTATGGTGTCTTCTGGTGTTTCAATTCTCGATCGAATACGGCAACACAGCAATGGCGTCAGCCGTCTGATTCCTGAGACCAAATTGAGATATTGAGCGAAAAAGTCAACTGAATACCTGCAGCAACTCCTGAAATAGTCGTTTCTCGGGACAAAAGAACTCGTGGCTGATAGATTTCTTATTATTTATTGTATTTATTTCTATTGATTACTATGATTTGCACTGATGATTGAGTGGACATCCAACTGGGGTGAACAGTTAACGAAGAAGAATTGTTGCTTGACAACCAAAACAATTGATTATGCCAGCTCGTTGCTGACATTTGTCATTCGGTTGCCACAGGTAACATTCAGTTGCGAATTCGCTGGTTGTGTCCAGTGCGAATCCGGAACAATGTGCCTTAAAAGCAATTTGGTTGCACCATCAAGCAACCAACATTAACCTAACCACATCAATGAGATATCTCCTAACGAGTCTCCCGCACAGGAGCAGGAGATGTTTCTTCTTTTCCTTTTTATCCATACCCACATCGGTCGGTCATCCGATCGACAAATACATTAAGGCATACGGCTGACTGCCCAAGAACTTCGAGTTCTCATAAATGGAAAATTACCATCGAGAATTCGACTAGGTGGAGATGTCGCCAAGATGTGCACGATCAGCATAAATGATTAACTGATTCGCTGATCGTGTAAACAACTAAATCTCGATGTCCAGATAATAGCACCAGCTGCAACCACGCCAGCTAATGTTCCCCTTGTGGATTTGGTCGATCCACGGTCCGCATACTTGTCGACACACACACCATAAGTAACAGAGGCAAACATCGAATATGTTTCGCGCCCTTTGTGCTGATGCAAGGTAAATCATCCCCTTGTAGGTCGACAGCAAAAGATGAAATTTTATTTTCAAAAATTTAATAAATCGCGATACGGATTTCGTGGGGACAAGTCGTGCCTCCACGTTAAATAATAAAAGTCAGAAAACAGCTACCATTGAAGTGAGAGTGCCGGTCATCGGTATTTTGTGTCAGTATTTCCTAAATTTATATCAAAAGTTTAATTCTGTTCATTATGAAAATAAAAGTGTACCGACAATAGTCTGTAATTAATGTTAATTTTACTTAAGACTGTATATCCTAAATTTATATCAAACGTTTTTATTAAGAAGAGTTCCCTAGTTCCGATTATGTTTTATTTACTACATAATAACAATAAAGAATATCCTTTGATTATAAGCCGGTGTTTAATTTCTTGTTTTGTTTGACGGCGAGTAACGAAGATTCCTATTGAGCTTGTGACGAATGAATTTCCCTTCGGTACAAGACTTACCACAAGCTCTACACGATCGCAGCCGACACTGTCCTGCCCGCGGTCAATGTCCAATTAGTTCTCACTCAACAACGTACTTGGTTGGTTTTGTAGCAATCAGTAGGTTACAACAGGAAGGAAGATTACTTGCTGGTAGACAGTGTGGCGGTCCAGCGAACCTCACAAATCAAGGTAGGGTTAAATACCTTTTCGCCCAGCTAAAGGAGCCATACATACCGGTGACTTCAACCCCACGTATCCGCACACACGTGGTCCCTTCCACGGTTATTGAAGAACATTAAACCAAAACGAATTCGTTTGGAAACTCATTAGCTGGGTAAACGTATGTGGCCCGTCGGGACTGCCCTCCAAAATCCCATGCGATAAAAATACGGCCAAAAAACAAACAATGTTTATGGTCTTCTCTTGAGCCAAACGCAATTTGGTTATCCCTTATCGAAAGGACCATTCGGGTAACAGAAGGTACACAATAAACGAACCAGCACTATTCCTGCAAGGAAATATAAACCTGGTAAAATATCGTAGCCTGAGTTATCGCCTTCGGCCGCGGAAATCACCACGGCCTTAAACCACATGCGGGTAAATTACGCAAAGGGATACCGTAGATGGGTGAAAAGCCTAACGATCCTCGACGTATCTCCGACCACACGGACAGCAACGTCCGCGTCTGTGTGCGTGGGTGTATCCACACAGTATCTCGTCGAATGGAAGCGTAGAACAAGATAGGGTGCGATCTCCTAGAAAAGAGACATCCCCTGGAACAGAGAGGATTCCAGAGGAAGGTGAAATTAAGAGAAACGGGAGAACAACCTGATGAGTTACCAGCGTATAGGGAAAATTTTAGTCTACCAGTAACGTCCACAGGGAAGGGCCCGCTATCGCGAACACGATAAAGAATGTCGTGGAAATAGTGAGTGTTGCAAGAAAATAAAAATAGAAATAAAAAAACAAACTAAACACTTAGTAAAACCAAATTTAAAAAAAGTGACCTTTACTTGAATAGTGTTCGGCGCTAAATGCATATACGAAAACCGTCAAAATGGCATCACAAATTCTTAGGAAAAGATTTTACCCCGAGAGCGTACGGAGTTAGTATTGAACGTGTGCTTAACACATTCTTCTCTGGTTAGTTCTTGATAGGATCGTGTTTTGCCACTCCGTCTTTGGCTAAGTTTTGGTTTCTTATGGACAAAGTTCATTACATTCCTCCAATGCACACATGCCCGGTTTTCAGATCCTTAAGCAGTAGCTGTGTTTACTCTGCATCACTCCAGCATTTCACACCATGATATTATGGAGTTATGTCAATCACGTACGTGGTCGTCCTTAAGGAAAGTGAGTTTGAGATGGATGCCGTTTGATCACTGGTTACTCTAATGACTGCCTATAAGTTTGCCATCGTGTGAGAGGGAAACCGTTTAGTTTGGCGGTACAACAATCCTTGGACGAAATGTTTATCTTTACCAGTCAACAAATAAATGTTTTTTTATAAAGAAATATTCTTTTTCTCCTCCTAGAAACCGTTGCTTTTCTTCTTTTACTTTTTCAACCATACGTTTTTTTTTCTTATTCATTGCTATTGTTGCGTTGTTGTTTTTGCGCTCCAGGTCGTCTTGATTCTCAAACGAGGATTTTGGTTTATTTACCGGTGTTGCTTTTTCGCTCTCAACTATATCTTTTCCTCGCGGTTTGGGAATCGACGAGCACTCCCATTTCCACTCTATTTTTACTAGGCTGTTTCCTTTGGATGTTTCCTTCCTTTCTCTCGGGGCCATTTCTTTTCGTTTATTCTGGAAACCGACGAGGTTACCCAGGCTTTTGTAGGGTTTTCATCTTGTTTTTACTTCTGTCTTTCTTCTTTGTTTCGGAGTTTTGGTTCTGTCCGTGTCCGTTTTCCTTCTTTTCTTCCAACCCGAAGCACTGACAAGATCCTGGGTTCTTATTTTTGGAGATTGCGGCTTGTGGGTTCTGTGTGCTGTTTTGTTGTGGTCTGGGAACCAACGAGGTTCACCAGGTCTTGGATTTCTCTCAGTCTCACCTTTCGCCAGGGAACTGTGGGGCTTTTCAGGGCCCGAAGAGCCATACATCATTCGATCCCCACTATTCCAGGCGAAGCGACTTACCTCTAAGTCGAACTTCAGCAAGGTTGCGTAACCTTGCTACGGCATTTACCGCCAGCCAAATCGCTGGAATTAATACAGTTACCCAATCGGATAACTGTCATGAATATCTGTTAGGCAGCTTACCTTTTCAGTGGGGGTTTTCCTTCCAAACCCCTTTTTCTCCATCACCATCCCTGAAAACATTAAGTCCACGGCAAAGCTTATCACTTAGCCGTGGCATCGAAAATTCATCCTCGGGCAGGCATTAATATCTGAAAACATTAAGTCCACGGCAAAGATTATCACATAGCCGTGGCATTGGAAATGTCATCCTCGGGCATGCATTGCACCCAGGGCATTTCGTTTCCATTGCCTTATGCCATGGAAACAAAATCAACAAGGAGTTCATTGATTACTCGTTGTTTTTGTTTGTCCATGGCACCCCTAGCATGCGGCTATTAGGTCCCATCGGTTTGCCACCGCCGACAAGGTGATGCAAACCAAACATTTCCCCAATTACCAGCAATAGCTGGTTTCCTATTATCGGTCTCCACCGATCAGGGACCGCAAACAAGCAACGAATTGGATGCAGCCAGCAAGTGTTTACTTTTAACATCTGGCAATGGCTGCACCCTATATTCGTTGCAATATCTAAACATTGCATTTGCACCACATATTGTTATGAATATACAATTCCCTATTAACGGCCGCCAACCGTCGGCGGACCTAAGGAAATTCACACCCATCAACCTAAATGTTGATTTATGGCCTCTCCTAGGATGACCAGATCTTCGGCTCGTGTGGTTTTTACCCCAGATGTTCCTTGCTGCCGGCAAGTATAGCACAATCAATTGTGTACACAGCCGCAGGCCATGCATTGTGTGCATTCGTGGAAGATGCAGTTGCGATGCTGGCATCCATCCTCGGTCACCGGACGATCGTATGCGAGGCATACACACACATGCGAAATGTATGCCTATTCCCCGGTCCAATCACGATTAACTACCTCGAGTTAATCGTGCAGCTCCTCCCCCTTTGCGGTTTTCTTTGCGGTGTCCCTTTTCTTTCGTCGGCAGTAAATGTTCAGTCAGATTTTATCCACAGTCGGTTGCGAACTACATTTCGCATGAGTGAAGTCGTGAAGTGTAATAAGAAAGTCACGTTTAGTATAAAAGTTATACGAATCATCAGTTGATGTTAAATATAGACGTTAATCAATCACCACTATATGTTAAATATAAAAGTTAAAAAATCACCAGTTCATGTTAAATATAATCGTTAAACAATCACCAGTTCATGTTAAATATAAAAGTTAAACAATCACCATCATCATCATCATCATCATCGGCACTACAACCTGGAACCGGTCTTGGCCTTATTTAGCAAGTCCTGAGGCTTGTTAAATTTTCCATAATGATTTGTTTTTTCCGGGCAAGGTCATTAGTCTTGCGCCAGAGGCTCCCCGACGGGGAATCGAACCCCGGTCCCCCGCATGACAGGCGGGTATACTAACCAGTATACTATTGAGGAGCTTAAACAATCACCACTTCATGTTAAATATAAACGTTAATCAATCAGCAGTTCATGTGAAATATAAAAGTTAAACAATCACCACTTCATGTTAAATTTAAACGTTAAACAATCAGCAGTTCATGTGAAATATAAAGGTTAAACAATCACCACTTCATGTTAATAATAAACGTACATACAGCATAAATCCTCCAGTGCCTTTTATTTATCGTTGTTCTTGGTGCTGTTTTTGTAGACAATTCGGTGAACAATCTATGGCGTGTATGTGAAACCGTGTCCGTGTTGACATACCAACATATACTACCCATATTGGTGACACCTAGTGTGAACACGCCCCCACTGAACTTTTGTGAACCAGTGACAAAGACCGTTCCAGTGCTGGCAAAAAGTGAACCCACAGAACAACTGTACAGTAAATTGTGATAGTGCAAACAAATCTAAAGCCTATCAAAGGGTGCATCAACCCCAACGCGCCTGTATTTACCAGTGTCACCTGTGATTAACACCATCTCTACCAGTGCAGTGCGAGAGCGGTCAACCATCCAGAGACGTCCACCCAACAACAGCCCCATTTGCCATCAGGAACAGCTGCCAGGGATTTCAGCTAAGTATCCTTTCGTTTTTTTCAATAGTCAGATAAATCCATTAGCAAGTTAGTGAAACTTACTTTCAATAATTAGTTCGTGTTGTATTTAATAATTCAATTATGGTGTTACATATTAAAACTTGTGCAAGCAACTAGTGTTTTTTTCTTCTTAAGGTTTATGTCCTCTACATTTTATGGTTTTTTTTTTTTATATATACAATTGTAATGTGATAAAAACCAAAAATTGTAATAATTCACAATCGTATACACCATATCGAATAGAAGTAATGGACCAATTTACATAGAAGTACATCGCAAACAAGAAAATAATAACTGACAAAAAAAATTTTTTTTTTCTTCAAATAAATTTCCTCATTATTTAATTCGTTACAAATTTAATCAATAATTGTTTTTTGTAAACATTAAAATTAAAGTCAAAAACGATTGAAACAACTGTTACAATCCGAATTTCAAGTATTTTTTTATTAATATTCAATAAGCAAATTTATGGTGTTCAAGGATAAAATATATGAAAACGTACATCCTTGTTAGTTTACTCAATTGAAGTCTTTTTCTTTGTTTTACCAGTTAACTATTGACTTCATTCTACTGATTTATTACAACTAATAGCGAAAATTAAGCTATCCCAAAAATACAATAAAAATATATCTGTTGGGCTGAAAACTAATAACGCATATAAGGACACAACAACTATCCTTTTTGTTTTTCTGCTTCAATTAAAAATAGTAAATATTGTAAGCCCCTTCAGGTTATATTGAAACATCAAAGTAGCGTTATGCGTTAAATAAACATACACTCGCACACTTTTAGACACACAACACAGAAACTCGGTTACTCACCTTTTCATATAGCTTGATCCGAGTAGATATTTGGAATTTCACGAACTCACACACGACAAACTGACCAAATTATTGCGATTTAAAACCTCTTTGCAAATAGGAATTTTTAATCTGGTCAGCTTCCGATATCGTTACAAAATTAAAAAACATTTTACATTAAATAGAAACGATCCGGAATTAAATAAATTTAATAAGCCCCTTCTGGGTACAAACAGGCACCAACACATTCAACTGCACTCGACTCGGCACGATTATCTTTTGACTCCACTTCCGACCTTCGCTCGACTCATTTTAATTCGTAAAAACCTTGTTCCGGGATATTCGTGATTCTCTCAACGCCCTGCGACTTCTTTTGACCAATTGGCCCCCCCTTCACCTTTCTTCGCGTTCTCTTACGCCTTTGACTCCCGTTTCGCGTCACTATCCATAATGGTCAACACGCGAAACACCATGGCCAGAAAGGCCCAGGAACAACCCGAGTCCCTTGAATTCCACGACGCTTCCAGCGTCGATTTTCCTGCTGAGCAAGTCGACGCTGACCAAGACTTGCCAGCCCAATCTACTCCCCTGGCACCACCGGTTGCCTCCAGTGTCGTTAATCGACCCCAACCTGTTTCTTCTGACGCACCCCCGACTGCTCCTAACGCCCCTGGTACCGGCCCTTTGGTAAACTCCGGCATTTTAATGCCCACAACTAGTGTCGGTACCTCACAACAAGCTCATGGCATGCTTCCAGCCTCGGGAATGGGACTCGCCATTCAAATATAGGTCTTCCCCCCTTCGATGAGGAGGACCCAGACCTTTGGTTTGCAGTAGCAGACCGCATCTTCCTGGCCTCTGACTTGCGCGACGAACAACTTCGTGCAGTCGATCTGTTGAAAGGGCTTGACCGCACTCAGCGACCGCATGTTTCCCACATCATTAGGTCGGCCGACCGCAACGCTTGCAGCAACATGCGTCAAGCTCTGCTCGACGCTTTGGATGAGCCCGGAAGTGCGCGGCAGCAACGCTTAGCTGCTGTAACCAACCTTTCTGGGATGAGACCATCTCTTTTCCTGACCCATTTACGGTCTATAGCGGGGACCAGGATCGGGGACGACCTAATAAGGCCTCACTTTTTGAGGTGTCTTCCCCAACATGCCCGTTCGGCACTTATAGCCCAACCCAACCAGAGTTTGGGCTATTTATCGAAAATTGCGGACGCAATTATGGAAAGCTCAGATCATTATTCTGAGCCTCCTGCGTACCAGGTAGCAGCGGTTTCTCAACACGCCGCCCAGCCTACACGGCACCCTCGTCTACCTTTTACAGCCCCTCAATTGGCTCCAATTCACCGTCCTCCTCAAACCCAGTTACATCACAGACGGCCAGCCTCAACCAATTTCCCACAGAGGAATCCAGAGGCAAGGCCCAACGTTAGTCAGGGAAGTTCGCCACCACATTTAACTCCTGCTGACTTTCGGGCGCTCCAAACCTCACTCCTCCGCGAGATAAGTCAATTTCGCGCGGAGATGAGGAACAATCCTCGAAGCGCCCAGACGCGAGCCATGCCGAGCCGTCCTCTTAATCGGCAAAATTACTCTCAAAATGCCCCTCAGAGGGCCTACATCCCTCAGAATGCCCCACAGAGGGCCAATTCTTCTCAAAATGGCCCTCACCGGGCCAATTCTCATCGAGCTCCGGCTCGGCCTCTCCGTAACGGCAATACCAATAGGCAGAATATATCCGATAATGCCGTTACTCTCCCTTGGTGCACCAATCACCAACGATATGGTGATCGCGCATTTAACTGCAAGGCGCCTTGTGGTTGGACACAACCACCCACCACCCAAAGGCGCCCTTTAAACTAATTTCGCCGACCGACCCCCTCGCGCAATCGGCCGGCACCCATACGATAAGTCGCCTTACCATCCGGGATTCTAAACTGAATATCGCTTTTACTGTCGATACCGGCGCCGATATTTCAGTCCTCCCGCGATCGTTTGCTCCGCGTAACCGCGTGCCAGCCGCACTTAAATTGTCAGCTGCGAATAATACGCCGATACCTACGTACGGACGTAAAAAGCTGACACTACAACTGGGTCTTCGACGTCCGATCACTTGGCGTTTCGTCATTGCGGACGTGAATGAACCCCTGATAAGTTCCGACCTATTAGGCGCACATAATCTGTTGGTCGATTCGACCCATAACAGACTAGTGGCTCCAACCGCACCCCCCTTGCCCATGACGGCATCTCCGGCGGCAACTTCAGGGGCCACAGAGTGCACAGACCCGTTTCAGGTTATGGTACAAGAATTTGTTAGTACAACAATTCCTCTACCTAACCAACGCCGACACAAAGCCACGGTGTTTCATCATATAGAAACACGTGGTCCCCCGGTGAGCCAGCGTCCACGTCGACTGGCTCCTGAAAAATTACGTGCGGCGCGCGCGGAGTTCGAACACATGATCGAACTAGGTATCTGCCAACCGTCGGACAGTCCCTGGGCAAGCCCACTCCACTTAGTGAAGAAACGTTCTGGTGAGTGGCGCCCATGTGGCGATTACAGACTGTTGAACGCAGCAACTGTCCCGGACAGATACCCAATTGCACACCTCTACGATTTTTCGTACAAGTTACGAGGGTGCAATGTCTTCACTACCCTGGATCTCACCAGGGCATACCATCAAATTCCGGTGGCACCAGAAGACATCCCCAAGACCGCAGTCATTACACCTTTCGGACTCTTCGAGTTCAAAGTGATGACTTTCGGCCCCAGGAATGCCGCACAGACATTCCAGCGTTATATCGACACGGCTTTACGTGGTCTTAATTGCTGCCATGCATATCTTGATGACATTCTCATCGCCTCCAAAGACCACGCCGAACATAAACGCCACTTACGTCAGGTCCTAGAGCGCCTGCGTGAATTCGGTCTTGTCATCAACCCAGATAAGTGTCAATACGCCAAGGAGCAAATCACCTATCTGGGTTATGTCGTTGACAACCAGGGCATTCGCCCACTACCAGACCGTGTGAAGGCCCTCATGAAGTATCCCCGGCCTACTAACGTGAGTGAGCTTCGTCGATTTTTGGGCATGCTTAACTTTTACCGCCCAACACTGAAGAACGCTGCCCAAGTTCAAGCTCCCCTAAATGAGTTCTTAAAAGGAGCTAAGCGCAATGATAAGCGCCCCATTAATTGGACAGAAGTCTCTGATAGAGCATTCCAACTGTCCAAGGAACAATTGGCAAATGCCACCTTACTCCGATACCCCCTCGAGGGAGCGGCACTTTCTATCCAATGCGACGCATCGGATACCGCAATCGGAGCCGTCCTTGAACAGGACATTGAAGGCCGACCGGAACCACTTGGTTTCTTTTCAAGGAAGCTGAGTCCCACTGAGCGACGTTACAGCGCCTACGACCGTGAATTACTCGCGATCTACAGCGCTGTTAAGTACTTCCGTCATATGATAGAAGGTCGCTCACTCTCCATCTTCACAGACCACAAGCCATTGGTCTATGCGTTTCGGAAGAAGTCGGGAAATGCCTCCCCCCGACAAGAGCGTCAGTTAGATCTCATTGGACAATACACCACGGAGATCAAGCATATCTCCGGTAAACAGAACGTCACGGCGGACGCCCTTTCTCGAATCGATACGATTCATTTGCGTACCGCCTTGAATAACACTGACCTTGCCCTAGCTCAAGAGGAGGACGAACAGCTCAAGTCCCTCCTAACTGCCGATACGGCACTACAGCTTAAGAAAATTACCCTTCGCGACCCTTTGGGCGAAATCTGGTGTGATGTCTCCACTGGAACCGCTAGACCTTACATTCCCGAGAAACTTCGTAAGGGCGTGTTCCAGGTTTACCCCAGCATTGGAAATGTCATCCTCGGGCATGCATTGCACCCAGGGCATTTCGTTTCCATTGCCTTATGCCATGGAAACAAAATCAACAAGGAGTTCATTGATTACTCGTTGTTTTTGTTTGTCCATGGCACCCCTAGCATGCGGCTATTAGGTCCCATCGGTTTGCCACCGCCGACAAGGTGATGCAAACCAAACATTTCCCCAATTACCAGCAATAGCTGGTTTCCTATTATCGGTCTCCACCGATCAGGGACCGCAAACAAGCAACGAATTGGATGCAGCCAGCAAGTGTTTACTTTTAACATCTGGCAATGGCTGCACCCTATATTCGTTGCAATATCTAAACATTGCATTTGCACCACATATTGTTATGAATATACAATTCCCTATTAACGGCCGCCAACCGTCGGCGGACCTAAGGAAATTCACACCCATCAACCTAAATGTTGATTTATGGCCTCTCCTAGGATGACCAGATCTTCGGCTCGTGTGGTTTTTACCCCAGATGTTCCTTGCTGCCGGCAAGTATAGCACAATCAATTGTGTACACAGCCGCAGGCCATGCATTGTGTGCATTCGTGGAAGATGCAGTTGCGATGCTGGCATCCATCCTCGGTCACCGGACGATCGTATGCGAGGCATACACACACATGCGAAATGTATGCCTATTCCCCGGTCCAATCACGATTAACTACCTCGAGTTAATCGTGCAGCTCCTCCCCTTTTGCGGTTTTCTTTGCGGTGTCCCTTTTCTTTCGTCGGCAGTAAATGTTCAGTCAGATTTTATCCACAGTCGGTTGCGAACTACATTTCGCATGAGTGAAGTCGTAAAGTGTAATAAGAAAGTCACGTTTAGTATAAAAGTTATACGAATCACCAGTTGATGTTAAATATAGACGTTAATCAATCACCACTTTATGTTAAATATAAAAGTTAAAAAATCACCAGTTCATGTTAAATATAATCGTTAAACAATCACCAGTTCATGTTAAATATAAAAGTTAAACAATCACCACTTCATGTTAAATATAAACGTTAATCAATCAGCAGTTCATGTGAAATATAAAAGTTAAACAATCACCACTTCATGTTAATAATAAACGTACATACAGCATAAATCCTCCAGTGCCTTTTATTTATCGTTGTTCTTGGTGCTGTTTTTGTAGACAATTCGGTGAACAATCTATGGCGTGTGTGTGAAACCGTGTCCGTGTTGACATACCAACATACACTACCCATAGAACCAACAAGGCTTGCCGCTACCCACTGTCTTTGCGTTCCTCTTTTATCCCTTTGCGACTCCCTAGTGTTTTTTCCCCACTATTTCCCTCAGGCCTACCTCAACCAAATAAAGGTAAGGATAGCGAGCTCTCTAAATGAAAGCAAGGACGCAACTGAAGGCAAACCAACAGACAAAGCCGGGCCCAAACTATAAGCGCAAACATCGGAGCTGGGGCGATGTGGCAGTGGGGTTGCCAGAGCCAGGGAATATTCCATACTAGCCTTGGGGTTACGAGTTAACAAGTCAACCAGACGCACCTCTGATGACGAATGGAGTTGGGGGGGTACGATGTCGCTACACCGCACGGGCGAGAGTTTTACCTCGTCCCCACAACTTCCACTAAGTTCCACCAAGTAAAACGCCGAAGGAAAAGGACGAAACGCCGCCATGTTTGTCCACAACCGGGAGTAAGGGGAAAACACAGTCCGCCGATGGTGCTCGAACTTCACGAAAAACCGTCCACCAGATGGAAAGTAAATGAAACTCACTGTTTATAGTTTTGAATAATTGTGTTTATTGCTGGTGATCACAGTTTTTAATTTAATTTAATTTTTATGTAAAAATATTGATTAACGAACGTGGTAAAAACTCTCCATCTTAACTTAGCGTACGTAGCACGACTCGACTCGACTTATTACTGGGGGGTTGAAAATGCACTTTACTTAATGACACACTCTGGTGAGTGCACATCCTGCCGTGACGAAAGGATGTTGCACGCGCCATGGTTGGAAGAAGAATCGGCGATAATTATCTCGTGCAGAGATCACTCGCTAATCTTGATCATGATGGTATGTGTGCATGGTCCTTTAATGGATGAAAAACGAACCTAGAACAAGGAAAGGGAATAACGAGAATTCATGGGATACGATTTCGGTAAAGCAAACAAATCCGAAATCGTCGGATGCATGTGCGTCGCAGCTAAACAAAGAGACAACGTTTTAGCTAGGTTACTGGGAAATGGTGTTTATGGCATCGCTAGTAAGGGTGTGTATTGAATTCCTATTTGCATTTGTTTATGCTGCAGGATTTAATTGATGCCCAGAGACGCGGAAGGCGTATTTGCTTTGGTTTGCACATTGTGCGAGTCAGACGATTTTATTGCTGGGAGAAAAAGGTCGCCAGCTAAATGTATACATAAAGAAATTTATCGTATACATGAATGAAGCTGGGAATAGGCAACGCAATGATAATTATCCCTGGCTGGAATGGTTACATGATGTGTGAAACGAGGGTTTTTCTTATCAGGAAATTTATAATGAGGAAAGACAAGAACCCTTACAGGGGATTTGTAAGCGAAGGAATGCTTGAAAAGGTAAGAATTCTTTTGCCGGTACTGTTGGGGAGGGGGTAGACGTCGGCAGGGAAATGGATTCACTACACTCCCCAAACACCTCACTGGGCGAATAGGACACTGATCCTTCAACGACGGGAAAAGAAAAATGTCTCTCTCAGAAAAAACTCAGTCTGGTTGTTTAGTTAATTGCATGTACTTTCTTTAACTTCTTGTTGACACTGTTTCTTCTATTTAATTCACTATTACTACAATGTTTATTGGGCTGGAACGTAGTACCAGGAACAGCGATTTAGTTTTTCTATTGTTGCAACGTATTACACAGGGACAGCGAATTCAGTTTTTCTATTGTTGTAACGTATTACACAGGGACAGCGAATTAAGTTTCTCTATTGTTGTAACGCATTACACAGGAACAGCGAATTAAATTTTTCTATTGTTGTTACGTATTACACAGGGACAGCGAATTAAGTTTCTCTATTGTTGTAACGCATTACACAGGAACAGCGAATTAATTTTTTTATTAACTGACTCTCCAACCGTTCTTTAGCAAAATTTGCTCCACGATGGCATCGACTATTTCCCGATTGGTGATGAGAAGGATTGATTAATGAGCGATCGCACTCCGACGTGTGCTCGGCGGGGGATGAAATTTGAGAATATTGCGGCGCGGCTGGGGGCGGTTGTAATCGAACAACGACTGTCCGGTACTAGAAGGGGGAGGATGCGCACGTGATGGCGGTTAGATAGTGACCTTTTATGTCCGGACCCGGTGGCGGTTGGCTAGCGACTGACTCACGAATGCAAATAATTCATTCAATGCGTCGTGGCGGTGCGTCATGGCAATATTAGGCACGCTGCCAATTTTGAAGAATTTTGGAGGAGTTGCTATGCTTGCATAAGAACTCAGTTCCAGCGCATTCTGGCCGTACAGGCTGGGTTGAATTCGTTGGTTGGGTGTACCGAAAAATTGGCTTTGGGGACGTGAGCAAGTATGGGAATGCATTTTCGGGGGAAATCGGAATTGCTTGGGTGCAAGCAAGGAATGTCGTTTAGATGAAATGTTCGCCGAAGTAATTTCGGGGAAATGTGCGCGGCTTAGTTAGTTGGTAATGTTCCGTTGAGGATTTGGATATGCGTTTGTTATGGCATATGAATTTCGGGGAAATTAGGATTGCTTGGTTGCGATGAGGAAACTGACCGAAGCAATTTTGGGAAAAATTATATGTGGGGTGATGTAATTGAGGAAGATGGTTAATGTTTGTTGTAGGTTGGAATTGTGGGTTGGTTCTCCGTGCGATATAGAGAACCCCCACAGTACTTTTGGGTTATACGACTTGGATCTATTTGATGCGTGAAGCATTTAAGACGCTAATGCGAATTGCACTAGCGAAAACTTATGCAGACTGGGTTGTGGTTATGGGAGTTTTTTCAGGAAGGTGAACCGTGGGATCTGGCGGAACCTCCACAGAGTGATCCCGTATCCGGGAACCAACCTTCGGAGGAAACACCCCCAACAAATTAAATGTCTGTTCTCGGAAGGTAAGTCGTCGGATGAATTTACACATCTTGAAGGCGACTGATGTGCACCAGTGCTGGCTTGGGAAATATTATCACAAATTCACGTGGCCGGACAAATGCTAATGCGCATTTGAGACAAAAAAGGAACGCTGATTTCCCCGCCAAAATGGGCCAACACCAATGTGGCGTTTGTAACAGATACATACACAATACACAAACAAATAGTGAAGAACGCCGAACGAAAATCGAATAAGAAAATGTATCAGAGCCGTATACCATAGTGATAACCTAACAATTCCACACCAATTGAGTGTACTTGAGTTTAGAAATCGAATTCGTACACGCGGCAGTGGCTTGACGTGTTGAGCATTGGTTAAATTTTTAGTGATTCTAGCTGTCATAGCGTCACTTCGAATCACACGTTCTTCACTATCATCCCAAACGCTATACCAACACTAGCAAACCGTTTTATTCTCGCCACGGATGTGAGTCAAAAGGCACTTAGAGCCTTGCTATCTCGAGGCGAGATTTGCCTGACCCAGTTGCACCTGGAATACGACGAAAGGAAACTACTTCACTATTGTGAAGGAGGCTTTACCCGGATCGTGTGGGCGGTTTGAAATTTCGAGTGTGTTCAAAAGGTCGCAGATACACGGTACCCTCCTCGATCAAAATGGGAAACAGATGGGTGCCAATTCCAATACCCATCTAAAGCCATGTAGTGGTTTAGGCCCCGAAGGGCAAGGCGATTAATAAGTTGATGATGGTTTCCCCCGCCCCCTCCCCCTTTTCTTTGGAATAACAATATTTTTTTCTTTTCCTCTTCCTTCGTTGGAGTCAGGCCGTAGGGAGCAAGTTTAAATTATGATTATTATATTATTATTATTATTAGGTGTACAACTAAATAAAAAACAGTTTCCGCCGTTTGGGAAAGATGGCTTCAGCAGCAAAATTATGTAGAAATTGTGAGATGTCAAATGTGTCGTGAGTTTGAACACGTGATAATAACATAACCTCATAATATTAGTACCTTTATACAGCTTAACATAATTTTTTTCGTGCAAAAATGTCTAGTTTTGTGTCAAATAAGCGTCATTTGTGGGAATTTTTGATTCGCTTTTTTAATTTGAAGAAATTTACCGCTGAGGCACATCGATTGCTTATGGAAGCATATGGTGAGGCTGCTTTGAGTGAGAGAAGTTGTCGTGAGTGGTTACAAAAGTTTAAAAATGGTGAGTTTGACGTGGAAGACAAAGAACGAAGTGGAAGGCCGGAGGTGTACGAAGAGAAGGAATTGGAAGCAATATTGGAGGAAGATCCACCCAAATGCAAAACGAACTTGCACGTACATTTGAAGTAACTCAACAAGCAATTACACATCGTTTAAAATCGTTAGGGATGATTCAAAAAAAAAAAAGAAATTGGGTTCCATACGAAATGAAGACGAGAGATGTTGAACGCCGACTTTGCATAAGTGAAATGCTGGTTGCCAGGCAAAAAAAAAAAATGTTTGTTTGACACATATTCAGTGGGGATGAAAAATGGATCCACCACGATAACCCAAAGAAGAGAAAATCATGGGGACCACCTGGTCATGCTTGACAGCAAAACCGAATATTCACGGGAAAAAATGCATGCTGTGTATTTGGTGGGATCAGATTGGTGCCGTGTATTATGAATTGCTGAAACCGAGTGAAACCATCACTGGAGTTCTCTACCGAACACAATTAATGAAATAGAGGCGACCACCCGAGAAAAACCACCCCCAATACTACTCCAGAAGGGGGATGGGTGCGAACATACAGGGAAAAGTCTCTGATTGCCTTCAACCCGGCGAAGGCCAGGACGATCTTTGTCCCTGTTCAATCCAAGTTGACATGCAGTCTCCACGTGACACCCCTGGATAGCTACTTTGACACCCGTCAGGTAGTGAACCAATGCATGCAGCGACATCCTGAGAGAGGTTGGCGCAAGGCTAATAACCAGGCCCGTAAAACTGAATTATTATGGCAAATTTAACAAGCCTCGGATATGGACTGGATACACGACGACGACCACGGAAACGAAAATGGCTAAACGATTTAAGAATTTTTTCATGGAACGTACGCTCACTATAAAGAACTCGAGCTGCACAGCAGCTAGCCGATGCCCTGTCCGAATATAAGGCTGACATAACAGCATTACAAGAAATGAGATGGACAGGGAGTGGTGTTTTTCAAAGAAAAAAGTATGACATTTATTACAGCTGTCATGCAAAACACCATGTGATCGGGGTAGGTTTTCTAGTCAGCCAAAAACTGAAGCCTGCCGTTATCGGCTTTAATGCAATAAATGAAAGGCTGTGCACTGTTCGCGTGCCAGGCAAGTTTAAGAACATAAGCCTCATAAACGTTCACGGACCTACAGAGGAGTCCCCTGACGACGAAAAAGAAGAATACTACGAGAACGTCGAACGGGCCCTCAATGCCTACCCAAGATACGATGTGAAAATCATTCTTGGGGATTTGAATGCAAAAATAGGTTTTCAGGCACTACACAGGCTCCCATAGTTGTTCCATGTTCCATGAGTTCCATGAGAAAACTAATGACAATGGACTGCGAGTCATCGAATTGGCAGCGTCGAAAAACTTGGTCGTTGCGAGCACCAGGTTTCTGCGTAAAGATATCCACAAAGCCACCTGGGTATAAACTGATGGAGCCACTCGCAACCAAATTAACCACGTACTGATAGATCGCCGCCAATCCTCGAGCCCGATGACGGTACGAACGTACCGAGGTGCCAACGTCGACTCGGATCACTATCTTGTTGGTACAGTTTTCCGAGCTCGGATTGCCTTACGGAGACGTATTGCATCCGCGGATCAGGTTCGAATAAACACGGCTGCCTTACGTAATGAGAATACCAGCAACACCTTTGGTCATGCGTTAAGACTCGCCCTCGAAGAGCTCGACGGAGGGAGAGTAAGTCCTGGGGCCAGAATGTCGGGCATAGAAGAGAAATGGACACGCCTTAAGAATACTATCATTAGTACTGCCAACTCCATCTTAGGCACTGGTTTGATGGTTAGTGCGAACTAGCGACTGAACGAAAGAATGCTGCATACCGGGCAATGCAGCAGTCTCATAGGACGCGGGTACGCGAGGAGAAATACAAAGAGCTCAGAAGATCTGACAAAAGACTTCACAGACAAAAGAAAAGTGCCTTGGAAAAAAAACGTTGTCTACTGAGAAAAGTAGAGAGCGAGGTCCACACCAGGCGCGGAAGTTCTACCAAATAATCCGCAATAACCACGCTGCACTTACTGCAAGGATAAAGAGGGTAGTCTGATTACCGATCCTGAAGGCATTCTGGAGCGATGGGAAGTGCACTTCAATGAAATACTAAATGGTCAGCTCACAGAAGAATTGGAGGCTTCACCAATGCAAGAGCAAGACCAAATGCTGCCGCCACCAAGCATTGAGGAAACATTAAAAGCCATTAGACAGCTAAAATCAAATAAAGCCCCTGGAGCTGATGGCATACCAGCTGAGCTGATCAAACAAGGAGGGACAGCGTTACATCTCGCAATTCATGAGATCGTGGTGCACGTATGGGAGCAAGAGGAGATGCCGGAAGATTGGCGTCGCAGTATAATTTGCCCCATACATAAGAAAGGAGATATCACACTGTGCAGCAACTATAGGGGTATAACATTGCTGAGTACCGCCTATAAGATACTTTCCACTATCCTACAAGACCGGATAGCCCCATACGCTAAAGCCATCATTGGTCAATATCAGTGTGGCTTCATCCCAGGCAAATCAGCAATTAATCAGATATTCACCCTTAGGCAGGCGTGGAAAAATGTCAGGAATTTAAGATTCAATTATACCATCTGTTTATAGACTTTAAGGCCGCCTACGACAGCATAGCCAGGGTAGAACTATATAATGCCATGAGAGAATTTGGCATTCCAAACAAATTGATACGACTTTGTAGGTTGACCTTGACCAACGTAACTAGTCAAGTAAGAGTAGCGGGATTGCTGTCCAAACCAATAAACATCTATAATGGACTCCGACAAGGGGACGGCCTGGCCTGCCTCCTCTTTAACCTGGCGTTGGAGAAAGCAATCCGTGACTCTGGCGTTACAACAAGAGGGACTATTGTCACCAGCCAGATACTTGCCTACGCAGATGACATCGGCATCATAGGTAGAACCGAATCGGTGGTACAGGAATCCTTCACCCAGATCGAGCAGGCGGCACAAAAACTGAGACTGCACATTAATGAGGGAAAAACTAAGTACATGGTAGCAACTTCTGCGAAAAGAAGACCTAACGTTGGTCAAACTATCAGGGTAGTGGAGCTCGAATTAGAAGTAGTGCAATCCTTTAACTACCTTGGGTCAATAGTATCAGCCGATAACAATATGGAAGAAGAAATACGCGAACGACTGATTAAATCCAACAAAGCCTACTATGGTCTATTAAGGCTCTTTAAATCCCGAAATTTATCCAGAACATCCAAGCTACTACTGTACAAGACCATGGTCTTACCAGTACTCATGTATGGATCTGAGACCTGGGTGCTTAATAAAACGCACTCTGAGCTCTTGGCCGCGTTCGAGAGAAAGGTCTTAAGGAGAATAGTTGGCCCCGTATGTGAGGGAGGACGATTCCGGAGACGCTACAACCATGAGTTGTACGCAATCTACCTTGAAGCTAATATTGTAAGAAAAATCAAGCTCGGTAGACTCCGGTGGGCGGGACACCTAGCTCGAATGAGAGAAGAGGAGCCTGTCCGGAAAGTCCTTTGTGGCAGGATGTATGGAAGGAGACAGCCCGGCAGACCTTGTCTGTGATGGAGGGATGGCGTAGACCAGGACGCCCAGACCCTGGGAGTACCAAACTGGGTGACATCGGGTTGAAATCAGGACCTGTGGAGAGATTTGTTAAATAAGGCCAAGACCGGATCCCAGTTGTAGCGCCGATGATGATGATGATACTACTCCAGATATGATAAAATTATTCTCCTCCATGATAATGCTCGTCCGCATGTTGCGGTGCCGGTGAAAAGCTGTTTGGAAATATTTCATTGGGAAGTCCAACCCGACCCGCTGTGTTGACCAGACCTTGCCCCTTCTGATTATCACTCGTTTCGATCTATGGCACACGGCCTGTCCGAGTAGCACTTTACAACATATGAAGATACCAAAAAATGGGTCGATTCGTGGATATCCTCAAAAGATGAAGAGTTCTTCCGACGTGGTATCCGGATGCTGGCTGAAAGTTGGGAAAAGTAGTGTCTAGTAATCGAAGAAAACAGCAGTAGAAGAAAAAGAGAAAAGGATTGAAAATAAACAAACTGACGGTTTGACGATCTCAGGTGACAAAAAACGTGGGTTTTACTCTTTATACGGAATTTCGACTCTTATTGGTTGGCACACAAGCAAAGTCGTCGATGTTATCGGTAAATCGAAATATTGTAAACCTTGTGAATATTGGAAAAATCGCGCTGACACTTCTGAATACGCAGAATTGCTGAAAACACATGCCAAAAGTTTTCAAAGCAATCACGAAGGATCTTCAAGCCAGATGGAAGTTGTTGGATTAATTCAATTGCTTCAACGGTCGGTCGAGCTGCACAACGTTAAATACTCACAATACGTCGGTGTCGTCAATAGCAAAACTCCTAAAGATATAGAAGATGCAAAACCGTATTAGGATCTTAACCTAAAAAAAGGAATGCGTCGATCACCTGCAGAAACGCATGGGCACATGGCTGCGAAATTGGAAAAAAAGTATAATCAAACAGATTGGATGCAAAAGGGAAGCTGACTGTCAAATTAGTTGACGATTTTACGAAGCATTATGGCCTCGGTATTCGTCGGAACCCAGATTCTGTTGAAAACATTACAAAACAAATTTGGGCAACATTGTATCACAAATACTTCGACGGATGCAAAACCACAGCACGGTAACTGCCGTCAAGGCGTCAACCCATGGTGTACGTGGCAAAAAGCAAAAGCTGAAAATCGTTTGAATATGTATGAGCATAAGCCAGCTTTAAGTATCGAAGTATTTAATGCCATCAAACCAGTGTGCGAGGATCTTACTCATAATGACTTGCTCGAACGTTGCTTGCATCAGGTCTGGATGGAATGAAGGCCGATTCTTTTATTTTAGTTTGAGCGACTCTTAATTTTTTCCTTTTTCTTTAATGTTTTGATTTGACTGTTAATTGGCCTTGGCTTCGGCCTCCTGGATTTCGACTGATCACGATTCACAAAAAAAAAAAAAAAATGGGTGGCGAGAGGGCCGACTTTAGCGAGACAAGGACAGATGTGTCCTTCATCTTGTCTCTGACTTCTGGTCATCTTGCGATAACCAGAATCACACACATCCGTGAGGATGTTGGGCTCGGTCTCGCGATATCTGAAAAAAAAGAAAAGGGGGGTCTAGGTGTTCTCTAACTAGTTGTATAGAGAGGTGGTGGGAAAGAAATCGTACAAGACCGGTAGGTCTTAGGTGCGGTAGTAAACGCAGATCACGTCTTTGGCGTCTGATAATCTGCGCTTTGGTCGGTGTGTATGTTTGTGTTTGTGCCGCCTTGTACTGTGCGTTCGTGTGTGTGGTTTGTTAATAGTAGAACCTATGGGATGTATCCAGGAATCCTCTATTATAGAGGGGAATGTTATTGGGAAGGGTGCCTTCTTCAGTTTTGTACTGAAGAAGAAATTGTGGGGGTTTGATCCGAAGAGATCGAGGGAGAGAAGGGCCAAGAACGCAATAGTCACGTACAAGTAGGTTCTCACTCTTCTGAATGCATTCGAGGTACTTGTATGCTAATTGAAGCAAGTACTCGTCGATAGGGGTAAGGGAGGCGCCTTCGTATAGGTGAGAGTTGGGGTAATGACGACCGTCGGACTTTCTAGAGTGATTGGTGCACCTTCTGTGAAGTTTCCTTTCGAAAACTCGAAGTCTTTCCATTTGAGCCGAAGATATGCAGGACCATATGGGAAAGGCGTACGATATTCCAGATCGGATTGGCTGCTTATAGCAGAGAAGCTTAACTTTGGTGTCAACTTTGTTGCTCCACTTCAAGATGTTGTTCAGTTGCTTAGACCGACCGAGGCCACTTTGGAGAATGTGGGTCACATGTTTGATGAAATTCATTTTTGGGGTATATGTGACCCCAAGATATTTCATCCTGTCCTGTGGACTAATCGTAGTATCTCCCATTTTTATTCGAATATTCTATGATTATCGAGAAATAGGTTGCAAGCGTTTACTACTCAGAATTATAATTACTGCTTTGGACGGGTTAAGTCGAATTTTCCATCGACTGTAATACTGACACAGTTCGTCCAAGTGACGGTTGAGTCGATTTGTTGCGAAATCAGAGCCTTTGGTTGACGTGTACACCAGGACGTCATCCGCGTAGCATATCTGGTTTACTCTCCCATCCACAGGGCGGGCAAGATCACGAATCCAAAATGTGCCGCCCTTTTATACTCTGTGGCGACGGAGATGTGTTAAAAATGTTTACTTAAATATTCCAAGAAGCACAAACAATATTTGGTGTGTGCTTCAATTGGAGTGGGGTTCTAAGAAGTGGAAGGGAATTTGATTGAAATGTTAGGGTTATTGCGAATTGAATTAATGCGCGACAAATAGATTTTTGGTTTAATTTGTCGCTCATATGATTCATATGGGAATTGCTCAACACACAGTATGAACCTAAGGTCCATACTATGACGCCTCGTTTGGGGAAAAGTAACTAGGTTGAGGCTTATTAGGAATTGGGTGCGGGTGGTGATTTAGGTTGACTACACATAGAAAACGATGAAACGACAATTAGTCAAGCCGAGTCGTCGTTGACAGATGCCTCAAAAATGGCGCGTTCGGAATCTAGGTCGCGTTCGGAATCTAGATCTAGGTAATTGGAAGATAGAGCAAGTATACACTTGGAAGGCAAATTGCGTGATGTTGCCATTGATGACTAACGTTAAAAATGTTGGTTGCCATTTTTCCAAAAATCAATATTTTCAAAATTTCGCACGGTATACACTAGACATTTGCATGTAGTTTAAGAAGAAACTTTTTGAAAACACGTTTTGTTTTTACAACAGCCCTGTATCGCTATTTTTATTATTATTTTTTTTTTTATAAAAAAATATTAAGTTGTTCCTTAATACATATATAAAAATGTTGTAAGCATTTCTTCCCTTCCAAAAAAAAAAAAGTATACCGAAGAAGCAGTGAGTTTCGGGTCTCTACAGTCGCATAACCCCTTAAAACCAGTTGTTCCCGACTACCTGGGAGCTTCGTGTAAGAGGAGCATTTTCCTTGTATGCCTATTTTCGTAAGATGTTTGGACATTTTACCGATATTTTATCTTTAAAGAAGTTGTTTGGCAACAACCCCCCCCCCCCCCCCCGCCACGCCAAATCATTATCATGATTCGCGTCATTTTAACCTACAAAATACCACCCCCATATCACTATTCCCCACACCCCCTCCATTTCGACTTCCATACATGAATACATCATCGATCCATCATACTGTTTAAAAACAGCAAAAGGTGCCTAGACGGCGCTGTTTCTACATAGCGAAACTGTTGAGTCTATCTTTAAATTCCTTTTGCACATTCCAATGCGAAAGAAGCTCCCAAGCCACACTTTGCCTGTCTGGTATAAAAAGTAAAGGCAATACGCTTGCAAATAGTTTCTACTAGAAAACTGTTAGTACATGTGGTTACTCAGTGGTTGTTTGTGAATAATAGAATATAAACTGGGGTGTCAAAGAGTCGTGTGAAGGTCAAGAACATTTTTCAGTAATAAACGCGTTTCGCGAATTCTTCTACCAGAATTCAGAATTCCCCAAGAAGAAACAACAAATAAATCTATAGCTAGTGAAAATACTCTATTTTACTACTACTACTACTATTTATTGGCCTGTAGGAAGCCGGAAGTTCATGACCTTGTGGCGGTTCCGCCAAACCCCACGGCCCACTTACCTGAAGAACCCCCATAACTTCGACCCAACCTTATAAGTTTTGCTATTGCAATCGCACTAGCAATTTAAATGCTTCACGTATCAAATAGATCAAATTTATATAACTTAAAAGTCCCTGTAAAGGAATTTTTACCTCTCATGCATTTCTTTGCATACAAATTCCCTACAAGAATTCTTTCCATTATACAGGTGCATACACCAAAACCTAATCGGTACCTTCGGTTGTCAGGCAAATTCAAACCTTCTCACACCTGCACCGCAATCTCCCCGCAGCAAAAACATTTCCTTCCCAAGGATAGTTAATATTTTCAATGCATTACCTGGAAATGCCTGCAAAGAATTTTTCCTACATGGGCATTTATACATGTATCAATGCATCTCTGCGTTAGCGACCCAGAACCGAATTTGCAATTAGTGTAGATATTCACAGTAGAGTTCGATTCTGGCTTCGCCATAGATGCCATGTACAATTGACACAGATGGTATATACAAACCGTCATTGTGTAATCATCTGAATTGCTTCGCAATGACTTGCAACTATCGATACATCTGCAAGCACTTTACCCAGAAATGCTCCTTTGTTTGAATCTCCAAACAATCATCGACTTCGCGCATAGCGACCGGATTTAATTAAAAGCATAAACAATGCAAATATAGAATCCGTTTCCCACAAACGAATTTCCCTGCATATACAAATGCAAGTAAGGGATTCGTTTAGTCCACCAACCCATTAGCACCTTTTTCCAATGGCTATTCGTATATATACACAAGGACATCACTTATCTAAGACTTTTATGATGCCCTCGTCCCATATTTGCTTTTAGCACATCTCTTCGATGCATCGTCGTCTATTTATTTAGCCGCGATGCACATCATAAATCATGATCGCCCCGATTCCTTTGACCTTGCCGCCTGCCTGCTTTGTTTTTCCATTGCCTTCGCGCATGAGTAAACAACACAGATCTGAACTATCACACACATATAACTATGAGCTCCATTACGAGATCTGGTTTTCTATTCCACCAAGAGAATAGTCTCTCTGGTAGTAGGTAAAACCGATATCCTTAGTGGGGAGGATATCTACCACCACACCACAAACTCAATCCATGAGCGAGTCGGCTCTGCACGAGCCGTTTATCGCGGAGTCAAATTACATCCGCCGACCACCACGGTCGTGCCGCTCCCGCTCTCCGTCGCGCGGCGAAAAAGCGTAGGTCGGGTCGAGAAAGAAGTGCTTCACCGTTTTTAAAATTTATAAAAATCAATTTTATATTAAATTTAAGTTCTAAGTGAAGTATAAAAACACTAACATGTTTAATAATGGCTGAGAACAAAATGGTTTTATAAAGAGAATTATCCTTCACAATTTTAAAGAGAATATAACGGAATAAACTAAATCAGTGTGTTTCCTTTTCCTGTTGTGGACGTTGTGTTGTGCAGTTTCGTCTGTGTTCCTCTCCCAGTGGAACCTTGTCGAACAGCGGAGTGTTAGTGGGACGAAGTAGAACTCGCAAACGTGCCGGTGCCACGACTTCGTACTCCACAACCTCACCGACTCGACTCAGTCATCGTTCCCTGTCCTGTGCACTCTCCTTCCACGCTTGATCATCTGATCCGATATCCTCAAGGTCAAACCTTACATTTAACTCCCGTCTCCGGCGCGGCCGTCCTGTCTGTCTCTTTCCCGTTGGTCTACGGTCTAGAATTGTACGCACGGTCCTATCGTTACCCATTCGCGCTACATGTCCGGCCGATCTTAATCCTCGCAACCCTTGTAGGTTTGCGCTACAGCTCTTCCAATTCGTGCTTGTAGAGTTTACTCCATTGTCTTGCCTTCTCGTCATATTTTCCGCCAAAGAAACTCCCTAAAACTTTATTCTCGAATACGCGGAATTTGTTTTCTTCCCGTTTTGTGAGAGCCCATGTTTCGCATCGGTATAGAACAATCGGCATGATTATGGTTCTATAGACTGGAGCTTTATGTTACGTCATCATCATCATCATCGGCACTACAACCGGGATCCGGTGTTGGCCTCATTTAGCAAGTCCTGAGGCTCGTTAAATTTTCCATAATGATTTGTTTTTTCCGGTCAAGGTCATTAGTCTTGCGCCAGGTAGGTTATGTGATAGCAGTTTGAATTTCAGCAGTTTACTGACTGCGTCCCAACTAGCGTTGCCGGAATGCAGTCCGTTGTTAATTTCCTTCGACATTTCGTTACTGCCCGTCAGTATCCTGCCCAGATATTTAAATTCTTTACCTGTTTTAAATGGCTTGCCTCTGACGTTTATATGTGTTCCCTGAGTTCCACCTGCTCTCACCGTAATCTTGTATTTCGTTTTGTCTTCATTTATTTCTAGGCACATCTCTTCTGCCGCTTGCATGATGATTTCACTGTTTTTGCTTACAGTTTATAGATTATCGCCCAAAACGGCGATGTCATCCAAATATGCGAGCACTTTTGTGACACCGTTCAGGGATGATCCGGCCATGTTGCCGTCTTGTACGTTTCTGATGACATACGGTGAGAGGCCACCCCCCTGTTTTAGTCCGTCCCGGATTTCAAATGGTTCTGAGAGCTGGTTTCCTATTCTAACTCGCCCTTTGTTTTCGTTAATGCAAATTTGAATGAGGGCGGCATATTTTTTCGTCGTAGGCTATTTTGAACTCAACGAAAAGTTGGTGAACCGTCTCTCCGTGTTCCCACTTCTTTTCCAGCAGTTGCCCTATTGTGAACAATTAGTTGCTTATTGACCGGTTCCTAGGGAATCCGCATTGGTAGTCTACCAGTATTTCTTCTGCGTACGGTGTGATTCTCGCTAATATGACATTTGTTAGTATTTTGTATGTGGTTGGGAGCAATGACATTCTTCTGTAGTTTTCGCAGTCAGATCTGTCGCCTTTCTTTGAAAATGGGGACGACTACTAAGGTTTTCCATTCTTCCGGAGTGACTTCCTTATCCCATATTGTTTTGATGAGCTAAAGGGTCTTTGGAGCGGTTGCCTCCCCTCCATGTTTCACAAGCTCTGTCGGTATGCGTTCGCTCCGGGAGCCTTGTTGTTTTTCAATCGATTTATTGCGTCTACAACTTCATTGAAACAGGGCTCGGGAATCTGAGGCTCGGCTGTATGTACGTCTGGTGCGTTTAGTTGTGGTTGATTGGTGCACACATTAAACAGGTTTTCAAAGAACTCTTGTCACGATAATGTTTGTTTCTGTGACCAGACAACCGTTTGTGTCTCGAATTATTTTGGCTCTCCCTCGGTAGCCCTTTCTAATTGAATTTATGCCTGCATACATAGATACCCCTGATGTTCTTTGCTCTGGCATTTTCTAGGATGTTTTCGATACGAGTCTTCTCACATTCGCGTTTTTTGCGTTTGAAGAGTCTCATTGTCTTTTTCCGAATTGTCGCGAAAATACTCTATTTATTATACAATATAAGATCAAAACATAGAAGAGATTTTGTGAGTAAAAGAAAAAATTAAATTTTGTAGATTTGTCGAATTTACGTTGTGAATAAATAGCAATAATAAATTGAATTCAATATAAAGTGGTTAAAGTTCGCAAGGGTACTATATCGTTCAATTTTAGTTTCGTCGGGCCTTTGAAAACCGTTTATTGTTTTTAGGAATTAATATAAGATAGTACAACAACGCAGACTGCATAAAAAAATAACTTAGACATGCCGAAGAAGCTGCACGAAACGGATTATTGTGCAACTAATGGGTAACAAAGTTAAAAAAAGTGAACAACATTTGAACTTCCGCCGTACTTCCTAATTCGTACCGTATATCTATTATGTTATGAAAACGCATTGGTATGCCTCGATTTGATTTCGAGTTAAACACTACAGCTGTTAGTCTGCTATAGTTATCAATGTTGCTATACTTCACACCACCTCTGTCTTGCTCCCCTATAGTTCCAATCCAACATTTACGATCCATTTTGTCTCTCTTATAAATTCTGGTTCTTCATTGGATCTGAAAATATTAGTTTTCGTTGTATTTGCTAATATATAAGCTAATTATGTTACGTAAGCGCAGTGAAGTTATGCTCTTTATAAGCTGATCACGGTATGTGATGTGCATTCAGGTGATGTAGTTCTTACAATGAGAAACAAAGGACATAAAGAACCATACGAAATAAGTATCTTATCACTCACTGAATGAAATGCGACAAACTAAAAAACTGCACCCCATAGATATCAACGTTTTATGTGTGTATGTTAATGATTCTCCAAATTGAAAGGACATATGTAGACAAAATTCGCCACTTTAGTTCGACATAATTAAACCTTATGCCTTAATTTGCCACAAAATACCACTATAGAAGAACTTAAAGGACACCACAGCATTACATCTACAACAACACACACACACTCTGCAAATTCTTACTAATTACCACAGAACTACTAAGAGACTTCCACGTCCACTTACCGCCAATCGCTTTTAAATTACAACCAAACTCTGAATAAAACCTGACCTAGCAAGAAACATACACCACCCACCGGAATTAACTCGACCACAAAGTAAACTCATCAAAACGTATTCCAAATTAGATGTGAAGGAAAAATTACACAATTCCAGGTCCGAGAGGCAGAAAGCAAGCCAACCACTATAGCAAGACCTGCTTCTATCCCACACATTGGATACTCTTCCAAACAATTTAAATTGCATTAAATTACCCAACGGCTTTGGTTTACAAGGCACCAGCCAGTGATGGCAAACGGAAGCGCTGAAACTATATCCGCATTTAAATTCCCCTTCTGCACTAATGGCCAGAAATTATTTTCGAAGCGCAACAATAGATGGGTTGGGGCACCTACACAAATCCAGGAGTGGCGGGATTCCCTAAGCCCAGGAAAAATAAACACCTCGACAAAAATGAACGAAATTAAAGAGGCAAGATGAAGTTGCCTTAAGACAACAGGGCCAACAATCGGAACATACACACAATTGTAGATGGATAAGTTATCATCCTGCCAATAGCCAGATACCTGCCAACAAGTACAACACAACATACAGCTGCGAAGCACATGTTATGCCATGAAATCCATGCTTGTCTCCATGCTGTAGTTTATTCTTGTCTCAACTTTGGTCGAACTTCTGATATCCTGCTGCGATGTGTTTATTTGAGTATGTGTAAATGTCCTTTTTCCGCCGAGACTCTGTGCCGGTCTGCTTCTGATGGTCACATGCTCTTGCCATACGCTTAATTCTAACTGAGAGAGGTCCTAGTCAGCCAAGCAATTACGGTGTGCCCATTAACTTGGGGAAGCGGTCCAACGTGGTTGCTTTGCGTTTAAGGATCGTAATTAAAAGTGAGATTCCTGTTAATCCAGAACATGTTCATACTCTACCTGTACGGCATATGAATGTACCGAATCAAAAGTTTGCACGAACGGCGAAGACACGAGTATGAATATATTTAAGTACTTCGTGGTATCTGACAACTTTTGCTGGGTATATCCTGGTATTTGGATTATTTTTCTGCCTTGATTTTCGTGTGAATTGCAAGATATCAAATTGCTTTTGCTCTACTGCTACACTGAATGACTTCTATTAAGAATGGAATGCGTTTAAGGTGGAAGTCTTCATTTACCTAGGTTTCCATTAAGTTACATTTTCTCATATATGAATCATAAATAATTGTAAGGCACGTCTTACTCGTAGCACGATGTGCCAATTGGCGTGGAATAGATATCTGTTAGTGTCGTATTTCCTGTACACATTCAGGCTTATATGTAATCAAGTTCAAATTAACATCAACCAGTCATTTGAAATATGCAAACAAGGTTTCCGTCAATGATTGACACTAGTCTTTTGTATGCAATCATTCATCATCATAGCTTATCCTGCCTATCGCAATAACTTCATTTGACGTGGAGAAAGGATGTACTTATAAGATCCTAGTTCATATTCTTGTATTTGTTTGCAAATTTGAAATTGATCGTCCAGCAAATTGCTCAAAGAGTACGTTATGCTCTACTCATTCCATCAAGAATGATTATACTATTTCTGTACAAAAATGACGACGAGCGGCTAAAAAATAACTTGACAATCTTTTGTGTTGATTGGACCCCAACTAGTTTCTGAAATTCCTATGCAATTCATTGACGCAGAGTGTTTAAAGACGTGAATTTAAGAGTGCTCTATCCTACCCGTAATTCTGGCTTTTGTTAAAGAAATTTTAGGACGGCCAGGAAGATGTGGACGTTCACCTCTGGACGCCCACGAACGATCTTAACCAATGACAAATTGAATTGTGTGCCTGTTCTGTTGATTTACAACATTCGTTAAGTGTCCGGTTGATTGCAGGCGTGCTCAACATCCCAAGAACAATAGTGCGCGGCATAAATAATCATCGGCACTACAACCGGGAACCGGTGTTGGCCTTATTTAGCAAGTCATGAGGCTTGTTAAATTTTCCATAATGTTTTTATTTGTTTTTTCCGGGCAAGGTCATTAGTCTTGCGCCAGAGGCTACCTGACGGGGTATCGAACCCCGGTCTCACCCGTGACAGGGGGGTATATTAACCACCATACTATCGAGGAGCTATATATACATATGTATATATATATATATATATATATATATATATATATATATATATATATATATATATATATATACATACGAGGGTAGTCTCTTCTGTTTCGGGATTTGGCAACCCTAGCGTTGCAATCCGGCAATTGACAGCTCTGTCGTAAAGTTGGACATTTTTGAGGTTATACGCACTCAGAACGTTTTGACATACGAGCGCTATTTGTGTTGTTTACAGTAACTTAAAAGATTCATCTCGGCCCAAAAATGGAATTAAATCGTCAACATTTTCGTGCGATTATTTTTTTACAACTTTCGGCGTGGATTAACTCAGCAACAGTGCATGGATGAACTTAATTCAATTTTTGGCGATGAAGCTCCATCAAGAACCAGTGTTTATCGATGGTATGGTGAATTCAATCGTGGTCGTAGTTCACTCCAAGATGAATTTCGTGAAGGTCGTCCAAAATCAGTTGTTGTTCCGAAAACCATTGATGCTGTGCGCGAACTGATATTAGAAGATCGTCATGTGACCTATCGTGAGATTGAGACAACCTTAGGCGTTAGTGGGACCAGCATACATTCAATATTGCATAAACATTTGACTGTCAAAAAACTGTGTTCGCGTTGGATCCCACACAATTTGTCAATCGCCCAAAAAAAGGCTCGTGTCAATTGGTCGAAAGAAATGCTCAAAAAATACGGTTGCGGTGCTTCGAAACACGTCTATGACATGTGCGACACGACGCGTGCTGAGGTCCGTCGCCGTGCTTCCTCGGAATGAGGGAAGAGCGGGGTGCTTTTATTTTTTTCGATTCTTCTCCCAGCGAAGATTTATTAATATTTTCTATATTCACTAGTCCTTTTATAGATTGGCGAAATTTAATTAACCAATTTTTTCTCCTTTCTTATATACCACTCCGACAAAACCGGTTGCAACGCACTGAATTAGTGATAACTAGATCCAATTTTCACTGCATATTAACTTTTTTCTGGTTTTATTTTAATTTGCCTACACATGAAAGTTTTAATTAAAATGTTTAAAATTTAACTCTTTTCATTATTTTCATCTGGTTTCATTTCATTTTCACTATTTTTTTTTCTTTTCCGAACTCCTCTCGTTCGGAACTGAAATTTTTTCTATTTCTATTTTTTCTTGTGTGACTTTTCACATCAATCAATTTGGACGAAAATCCAAGTTGCTATGTTTTGAATAAATAAAAAGGTGCAGGTTATTAAGTGTGCTGTAACTGGTAATATTGTGAATGTTTATGAATAGTATGTATTAAGTGAGAATATAATATATGTTAAGTGAAGTTTTTAAGGATGTGTTAGGAGATTCAGTGTTAAATTTAATAAGGGTAGTATTCTGGAATACAACATCCCACCCTTCTTCGAGAAAGCAAATTATCCTTGAAGAGAATAATTTTCTAGTAACTATAGGTTAGATTAAGATTAATTAAAGGCTTGGATTTTCGTTCAATTACATTGCAATGGTTTTCAAAATTAATCTTTCATCAAAGGTTACAATAATCAAAAAGTTCTTAATACTAGAAAATTAATCTATTTACATTATGTATTAACTAAATTTAAATCAAAGGTAACATTATTTACATTTCAAAAAGTTCTTATCACTATGTCTACTTACATTTAAATATATCTCCTTGGAACCTTTTCTTTTCTTATCCAAAAATTATTATTACTTATTATATTAATTATATAATATTAATATTATGTTTCAAAATTCTCATTTCCGTATATATATTAATTCCAAAATTTCTAATATATGTATTACCAATAAAATTTTCTTTCTTTCCTTTTCCGTTCGAATATATATTAATTCCAAAATTTCCAATACATATTACCTCTAAAATTTTTTTTTTCTTTCGTCCCCCTCATTAACTTTTTTTTTTTTTTTTTTTTTTTCGTCATTTCCTACAATTGTTAGATTGTTTCATATATATTGAATAATAAAACAAAGGCCATTTGTTATGTGTTTATCTTTTCCTTAAATTTATGGAAAAGTTTCCAAAACCTTTCTGGGCCTATTACTATGATGATTGAATAAAGATGATTATTACCAAAAATCTTCTTGAAAAATGATCTTAAATAATTTAAATGATGGTGTAACCTTTTATTTTTTTGTATTTTGCATTGGAATACATTTTTATTGTTGTAAAAAAAGACTTGTAATGTATTTATATAGTTATTCTTTACAATACCTATTTTAGTTAAATTATTATTTTCATTTTTTATTATTTCCTGTTTGAGTAAGTGTTTGTGTTTGTTTTCGTTGTTTAAAATATTTATTGTTTTCGGCTTAGTGTTGTCATTGTCCATAGCTTTAAACGCTGTCGGAACGTCTACCTTTTCAGTCTTACTCACTGCTGATGGATCGTTTAGTTTCTCAGTCTCATTTACTGATTCGTATAGTTCTTCAGACTTATTAGCTGTTAGAACATCTTGGTTCCCAGTCCTATTTGCTGTTTGAACTATTTCTTCAGTTATATCTGCTGTAGAAACATTTAATCCGTCAGTCTTTGCTGCTGAAAAGATTTGTTCATCAGTATTAGCTGCTGAACTGACTTGGGTTTCGATTTTTATTGCAACTTTTGGGTCTTCAGTCTTTAACACTGCTGAATTTTCAGTCTTTGTTGCTGAAGTGTCGGGGTTGTCTATTGGGATAGCCGAAATATAAGGGATTTTTGGTTGTATATTTTTTGAAATTTCCGAATTTTCAGTCTTTATTACTGCTGAGTTCTCAGTCTTGGTTGCTGAAGTGTCTGGGTAATCAATTGGGATAGCTGAAATATTAAGGATATCAGTCTTTAATACTGCTGAAAATTTCGAATTTTCAGTCTTAGTTGCTGAATTATTTTCCAGAATTGCAGTCTGAATCGGAGTCATTATATTAGGGTTTGGTTTAACTTCTTTTATATTTGTATTTATAGCTTTATTGCAATTAGTCATACGGTTAGGATAATCATAAGCTGGTTCAAGGTAAATTTGGGTAGGAGTTTCATTAAATTGGTCGTTATCTATTTCCGAAGATTTAATGCTGTAAATAGAAAAATTTTGTTTGTCTTCCATAAATTTTGGTTGGCGTCAGGCTTCGTTTTCCGACTCTTGCACCCGAGAAAAGTGAACATTTTGCCGATCGTTTTGTCTATTGGTGGTCCTAGAATTTTCACCAAAACGATTTTCAGAGTTTGTAGGATTGTTTCGGAATGGGTTACGCGTTGTGGTACCTTGTTGGTAATTTGTTGAAGACGCTCCATTCCTAGATATCTTGTATCTACACTCATTCTCTGTGTGATTATTCCGACCACAGAAATTGCATAAAATGTTATATTCCCTTTTTATGGGTTGTCTATTCGGAAAATTGGACTGCATGTTTCGATAACATGTGTCCTGTGTATGCCCTGACTTACCACAGGTTTGGCAGACTATACGATTGAATGTAGGTTTTTCGTTATATTGATATGACCTGGGAGAGTTGTCCATGCGAGCCGCATGTGACACTACATGTGCAATCGACTGTTTTAAATTGTTTCCCCCATGGACTTTAGCTAGTATCTTTAGCTGTTCGTTGTTTAGTCCATCCTCAAATGTTTGTACGGCCAATTTTATGTTTTCTTCTATTAAATATTCCCTAACCACCGCGTCTGCTGTTATTTCACACGTGGCAGAGTTTAGAGTCCTTAGAGCATTCGCGACTCTATCGCCATATTCCCGGACGGTTTCTCTGTAGCGTTGTTTCAGAGAAATCAACTCATTGTGTGCCGTCGACCGAGATTCCTCCTCTTTATATTCCGATTCTAATTTTTCTTTTAAATCCTCCCACTTAGCGATTTGGCTATACCTAATCAGATCGTAAGCATGACCCTCTAGTCTATTTTTGACTAGCTCTAAAAATGTCTCGTATATATCCGGGTCTGCCTTCTTTATGGATCTAAATAAAACGTCTCCCCCGGAAATAAATTTACCTAAGTCGCAGGGTTTCCCGTCAAAGGTAGGGACGATTCTGAAAACATCAGAAATTCCGACAGAAAGAGCCATTTCAGGGGGTTTAATGTATATCTGTTGATAGTGGATTTGTTCTTCCCCCTGCCTAGCCGCCTGTCTCGTGTAGTATGGACTCGTAATAGTGAAAGTTTAAAATAAAAAGCGAAAATTTGTTATCAATTCTTAAAATATATGGTTAATTCTTAAAAATATGGTTATGGAAAAATTGGCCTTTCTTTTTGTTATTCAATATATATATATATATATATATATAGGAAAGAAAAATAAATTTGTGCCAAAGCTGCAAAGAAAGAAACAACGAGAAAGAAAAAATCACGGAAATGTCGTCGAAATACTGAAATGAGAATTTTCAAAGAATATAGATAGAAATTTCTATCCAAAAAAATTTTTTTTGTAAAAAGGAGAAAATATTCCTAAAAAAAAAATATAGAGAAAAGTCGCTATTAAAAAAAATTCTTACTCTACTAAATGTTGTCGTTGTACTGTTGATAGCAGTCTTGAGTGTTGGTGTTTTGTTTTTTTTTTCCTTCAGTTTTCCTTAGTTGTTTCCTTTGTGTTTTTTTTTTTTTTTAGATTTTTTTTTCCTTTTCCGCCAGGCAGACTTCACGTCCTAAAGTTGATTTGCTTATCCTGGTCTTGGCTGCTTTCCTTTTTTTTTCTTTTTATTTCGTTGTTTTATGTCGGGTTTTTTTCTTCTTATTTTGGTTTGGTTATTTCTCCTGTGTTTTTTTTTCTCTCTTTTCTTCTTGAAAAATTTTTCTTTCTTCTTATTATTTGGTTATTTCTCTTGTGTTCTCTTTTCTTCTTATAATCAATTTTTTTTTTTTTAATTTTTGTTTACTTTGTTTTTCGTTGTTTTATGTTTACTTTTTTTTTCGTTGTTTTATGTCGGGGTTTTTTTTTCTTATTTTTTTTCTTGAAAAAAAAATTTTTTTTTCTTTCTTCTTATGGTTTAGTTATTTCTCTTGTGTTTTTTCTTCTCTCTTCTTTGTTTTTTCTTGAAAAAAAATTTTTTTTTTTGTTGTTTTAAATTTTGTTTTCTGTTTCGGGATCCCGTTATCTGGGCATCCCACCGCTGCCACCAGTGTTGAGGTCCGTCGCCGTGCTTCCTCGGAATGAGGGAAGAGCGGGGACCTTTTATTTTTTTCGATTCTTCTCCCAGCGAAGATTTATTAATATTTTCTATATTCACTAGTCCTTTTATAGATTGGCGAAATTTAATTAACCAATTTTTTCTCCTTTCTTGTATACCACTCCGACAAAACCGGTTGCAACGCACTGAATTAGTGATAACTAGATCCAATTTTCACTGCATATTAACTTTTTTCTGGTTTTATTTTAATTTGTCTACATATGAAAGTTTTAATTAAAATGTTTAAAATTTAACTCTTTTCATTATTTTCATCTGGTTTCATTTTATTTTCACTATTTTTTTTTTCTTTTCCGAACTCCTCTCGTTCGGAACTGAAATTTTTTCTATTTCTATTTTTTCTTGTGTGACTTTTCACATCAATCAATTTGGACGAAAATCCAAGTTGCTATGTTTTGAATAAATAAAAAGGTGCACGTTATTAAGTGTGCTGTAACTGGTAATATTGTGAATGTTTATGAATAGTATGTATTAAGTGAGAATATAATATATGTTAAGTGAAGTTTTTAAGGATGTGTTAGGAGATTCAGTGTTAAATTTAATAAGGGTAGTATTCTGGAATACAACACGCGTATGAGCCCGAAAGTAAACAGCAGTTGACTGTCTGGGTGTTTCAAGATGAGCCAAATCCAACAAAAGTTGTTCGCGCACGAAGCACTTCCAAGCAAATGGTCGCCTGTTTTTTCGGAAAAACTGGACATGTCGCAACCGTACCACTAGAACAACGCAGAACAGTCAATTCTGAGTGGTACACAACCATTTGTTTGCCAGTTGTCTTCCAAGAAATCAGGAAAACCAACCGCCGAAGACGGATCACTCTTCACCACGACAATGCGAGCTCTCACACATCGGCTGCGACAACTGCATTTTTGAGCAGCCAAAACATCGATTTGATGGGCCATCCGCCGTATAGTCCTGACTTGGCACCGAATGACTTCTTTTTATTCCCGTACGTAAAAAACAAACTGAGAGGTCAACGTTTTTCGACACCTGAAGAAGCGGTTGCTGCATTCAGAATGCATGTGTTGGAGATACCTCAATCAGAGTGGCAAAAGTGCTTCGACAATTGGTTCAAACGCATGCAAAAGTGTATAGATCTTCATGGCGAATATTTTGAAAAACAATAAAGTGATTTTCGATGAACAATATTTGTTTTTGTTCTCTAATCCCCAAATATAAAAGGTAATCCTCGTATTCTTGTATATGTTTGCAAATTTGGAATTGATCGTCCAGTAAATTGCTCAAAGAGTACGTTATGCTCTAGTTATTCCATCAAGAATTATTATATTATTTCTGGATACAAATTACGACGAGCGGCTAAAAAATAAGTTCACAATCTTTTGTGTTGATGGGACTCAAACTAGTTTCTAAAATTCCTGTGCAATGCATTGACGCAGAGTGTTTAAAGACGTGAATTTAAGAGTGATCTATCCTACCCGTAAGTCTGGCGATTGTTAAAGACATTTTAGGACGGCCAAGAAGACGTGGACGATGACCTCTGGACGGCCATGAACGATCTTAACCACCGACAAACTGAATTGTGTGCGTGTTCTGTTGAATTACGTTAAGTGTCCGGTTAATTGCAGACATGCTCAACATCCCAAGAACAATAGTGCGCGACATGGTTACCTATAATTTGAACATGAGAAAAAATGTGTGCAAAATCGGTTCCACAAATGTTGTCTGAGGAATAGAAGCATCATGAGGTGGATGCGTGGAACTTTAACTTGTTTTTTTTTAAACAATGTAATTATCGGTGACGGTGGATTTTCAGACCCGGAGACTAAACGTGAAAATGGCGAATGACACTACTCAGCGCGCTTCAAACCCAAGAAGGCACGAATGAGCAAATCGAGGGTTTTGGTTCACAAAGGATTTATGCCACAAGAACAGACAGTGAAGTGTTCAAAAGCGTGGAACTTCAACTTGGTTTTTTAAACTATGTAATTACCGATGACGAAACGTGGATCTTCAGACCCGGAGACCAAACCTCAAAATGGCGAATGGCACTACTCAGCACCCCAAACCCAAGAATGCATGAATGAACAAATCGAGGGCCTGGTTCACAAACAATTTGTGTCTCAAGGAGACAGTGAATACTGGCTATTACGTGGATGTGCTTGAAAGACTCAAAAAGAGGGTCGTGTGAGTGGGAAAAGAGATCGGCGCAACCCGGGAGCTGCACCATGGCAACGCGCCAAAGCACACTGCTCTGTGCGTACGCGAGTTTCTGGCCAAAGACAACTTGGCAACGCTGTACCAGTCCTCCTATAGTTCGGGCCTGTGGTGGAGCCGCCAATCCCCACGGTTCACTTACCTAAAACCCCCATAACTTCCATCCAATTTCCTAACTTCACTAATGCGATCGCATTAGTACCTGAAAAATGCTTCATGCATCATATAGATCAAATCTTTGATCTTAAAGTCCCTGTCAAAGAAAACTTACCTATTATGCGTTCTCTTCGCATAAAATTCCCGTAAGATTCCTTTCTTTACCTTATCAGGCAGAACCCGCCATTATTACAACCCAATCTACATCTGCTTCCGCTAATGCAAATGTAAATGCCGCACGCATTAAGCTTACCGAATTTATTTATTTTCAAACTTCTGCAAAAGAATTCTTACCTGCATGCATAACTTCGCATTTAAAATCCCCTATAAGAGTTTTTTCTTATCTTATCCTAAATTCCCGGTAATGAAACTCATCGGTTCGTATATCATACGACCGCATATCAGAGAATCTTACCATGAGTTGGCTAATCCCAGCCTCAATATGTGTACAAAAAACTATTTACACACACATTGGCTGGCGACCCCTTTAGCCAGCGATAAATAGTCCAACGCAGATCCATGTAATTAGCAGCATTCACGTTGAGACTAATGCCTTAGCAATGCACTAAGTGCAAACAAAGGAACGCTGTCCCTTGGCAGCCATCTGGTGATACGGCAAACTATAATCGTATTCCCAGCATATTCCCTAATCTTCAAACTTCGCCACAAACGAATTACCTGACACATACAAAGGCATGCAAGAGGGTCGTTTCTGCCACCGAGCCAAGATACGATATACAATTTCCATTGTATAAAGTATCGCATCCCATTAGCATCTTTTTTTTCTAACGTCTATCATAGCGACGCTGCACAGTATAGACACAGATCATGAATCTCCTTTGTCTTTGCCGCCTGCCTGTTTCGTTGTTCGACTGCCTTCGAACCCGTGTAAATAACATCGATCTGTTCGATCGCGCACACACACCACTGGACTGAAAGAGTGCATTTCTGTGACGGCCACACCCTTAAGAGAAAAGTTTTTCTCTCTCTTCCCTTTTCTTAATCCTAACCTAGGATGGAATTCATGTCAGACTTCTATCCTCGTTGAGTATAATTTCATCCGCCGACCGTCACTGGTCGTGCCGACTTCCGATTCCGTTCCGAGCACGGGGAAGCGTATTCGAGTGTGTATTTTTATGTTCTGTCGTTATCATTTGAGTTATTGTCCCCGCGAGTACGAGCTGTGTACATTTCATAATGGTGGCGTCATTTACTTTGGACTGTCGACCGATAATAACATTATATATCTTAATAATCCCTTAAGAGTGTTTTCGTCCCAATTTATTGAAAATTAAATAATTAATAAATAAATAACTATCTGTGAACCTTAATTAACAACAAAATTAAAAATAAAAAACCTTTCACTAATAACAGTACCCAGTGTTTCCTTTTTTCTTTCCTGTTTCTGCGGACGTTGTGTTGCAGTTTTTGAGCGTTTTCCTCGGAACTTTTGTGTTTGCTCTTGTTGCGACGACGGGGCAATTAGTATTTTATGATGGTGGAAGGCGTGAACCAACTACCCATGCTGGTACATACTTCTTCCCACAGGCCGACTTTTGGCTCTTCCCGAAAATCAAAACACAGTTCGAAGGAGTAACAATATCTGTAATAAATCTATTTTTGGTTATTACATTACTGTCTACACAATCCATGTCGGCTTAAACACACTTACCTCTATTTTTAGTTGTACAATCGGACTACAATTGACTTTGGTACGCGATCTCATTCTGATGTTACCCCATTGTATTTTTTAAATTGTTATTTACTTCTAGGTGCAATGCACCACTTCAGATATGGTAATCTTGTAGATTGGGATTTTAGAATAGACTCACAGTTAGCGCGCTTGTCCTAAAAGACAGAGCTGATCGGTTGGGCTTTAATAGCCCGTCGCCTGATAAAACACCAACCTTCTAACCCATAAAACGCCCGAACTTTTTAGATACGAGGGCGTAATTAGAAATCTTCATGGACGTTGTGGGCGCAACAATATGTAATCACATTATATTCGTGTCTGTTTGTTGACGTACGACTTGTACTGCTGCTGCGTCAGATCGTTCGTCATGGATGAGCTGAGCTTTTCAGGGAGAAGAAAAATTTTGTTCAATGACCGGAACTTGGGATTCACAGTTGCCCTTTTTTGTTTATCTTTTTCTCGAATGACTGGTGATGCCGTAGTTTTGGTGCCCACGGAAAGAGGTGTCTGTTGTTTCCTGTTGCGTAAGTTGTTTTATGAAAAACGTGCGATGTTTTTTTGTTTTTTTAGTTTTTTTTTTTTCCAAAGAAATACTTGTATTGTGCGTTTTCTACATCGATTAGAGCATAATTTTTTATGTGATTACAGAACTTCTTTGTGTTGGCAACAGCCCCCCAAACTCCTATGTCTCGCTGCTGCTGGCGGCAAACCAACCGATGTTTCCACTTTGGCCTGGGGTGGATACTGGCGTTGAGGAAGCAACCATCGCATGGATTTTCAAGAATTTCTCATCGGCTTGTCTACATTTATATTAAAATTGGACTAGCTAAGGAGCGCAATTCTCTTGAACTCCCTTTCAGTACATGTATTTCCACATCGCCACAATTTGCAATTGTTAAAAAAAAACAACAGGTTCTTGTTTTCATGCCAGATTGCTGTCCCACCGCTGTAGGATCACCTCTCCTGAGAAAAGTATACAAAAAAAAAACAAAGTGTGTTTTATTTTTGAGAGAACAGATATGTTACCTATTTGTCTATATTCACTGTTATTCGACAAAGATTAAGTGAGTAGTCGCATTTGCTATATTTATTTTATAGGCTTTTCAATGTATCATTTAAAGTCCGTGCATTATATGATCAATGTCTCCTTCTTAGCATGATGAGGCAATTTCTCAAAGTTTTTGCTTTTAAAAACATTAGAATAGAACATTTTCATTCTATTAATGTCGCGAATAAGTTGCATTCATATACGACACTACGACTTGAAAATTTAATGACTGAAGTTACTTAATATTTCCTCAATCAAGAGTCCCTGAATGGAAACCCACCGTTCATTCAAATGTTGCTCACAAACACGGACATTGAAGGAAACCCAAAAAATCCAATACGCGAAGTGTGACTCCCCGAATACGATCTAGATTTTCCTTTGATATCTTCGTTTCATATCGTCGTATCTTTTATAATTGTTCCACGTGTGGCGAAATCCTTTGTGTCGTCTTCTGCCTTATTTTTTCCCTGTGCTACAGTCATGGTAACGGATACTACGCTGCAGAAAGAATAATGACTGTCAATACGATGATTTCTTGGTATATTGAATTCCTAATGTTTTCATGAAAAATTTCTCTAGCGAAATATAATATATATATATTTACAAGCAAGCGGCGTATGTTACATAAGTTAGAATGTTCTATTGTGACAAGAACACAACGACATTATCAAAGGAGAAAAGTTAGTATAATTGTTCGGTTTTTTTTGATAACTACTGTACAGGAATTAGTAGATAATCTCTGGTTACTAAAATGTTGTCTAAGGGTAATTCTGAGATATTGGAATGAACATATAATATATAAGTTGTAAACTCGCGGCTGATATTGACAATAGAACTTTTTATTTATAGGAAATTTGCCAAACATTGATTTGGGGAAAAGGATTTTCATTAAGTATTTTTAGGTTTATTTCAAGAGTATTTAATACGGTTGGCTCAAATATGGACCGTATTGTCCTACAACTTGTTGCTATTTCAAATATAATAACATTACCTTGATAGACGCCTATCGGTGAAAAACTAGACCAAGTGATTTCCACATTCTTCTCTTGATACCCATTTGTTTAGTAATAACATGCAAATTGGCAATGATAGAAATATATGCTAATCACTTGGTGGCGGTGTGGAGAGTTTTCACTAGTGCGTCGGCACCGACGCGGATTCAGTAAAACACCCCACAACACTACTGAGCACACCGAGTCGATCCTCGAAGAAAGCAAAGAAAAACAAACACGCAGATATTTTGCTACATTAACTAGTTACGCTTTATTAAGTATAGTTCCTTTAGTTTTGTATGATTACAGTTTCTTTAAAATTCTTTTAATTGATATAAATGTCCACTATGTTCTGGTTCCAAGTTTTACAACTGAATGAAGAAAAAAGGGGTTTTCTTTTACACAATATGCTCGCCACTAAACTATTATTAATTAAACAACAAGAGACGTAACTGGAATTGATACTTGAAATGCGTTATCGCTCGACCGCGTGCGCACACTAAGGCTCTTGAAATCTGACTCAACGATGCAATTCACATCCATCAGATTCAATGGCCGCGAATTGCATCGATAGGGGAGGATTCTATGTGTCCGTATAGGACAAGTACGATGCCCTGCGATGAGGACGGTAATCGGCGGACACCTGATTAAACAGGCGTACGTTTATTGGGGGCTGCGGCGATGTACACACACATCGTTGATGGTGTATGTGGGGAGGAAGTATGTAGCAGCATTGGTACTTGATTCACTTCCTCCTCCATCATAAATTGTTCGTGCGAACACTGCTCACAACGCAAGGGGGAAGAAAACGACGGTTGACCTTCGCGACCGAGCGTACACAACGCAGAAACAAAAACACTCAGGCGATGCACATTTTTTATTGTAAACAAAAAAAAATCCCTACTTATACTTATTATTAGTGTTGAATTATTTTAATACATTCTTAACTATTACACACACGAACTGCGGCACAAACGTTTTAACCCACCGTACCGGCTCCGGCACGGTGGATGACGAGCGGCCCGACCGCTCTGAAGATTGAATTACGACTCAACGATATCTTGCTCGTTCAGAGCTCACTCGCTCATCGTGATCATGGTGGTTGTGTGAGTGAAGATCACATTGGTTTATTTTTCATACACGAGGCCATAGGAATAAACCTGAAACTCAGGGACGGGGCATAATGGGCATCCCAGAGATGTGTGTTTGTTGAGACAAACGCATCGCGTCTCGTCGGATGCTAATGGCCTTGTATTTGTTTATGCATCTAGTTCGTAAGGGACAAGATTCGGCGAATCAAAGGACAAGGGAAATATGACCTAATGCATAGTTCGGTAATGAGGATCGGCTAGATAAATAGCAGCCGCTCATTACATAGAAAATTTGATTCGGGTACCTAAACGATATGAATTGTCTATGGTATGCATTGCAGCTGTTACGATAGCCGCAATGTCGTTGCACATGGTACTAATAGGTTTAAGACGCGAGATGCGTATTTGCTTTGGTTTGCACATTGTGCGAGTCAGGGAATTTTGGTCGGAGAAAAGGACGCCAGCCAGTGTATACATAAAGAAATTTATTGTACACATGAATAAAACTGGGAATAGGCGACGCAATGATAATTATTCCTGGCAGGAATGGTTACATGATAGGTGAACCGGGGTTTTTCTTTTCACGATAATTTATGATAAGGAAAGTAAGAACTCTTACAGGGGATTTGTAAGCGAAGGAATGCTTGAAAAGGTAAGAATTCTTTTGCAGGTACCTTTGGGTTATAATAATTGGATCTATTTGATGCGTGAAGCATTTAAGGCGCTAATGCGAATTGCAATAGCGAAAGCTTATGCAGACTGGGTTGTGGTTATGGGGGTTTTTTCAGGAAGGCGAGCCGTGGGATCTGGCGGAACCGCCACATGTATGCCAGGGATCGAAATAGATTTTTGTTTCGAAGTAAACAAGAACGCAATTTCACAGATAAAATGGTGGCACACATGATATATATGATGTGCCTATGATACAATGGGCTTGTGCGAGCAGAAGTAGGTGCGCCAGACACGAGCGCGCAGTTCACTGAAATCCACAACGATGATCCGAGAAAATTATTCACCGTAATTCCAAGAGGAGAGATAATAAATAAAACACACTGTTGATGTACGCAGTATAAATGTTTTTCTTTTTTATTAATTCGAATGTTCCTTTAATTCCACTGATTTATTATCCAAAAGCTTTATGATTTTATTTTAGGTATATACACTTATATATATATTCTACAAATTAGGCACTGCGAAAGTTTATTATTCGTGTTTGGCTGTATCTTCAGTCGTAAAGAAAAACGATCGCAATTTCACTGTGGTAGCAGCAATCGGCCCGAATGACAAAAATGAATCTTAAATTAAAATAGACTCAACTCGCGTGTGTGTGCGGACTCCTCGAGAATGAAATTCAACTCTGTGCAAATGACACGACTCTTGTCTTGCGTATATACCGTTTTAGTAGTACAGATCCACTGCCGTGTGGCGTGACTAACCGCGATGGAGCTTGGATAGTAACCGACTCAAATGAGGGGTGAAATTCGTATTTCATTCCACACACAGGAAGAGACCACGCCTCTGCTCTCTCAACCTCACGCCCGGCGAAGTGTGGGTAACTTTTGTTAATAGGGTAAATGCCGGACATGGAGAATGAGAGGACAGAAACATGATGTGCTGTGATCTCGGGGTAGCTTTGGTTGTGTGTGTTGGTACCAAATGCAGCTACTGACATGACCTACTGACCCAGTGGTACGGCTATGGTGTAGTCAGAGGGCACTGAACCGTGAAAAGACAGAACTTCGAAGGAGAGGAGGACCTAGCTGATGTTATTCACCTGCAAAAAGAGATCATTGATCCCAAGCGAATGGGTGATCTGGGAAAAGTCAATAGGACGCCGCGTCGGCTAGGGATATAATACCATGGGAAAAACTCTATGGAATGTTGGTAAACACCCAAGCCAATGGATGATGATGCAACCGCGTCGCTTGGTTTGATTTGGTTGTTGCTAACCAATACGAATGGAATTTCCGGTGGAAATCCCATGGTTAGAGCAATAGTGTTGCCGTATGGCGAAGATAGTAGCTAAACTCAATTATGCATTACCTGCATAGGATAATGAGTTTATCTATGCGTCCTTGGGGAAATTACGTATTTCAGGTGAATAACATATAAGGGAAATGGGTATGTATGACGCGCTGAAAGCGGTCGAAATAAGGTGGCAATTGTGGTTGAGATTGCGGGTTGATTCTCATATAGAATTGAGAAACCCCACAGGGTCGTCGTGCTAATAGCCTACGATTCCTTGGAAACATCGATGCAGGCAATATACAATCTAGCCCTATGGCTCCGGTGCACAAGGAGGCAAATTATTTTGTTGACATAAGTCAGCAGAAACCTCGTCGACGGCGGCAAAGGGTCAGGCTGGATGGCTATATGTTTGATTAATATGCGGGTAAGTAAAATGCACATTTAGGTTTTCAGGCGGGTCATCATAGGCATGGCATGAGTAAGGTTACCTAAACCATGATCATATCCATGCCCAAATTCATGATCGGTTGATAGCAGTTAACGGGGAATTGTCGCAACTGTCGCGGACCTGTGGCGTTTCCTTCGAACGCCACTAACCAATCTTCCAATAAACCTAGGTAAAAACCCCCAAATAGGGCATACAACAAAAGAGAAACAAGTACCGTGGCAGTTCCATTGAACGCCACTACTTACCTTGCAGGTACACAAGATTACAGTCCCTGAAATACATTAAAAGGCCTGTACTCACTTTCTGTACTGTACCTGCAAAATACAAGAAAAACCCTGTGAAACATTAAGTCGCGCTGAAGTGAAATTACAGCGGCATCAAAATGCTATATTCTTTAAGGCAATTTGGTTTAACAACCAACCTACCAATATTGCCTGTGCAATATCTACGCGATATCCTCTTGCACGCCAGCTGCACACCGGCAGAAAAAGGTATTTTGCCTTAGCAAGCATGCCCACATCGAACGACCGATACATGAACATTACATTTACGTTAACCCAAAATATTGTGTGCGAATTAAACATTACATTTACGTTGATCAAAATACATAAGTGGTGCGAAGTAGAAATGAAATAAAATTATATTGTATTTATAACCGAAATGATATTTGTGACAATTAAATAAAATTATATTGTATATAACCGAATTAAACCTGTGTTCCGAGCTGCAATTTATGTTCATATTAACCGAAATATTGTAGACAACTGAAATAATATATGTGACGTGCACTGCAATTACATTCTGTGTTGCACCTGCAAATAAAGAATGAATGTGATACCGGCAAGAGAGCCCAGCGTTTGATTTAATTGAGGTTCCAACAGTTGATCCGGACTCAGTCGGTGAAGGTTGCAGTGTAATTTACCCATAGACCTAAGGGTATAGGCGCGATATACGATTGTGACCTATGGAGAGAATATCGGCTACAGCTATGTCAACAATACGCTGGTCAGCGTTTGTTTATCGTAATTGAAGACAGGCTGAGCCGATAGGAGATGAACTGCTTCATGGACTATGAACCAGCGAAATTCAGAATGTGTGGATGCCGTCGGGTAGGTTTTCTTTCCTGCCAAGTTTTCGGTCATTGCAGACTTGCGTCGGCCAAATAAATAACACATCTTTCAATAAATCCTGAGGCAAACTACTAAAACAAGAATTTTTTGGTAAAATTCTTCTTTATTCATCAATATAATCTCCTTCAACTGCGATACAATCATTCCAATGCTTTTCTAACGTTTCTATACCATGTGTGTAGAATGATTTATCTTTAGCTTCAAAATAATCCAGAGTTACTGAGATGGCTTTATCTTAGAGCTTGGAGCCAAATTTCTTGCCATGGAGCATTTTGTTTGTTTGTTTGTTTGTTTTTGAGGTTTGTAGTCGGTAATCACTAGAGGCCAGATTTGGAGAATACAATGGATGGAGAAGCACTTCTTAGCCCAATTTGGGCGTAAGTTTGCCATTATTTTCCGCGATTTGCGACACGATGCACTGTCTTGGTGAAAGAACACGTTTTTCTTCCTCTTCATTTAATAATAATAATGCACTAATAATGGTATGTAATATTCGCTATTATGGTTTTTCCCTTTTCAAGGTAGTCGATGAATATTATGCCCTACGCATCCTAAAAAAACAATCTTCCCAACAGACTGTTGTGCCTTCTGACGCTTCGGACGGGTTTCAATGGCTCCTCTCCATTTAGCTGTGGGCAGTCAGTTTAATTCCGGAATGAAATGGCAAACCCCTGTCTCATGCATTGTCACATACCGATGCAAAACATCATTTTTATTGCGAGTAAACACTGGAAAACAGCGGTCTGAATAATCGATGTGCTGTCGTTGTTGTTACATTGTGAGGAAACGCGTCACATATTTGGAAAAGAGCTTTTATATCTTCAAGCTGGTAGGAAAAAACGTCAAAAGGTTCGCGTGGTATTTTTGAAGCATTAAGTAGGTCGCACAATCTACTTAATTCGATTTGTTAGTCCCCAAGTCTGCGCAGCAGGCATAAGGAAATAATCAACAGGCAGTGCAGCAATTGTGAAAGGATCACTGACACCAAATTCAGGACACAAGGATCCAGTACCAGATACGGCAACAACAGCATTAAGAACATCAACACAACATCCACACGATACACGGGAAAACACAATTGGACGAGAAGGTCGATTATGCACAACAATAATAATCGTGAGCAGAACCAATTAAACTTAATGAGATATATTACCAACAAAGAGAATAATTTGAAGAATATCATTAAAGTAATGTGAATTATACAACGACTATTAACTGAGCCATTAATTTACTATTTCGAGAATTGATTTCCAACAAAATATACAGTTCACGAACAGCACACCATGACACAGTAAAAACCAAGCGACGATCGATGTAGTTCCTTTAACGACTTTTCGGATGCTACGAATGTAACTTGGACTGAAATATACAAAATGATCCAAAAGTTTCTTGCAAGACAAAAATTCTTAAAAATAAATTGTGAATAGGTTCAATAAATCAAAAATTACGTTTTATTAAACTATGATCCTTGCGCATCTACTCCAAAAAACATGATGTCTAAATGTATTCCGTATTTTAAAACTTGCGCGAATTTTCTAGAAACTTTCCGACGCCTGTTCTCCGTTATCGTCGCCATATCTTCCGAGATATTTGGTTTTAATTGATTCGTAGGGCGAGATATCTTGTGTTGTAGTCCGTCGCCGTGCTTCCTCGGTTGAGGGAAGAGCGGGGACCTTTTATTATTCCTTTTCTTCTTGAAAAATGCTGGTCCTGTTCTACATTTCGTCTTCTGGTTGAAACTTATCACGGGAATATTATGCAGATGGCTATGTCGAACTGTCACTAAAGATATATTACTTAACTCTCGCTTGGTGCCTTTCCTTCTTCTTAGATTTTTATTTGCAGCCGGCTATTTAAAAATGTCCATATCAGTTTTATTTTATGTCGGGCTTTTATTTGATCTCGTTGCAAAATATTTTTATAAACACAAATCTCTGGTTATTTATCTTGGAGTGAATATTCTATTAAAAATTATTATTAAATCTATTTTCTCTAGAGTAGAAGTAAACGCCTCGAAGTATTCACGGCAAATAGAAGTTATCAACTGAATTTTTTTCTCTATGACTTTTCACATTCATTTGGACGAAAATCCAAGTTGCTATGTTTTCAATAAATCAAAAGGTGCAGGTTATTAAGTGTGCTGTAACTGGTAATATTGTGAATGTTTATGAATGGTATGTATTAAGTGAGAATGTAATATATGTTAAGTGAAGTTTTTTTTTAGGATGTGTTAGGAGATTCAGTGTTAAATTTAATAAGGGTAGTATTCTGGAATACAACACTTGCTACATACCTTGGATTCTATTCGAATTGTTCCATACACGTTACCCATGCTCCAGTCATCACTAATTTCTTTTAGAAAATGCTTTTTACCAAAAACGGCCTATAATTAATTAACTAATTAAGTATAAATTAATTAATTAAATTATTTTAAAAAAGGGACCCAATGAGAATTCCGTAAACTAGAAAATGTTTTTAAAAAATAATATGCAAGTAATTTTAAACAATAACAATTTTACGTTCTTTTTTTATTTATGAAATACATTACTGAATAATAAAGTGGAAACCCTATAAATTGTTCTCTGTGTTAAAGTTTATATGTTTTTGAACACTCAGTACTTCCATTTGATGTTCGGCGAAAGAAAGTGAACATCGACTTGTCGTATTTTTACTATTTGTAAAATTTACTTCCTAAAATGAATTTAATTTGACTCCCTACAGACAACCACACCAAACTACTATTTAGGCATGATTTATGAGATTGTTTTTTACTACATAAAATAGTATTCGTATTCAGCAATTCGGGAACTCAGTGATTTATGTATAATGGGATTATCACAGTACCACCATGCACAGAGGCCCTGGCATAAAAGTTTTAGGCCATGTACAAAATAGATCCTTTTAATTGCACTGGATTGGACTCTTTCGTAGGTGGCTATATTACAGGTGCACATCAGGATAGGTATTTAAAAGATTATTCGGTATTCTATTTTAGAATAATTGTGAAGTATTTATTTTGCCTCGGTAGGCTGTACATCGAAACCATTGTGGACAGTTGAGTGCAGGGATTACATTGAATATTGATTATTTTGGCAACCATTGAGCCACTGTGGTATGACGGAGACCTAGCGTAATCCGACCTCTCATTCTAATCGAATTCATTTAATTGGGGAATCATATCTTACTGTAGTTATATGTCTTATTTTCGTAAATATCTTGAGTTTAAATTATTCAACTCTTTTGCTCTGATACTATAATGAAACCCTGAATCGCAATACCTTGATATCAGTCTTGGGCTTGAGTGTTCTTCACTCTGGGTGGATTTGGCGTCCAATACCACGTATATCTTACTTATAATCGTATCACCGTCAGTCCTGTCGTTGGGAGAAATAATGACCGCTCCAACTAGAGATTTGTTCATTTGGCATTTTACTCAGAATATTTCATACGTACCATTAACCACGACTCGATATTAGAAACGGTGAATTAAACCTAAGAAATTTCATATAAAAATTTCATGAGTCAGAAGGGCGCGTGTAGTTGATCAGTCTGATGAAAAATTAGCAGTATATTAAACACCCGATGGTTTGGTGTTTGGCAATTTTCGAGTTATCGTTATGTTGTTATATTATGTTGTAGCAGGAAATGAAATGAACGGGCGACTCTTCGTACGAAAGATATTATTTATTTAATATTACAAACGAAGCACTTGGGAACTTAGTGTCAACAAATAACAGATCAATTGAAAAGTCCCCGGCCTGGCACATAGATGGCGACACTAGAATTAAATCCATATGATTTCTAGTTAGCCCTAACCTTCAAAAGACGCGTGTATAAATTTGACAGATGTCGGATAATTATTTTGTGAATTATAGTATTTTGAGCTTTGAGCTTCAAAATAGGCCTCAGTTTCGGCGATCACCTCTTCATTCGACGAAAATTTCCTCCCAGCGAGCATTCTTTTGAGATCCGAGAACAGGAAATAGTCGCTGGGGGCCAGATCTGGAGAATACGGTGGATGGGGCTAACTAAAAATCATATGGATTGAATTCTAGTGCCGCCATCTATGTGTCAGGCCGGGGACTTTTCAATTGACCTGTTATACATTAGTCTGACGCGGAAATATGAAAGAGACGCATGTATCAAAAGGCGCGTTCGGCCTGGTCTGTAGTATTCCAGAACACTACTGTCCTTATGATTATTAACTTTAACACTGAATCTCATTATTTATCTAACACGTCCTTAAAACATTCTCCTAACATGTCTAACATTCTCATTTAATACATATCATAAATAAACATCCACAGTATTCTATATCAAGTCAGTTTCAGTACACTTCATACATGCCCCTTTTTTCATTTGAAACATGGCTCTTTGATTTTCGTTCAAAGTTTGTTCAAAATTTAAAGTAGTTGATTAAGTGATACTTTGATAAAATGGATTTTTGTTCAAATTATAATTTACAGTAGATTAGAACACAATGTTATATAAGAAGAGAGAAAAAATTATTGTAAGGCAGTTGAGATTAGGAGTTAGTCGAGTTTAGACAGATAAGATTAGAAGAGAAGACGAGAATAAACAGAACTTAACTGTTAGAAAAAGATAAAGACTTTGGACAAACAATAAAGTTGAAAGTACAACCTCGCAAGAAAAGAAAACAACAATATACGTCATATACTTTTCTAATTAACAATGGAATATAAACACAAAGTGTTATAAAACAAAACCAGTTGCCGAAGTGATTTCAAATTAAACGCTGTGCAGAAAAAAAGGCAGCATGAATAAACAAATACGGAGGGCAAAATGGTTTTAAGTAAAATCTAATTAATATAGACACAACAAAGTTGAGTTATTGTTAGCAAAAAATAAAAGGTCCACGCTCTTCCCTCTAACGAGGCAACAGCGCTGGATTATAACAGGTCTAACTGTCAGAAGTAGAGCGAGTGCATTAACCCTTATGTCAATGACCAACTTTACCGACAGTAATCATTTCGTCGCAATTTCCCGAGTGCTCGGCCTAGTAGACGAATTTCGGTCCCATGTCTTAGATCATCTCCATTCAAACGTTTCTGAATGATAATTACGAAATTTCAATGAAAAAAAATTTTTTTTACTTTCAAATTGACATTTTAAAAAATCGAAATGGGTACCCGGGTACCCGGTCATTGACATAAGGGTTAAGGCGTGAATTCATTTGCTCGTAACGTCCGGTCCGGCGCTACAATCGCATAGAGCACGGAGCTTAAGGCGGAGCCACAACACTCCTCCTCGATTGTAGTGCTAGGTCGCTCCTCTGAAGAATCCCCGACGCCTATCAAATCCAGATACTTCCGATATTTTTCTTTTGTCAATCCCTTCGTGAGAAAATCTGCGGGCATCTTATCCGAAGGAAGGTGCTTAATTTCCAGTCGACCTTCGCGCAGCACATCTCTGACGAAATGATGCCTGATGTCGATGTGTTTCGATCTCGTGTGAAACGTGTGATTCTGGGTCAGTAGTTGTGCCCCTCGGTTGTCATTCATCACCAGAACTCTTTCACACTCGAAAAGCTTACCTCCGACAAGAATCCCTGTATGTATAGGGCTTCTCTCGCGGCTTCAGTTAATGCAATGTACTCCGCCCCAGTGGACGAAAGCGCGACGGTGCGCTCTTTCCTCGCCTCCCAGCTGATGGCGGCACCGCTCAGGTTAAAGACGTATCCGGTATACGACCTTCGATCCACCGGGCACCCAGCCCAATCGGCGTCAACAAACCCTTCCAAGGTTTTCATGCTCTTCGTGTACGTGATTCCGAAGTCGGCGGTCCCCTTCAGATATCTCAGGACGCGTTTCGCTGCCGTCCAGTGTGCCTCGCCGTAACAAGTGTGGAATTGATTGAGACAACTGACAATATGCGAAATGTCCGGTCTTGTGGCAATCGCCAGGTAATTCAGAGCTCCGACAAGCTCGCGATAAGGCCGATTTCCTCCCGGTGATCCTTCTTCTTCAACGTCCTTTTCGAGCCTCGAACCCGATTCAGCGGGAGTACTGACGGTGTTACAGTCCTCCATCCGAAATCGAGAGAGTAGTTCCCGAACGTAATTTGGTTGAGAAATGGTAATCTGATTCCTGCTCCTGGCGATTTAGATCCCCAAACAATAGCGAGCTGTTCCCAGATCTCTCGCCTCGAATTCCCGCAACAAACCTTTTCGGACGAAATCAAGATCTTTCTGGTCTCGGTAGAATATCAAAATGTCGTCAACGTAGACCAGTATTATCAGCGGTTCTCCCCCTCGTTTGAGGCGATAAACGCACGGTTCCGCGCTCGTCGGTGTCATGTTTAATTCTTCGATTTCCCATTCAGTTTCTTATGCTATTGCCGACCGGCCTGTTTAAGGCCGTACAAAGCCTTTTTCAAACGACAAACCTTTTCGCCACCCTGAAGCTGTTTCAGCATTTCCTTAGCGCGGCTCTCGATATCGGATTTGCCTTGTGTCGCGAATTTACTTCAAACATCCTGCGAGTAAATCGGGTAGTTCCATGTATGTTTCCTTTTCGATCGTACTGTTTAGGTAGGCGGTCGTGATGTTCATCTGATGCACGTTAAGGTCGCGCTTGACCGCCAGTGCAAGTAGCATACGCATGGATCCCAGGCGAGCGACCGGAGCGTAGGTATCGTGAAAGTCGATCCCGGGTCGCTGCGCGAACCCCCTAGCCACCAGCCGTGCTTCTCTTCTCTCGACCTTGCCGCCCGAGACTTTGTCCGGTCCGTTCAATGCTTGCCGATACGGGACCTCCGAGTGAAGACTGGGTAAATTTCCCTCCAGGCCCTCTCGTCGTCGAGAGTTCGGTCGATCTCATCCCCGCTCGATCCGCGAGGATCTTCGTCTTCTTGCATGATTCGATACAATTTTCGCGGGCGACCGGGTCGTCCGGCGAGAATCTTTCTAGGTCTACCCGGAGCTTTCTGATCGTTTCGGTGGTCTCGTCCCTTTCTTCCGCCGGGTCGTCGTGTTCCTGCGATTCATTTCGCGATTCCTCGTCATGGTCCCCACCTAGGTGAAATTCAAAGAATATCGGCAGTGATACTCCCTCGGGATTGTGATTCGAATCTCGATTCAGATTTGACGAAGACGATAACGATTCGTTATGTATTTACATTTTTGTATCGGTATCAGTAAATTAGATGTCTCGGGCCGTGGTTACCCTTCGTTTGTTTGATACCCATACTCGATAGCCTTGAGTCGATTCGTCGTATCCCAGGAAAATGCATTTCATACCTCGCGGTTCCAGCTTCCATTTTCCGGGAGTTTTATCCAACACGTATGCTGTCTTTCCGAAAGTTCGCATGTTCTTCACGTTCGGGCGTTTTCCGTGTCACAATTCGTAAGGAGTTTTACCTCCTAGCGTCTTCGTAATGCATCGATTTCTTACGAAGTTTGCCGTGGCGATCGCTTCTGCCCAAAACGAGGTTGAGAGCTTCGATTGCGCCAACATGCAACGCGCCATTGCCAAGAGTGTTTTCCTTTCCGCTAATCCATTTAACTGGGGAGTATATGGGGTCGTGAGTTTTTGCGCAATTCCCTCTCCCATCAAGAATCTGTCGAATTCTTTGTTACAGAACTCTCGTCCGTTGTCGGATCCACAACATATTATTTATCTGCTTAGTCATAAATATAGATATTAATTTAATGTAATAACAATTCTTTGTTATAATGACGCATGGATTATTGGAGAAATTTAATCTTCAGCGAGAGAATATTTAATTTGTTTAGGGTGTTGAAAGTATTAAGGATTTGTGGCCCAAGAAGTCCCTATAATATTGTAGCGAGCTTAGGGTTCGCTGGATTAATTATTTTGAATAAATAAGAACCGTTAAATCGATTTTTGAATTAATATAACACTTTATAGCGTTTGCGACGATAGTGAAGAGCGAGTGATTCGAACCGAAGCTATCACGGTTAGAATCGCTAAAACATAGAACCAAAGCTCTTACCCATCAGGCCACTGCCGCTTATGTGAATTTGGTTTCTAAACTCAAATACATTCGACTATGTGGTAATGGTATATTATTATTGCTATGGTATACGGCTTTAATGGATGTGCTTTTTTGGTGTTGTTCTTTACTAGTCGTGTGTGTATCTGCTAGAAACGCCACAACTTTATTAGTCCGTTAATAACAACCGTTACTTTTACCGTACACTTAACGATTTCTTGACTTATCGCTTCCGTACTTATCGCGTGTTTGACTGCTTACTTATCGCTTGCTTCACTTTCTTACTTATAACTCCTTACTACCGCACTTATAGCTTGCTTCGCTTTCTTACTTATTACTTCTTACTACCGCACTTATCGCTTGCTTCATTTTCTTACTTATTACTTCCTACTATCGCACTTATCGCTTGCTTCACTTTCTTACTTATTACTCTGCGTGCGACGTATTTATACTGTTTCCTCATTCTGATTTGGCGCTTCGTTTCCGTCCGTTCCATAGTCTCGACTTTTCTTTTCCAGTTTTCCAGTACTTTCTAAAATAAGCTAGTACTTTGTTTCGGACTTTCTCGAAGATTCCAGTACTGATTGTCATATGCGTCACAATATGTTTTGGGATTTTTGTTTAGAAAACAAAAATGGCATGATGGAATTGTTTATCAATACGTAGAAACATCAAATGTCAAATAGCAGTCAACAGGAAATGGATGGGTGGAATATTTCAACTTGGAATGAAATTGACTTATAATACGAGGGCAGTCCCAGAATTAATCCTCCTGACAAAGAAAACACAAAATATTTGGCGAAAACTTTAATTATTTATCAGATAGTCTCCTTTCAACTTGATACACTTTTGCCAGCGATGTTTAATAGCGTTGATACCTTGTTTATAGTAAAAAAAACGTCCAGCTCCTCGAAATGGCCATATACTGCAGACATCACCTCTTCATCGTTGGCAAATCTTTTACCACCGAACCATCTCTTCAAGTTTGGAAAGATAAAATAGTCCCAGGGTGCATGAGGAATTGGTTTGTATTTCAATCATTGATTTTGGACACTGGAATAAGGGAAGTGTGAACAGGCGCACTATCGTGATGGAACAACACCTTCTTTTTCGACGAATGCTGCCTTTTTTCCCTAATTTCATCACTCTAACGCTGCAATCGATTTTCACAGTACTCTCCGCTGATTGTTTTCTCTTTTTTAAGATAATCAATGAAAATTATACCAGGGTCATCCCAAAAGGCTGAAGACATAACCTTGCTTGCCGATGGAACCGTCTTTGGCTTCTTTGTAGCCGATGCACGCACTTCACTCCATTGTTTTGACTGTTCCTTCGTTTTGGGTTTGTAGTGATGAACCCATGTTTCATCCATAGTTATGAATCGACGCAAAAACTCGGCTTCGAAAGATGGGCATCCTCACGACGATGTTTTTGTTCGATTCTGAGCAAACGTGGCACCCATGATGATGATGATGAATAACGCATTTATTGTACAATAATTTAACAAATATTTTCTTAGGACTAAATGCTAAATCCTATTCTACAAACTTTTCTTATTCTTAAAATAATTTACTGGCTCTACGCGAGTACTATAAATTACACGATATATAGGTTTGTGTAATGCCTTTCGGCGTACAATAATATTTTTGTATTGTTATATTTTTAATTATTTTCTGTTAGCTGAATATTTTAGGAAACACTTTTCTATCTCCATCGTCTTTCGTTTTTTTTTTTTTAAATGACATAAGAAAAAAGAAAATGTTAACAAAAATATTATATTATTATTATTATTTATTGGCCTGTAGGAACCCGGAAGTTCATTACCTCACCGACTCGACTCCGCCATCGTTCCCTGTCCTGTGCGCTCTCCTTCCACATTCGACCATCCGATCCGATCTCCTCGATGTCCAATCTAACATTGTCCTCCCATCTCCGTCGTGGGCGTCCGGCCGGTCTCTTTCCCGTTGATCTACCGTCAAGAATTCTATGCACGGTCCTATCGTTGCCCATTCGCGCCACGTGTGCGGCCCATCTTAAGGGTACATTCTCATCAGTAAGGCCGAAAAATAGGCTATTTTCATTCTTTTTTGTTGAGGAAAGTAATAAATCTAGACACTCGCGATTTTTCAGGTATATTTATTGTACTTTTAAGTAGCTTTTAAAAAATTTTCAATTAATTTCATGATAACGCCGAGGTAGGGGCACGTTGCGCGGTAGACCGCGAAATAAAAGACCTCGATGACGGCTGTCCTACAGGTCATAAGATTTATCTGAAACAAAAAATCGAAAAAGTTTACTGGTTGGTATGAGTGTGGTTATGGCATGAACCACGAAAAATGAAATCTATGCAAAAATAACAAAATGGTGACGTTTTGAAATTTATGCGCGCTTTTAATGAATGTTTTTGTTCTTTTTTTGTTTATAAAAAAATCAAATTAAAACGTATCGGCATAATTGTGGTTCATGGGGTAGAGAGTTCAATTACGCGTATTTAAAAAAAAAACATTAAGATTCGTTGAAAATTGACTGAGTTATCACAGCCGCCAGCTCGAATAACGTTGTTTTCCAGAAAACGCGTTTAAAGTTGTAAGTGTAGTTATTTCACCATACTTACTGCTTTGACTCAGTCGGCTCGGAGGCTCATAACTTTTTAACCGTTACGAATTTCGATTTTTTCTTCTAAAATGATAATCTAGACAGTTATAGCTATCGAATTCCGCAAAAAAAAAATGTTGGCAATAATTTTACCCAACTGATGAGAATGTACCTTTAATCTTCGGGACTTGATTACTCTCACTATTGTAGGTTTGCGATATAGCTCCTCCAATTCGTTGTTATGGAGTTTCCTCCATTGTCCTGCCTCCTCGTCATATTTACCGCCAAAGATACCACTTAGAACTTTATTCTCGAATACGCGGAATTTGTTTTCTTCCCGTTTTGGGAGAGCCCATGTTTCGCATCCATATAGAACAATCGGCATGATTATGGTTCTATAGACACGGAGCTTTATGTTACGTGATAGCAGTCTGGATTTCAGCAGCTTACTGACTGCGTGCCAACTAGCGTTGCCGGAATGCGGTCTCCTGTTAATTTCCTTCGACATTTCGTTACTGGCCGTCAGTATTGTTCCCAGATATTTAAATTCTTTAACTTTTTCAAATATCTTACCTCTGACGTTTATATGTGTTCTCTGAGGTCCACCTGTTCTCGCCGTAATCATGTATTTTGTTTTGTCTTCATTTATTTCTAGGCCCACCTCTTCTGCCGCTTGCATGATGATTTCACAGTTTTTACTAACAGTCTCTAGATTATCGCCCAGAACGGTGATGTCATTCGCATATGCGAGCACTTGTGTGACCCCGTTAGGGGATGATCCGGCCATGTTGTCATCTTGTACCTTTCTGATGACATACTCGAGCACAAGGTTAAAAAGACACGGTGATAGACCATCTCCCTGCTTTAGTCCGTCCCGGATTTCAAATGGTTCTGAGAGGTGATCTTCTATTCTAACTCGCCCTTTGTTTTCGTTCATGCAAATTTGAATGAGGGCGGCACATTTTTTCGGGATCCCCAGCTCATTTCGTTACTGGCCGTTACAACTACAATATGGTAAAGTCTTTGCCTTGCGACTGAGTCGTAGGCTTTTTTGAAGTCAACGAACAGTTGGTGAACCGTCTCTCCGTATTCCCACTTCTTTTCCAGCAGTTGTCTTATTGTGAACATTTGGTCGCTTGCTGACCGGTTCCTACGGAATGCACATTGGTAGTCTCCCAGTATTTCTTCTGCGTACGGTGTGATTCTCGCCAGTATGACATTTATTAATATTTTGTATGTGGTTGGGAGCAATGATATTCCTCTGTAGTTTTCGCAGTCAGATCTGTCGCCTTTTTTGAAAATGGGGACGACTATTGGGGTTTTCTATTCTTCCGGAGTGACTTCCTTATCCCATATTGTTTGAATGAGCTGGTGGATCTTTCGAGCGGTTGCCTCTCCTCCATGCTTCACGAGCTCTGCCGGTATGCAGTCGACTCCGGGTGCCTTGTTGTTTTTCAATCGCTTTATTGCGTCTACAACTTCGTTGAGAGACAGCTCTGGGATCTGAGGCTCAGCTGTATGTACGCTTGGTGCATTTATCTGTGGTTGATGGGTGGGTACATTGAGCAGGTTTTCAAACTACTGCTTCCATTTTGTCACGACATTGTTTGTTTCTGTGACCAGACAGCCGTTTGCGTCTCGAATTATTTTGACTCTCCCTCGGTAGCCATTTCTAATTGAATTTATGCCGGCATACATACCTCTGATATTCTTCGCTCTAGAATTTTCTAAGATTTTTTCGATCCGAGTCTTCTCCTATTCGCGGTTTTTGCGTTTGAAGAGTCTCATTGTCTCTCTTCGAATCGTCACGTATCTTTCTGCGTTGACTTCATCATATCTTTGCAAGTGGATCACTCTGAGGCGTTTACGTTCTTCGATCTTCGCCCTGCACTCATCGTCAAACCAAGGTTTGGACCTGATGGTTTTCTTAAATCCTAATACCTTTTGAGCTGTTAGTTTGATTGTGTCTCTGATCGATGCCCATTTAGTGTCCACACTATTAGCTTCCTCTTCCTCACTGTTTCCATTACCTAGAATGCTAAATCTATTTGTTAGTTCGTTTTGATATTCAGTCCTTTTGCGCAGGTCTTTCAGTTTATCAGTGTCGAACTTTTTGCTCGTCTTCCGTGACTGCCCATGTGGGATTGCTGCGAGGCGACTCCTGATTTTGCCCATCACTAGAAGATGATCGGAGTCGCAATCTGCTCCTCTATATGATCTTACGTCAAGGATATTCGAGTGGTGTCTTTTGTCTATAAGGAAGTGGTCTATTTGGTTACGCGTTACGCCGTCGGGTGATATCCATGTGGCTTTATGAATTTGCTTGTGCTTGAACATCGTGCTTTTCACTAACAGATCTTTTGACGCTGCAAACGTGATAATTCGAATTCCATTATCATTTGAGACGTTGTAGCGATTCTAACAGATACACACGATTCACAAGCGAAATAGTGAAGACCACGAACGAAAAATCGAATAAGAAAAATACATCAGAACCGTATACCAAGCGATAAATAACAAAAAAAATAATTCACACCAGTGGAATATAATCCAGTTTGGAAATGAAATTCTAAACACGGTCAGTAGTCTGATGCTTCACTGCTTTACTTTTCAATCGTTCCATCGTGTGTTCAATTTACCTTCTTCACTATCCTTGCTTAACGCTCTATAACGTCGTGTAGACTTTCTTTACCTATTGTTGGTTGGAAGATATCTTCCTTTCCAATTTTCGCATTGAGGTCGCCGAGGAGGATTTTAACATCGAATGATGAGATCCCATCAAACACATCATCTAGGGTCTCGTAGAACGTGTCCTTCGTTTCTTCGTCCGTAGATTCTGTTGGGGCGTGTATGTTTATAAATACATAATTGTACCATGGTCCCTGTATTTTTAGCACAGACATTCGGTCGTTAATAAATTGCACATCTTTTACATGGGGCGTAATTTTCTTGCTTATGATGAAGCCAGTTCCGAGGTTATGTGTGTCGGTACCTCCACACACCGGTGTAAATCCGTTGGTTTCTATTACTTGATGTGGGAGTCGGACTTCTTGAAGAATTTTATATTGTTTCGCATTTTCTACGACCGTCTGTATCGCGCCCGGTTTATATAACGTTCGAACATTCCACGTGCCGACGCGTATATCCCGCTTTTTACGTTTTTCCCTACGTCTTCTTTTTGCCGAGTCGGTGTTTTCTTGATGATTTTTCCCTTATGGTAGTGTCGGCTCATCACACCTACGCCTACCGGGTTTTTCGTGGGATTGTTTTTTGTATATTGGTTTTCTTTTTTGATCCCACGAGACTTGGGGTTTCAAATAGTCCGCCATATCAGAGCCCCGTTTTGATGTGGTAAGGTCTGCTTACTGCTCTGATTCGACCCGGTGTCAGAGAGGCGCCGTTATAATACAGCCGGTATACCCCTGGCTGCAAAAGGGGTGGTAGATCTTTGTGTGTTACTCCTCGCTAGCCTGTCTGACATGGGTGGCCCTACCGGAAGCGTATGCCTCCGTCAGCATAGCCTGAGTGATTCATCGTACTTTAAGCTGTGGGGGTATGATTTGATGGTGTGCCGACGTATGGCACGAATTCCTTATACCTCCCATCGATCCGTGGGAAATGTTCATCTTTATTGAAGAATGTGTAATTGTAAACATTTATGTGACGCACGTCCACTTCCTGGTTGTACCGAATCCGATGCGCATATTGGACGACATCTCCTTCGAGTGGATAGATAAATAAACGATTGAAGTCTAATTCGAATAAGTGAGTTAAGACACCAAAGTAATCAATAAAAAAGATAACAGATAGCACTGCCAGCAAGCGTTTTAATTTATTGAAAATATTCACTAGAGACAACATTCCGATGCGGTCACACAACACATAACTCAGATAATAATTCTAATAATTACAATTACAACGTACTGGTTGAAACGACTTATTTCACTGTGTAGGGTGTCCGCGGACGAGCGTGTGCATGAGCATGCACACGCGGTGGCAATTGGCGGCAACACCTCCCTTGATCAAACACGTTAATCGACTGACTTGAAAAGGGAAGAAATTGGATACAACCAAAAGAGAACATACCTCTGCTCTCTCATTGCCACGTTCTTCGATGTGTGGTAGGTTACATCGGTAATCTGATGATCGAAGAGAGCGGGACAATAAGAGAACACAGACACGATGTACGATTATCCTAGGGGTGGATTTGGTTGTATGTGCATGAATCAATGTAGTTCTGAGCGGAACCCGTTGACCTGATTCGGTAGTATGGTGAGTTCAGTGTACATTGATCCATACGAAGACAGAACTGAGAAAGAGAGGGGAATTGAGCTGATGATATTCACCTGCAAAAAGAGAACATTGATCCCCAGCGAATGAAGTGTCTGGAGAAAAGCCGAAGTAACGCTAGGGAAATATTATCACGTGATTCAATCGAATGTGATGATAAATTTCCCAAGCGGATCTGCAATGATACGACAACTTCGTTCGGCTGGATTTGGTTGTCGCTAATCTACATGGACACGAGTTGCCGTATGGCAAAAATGTAAGCTAAACTCATTTATGCATTGTACGCCTGGTACAATGAATTTAGCTATGTGTCCTTGGTGGAAACATGCTTTGCAGGTGAACAGGTAAGTAGGGGGAAATGGGGTTGATTTGACGCGCTGAAAGGCGGTCGAAATTAGGTAGGAAATGTTCGTTGGAATTGTGGGTTGTTTCTCATGTAGAATAGAGAAACCCCCCGCAAAGCCCCACACCACGTCAAGGTTTCTACCCAAACTATTATCAAAAATATTAACAAATATATTAACAAAAATGTTAACATACAGAGATTTTAAAACAAAGAGGAAAAGGAATCTAAACGAAAAATGGAAACGAAAAGGAAGAATAAATATATATGAAAAGGGAAATGGGGAGTGGGAAGGAAAACCGTAGCGTCTGAAGATCTTACTATATTTCGGGATGTGAACTCCTTTCTTAATTGTCAATCCACCACCAGTTGGGATGGGATCGGTCGTTTATAGATTTATCTCGATCGGCTCTTGGCATGCTAAGGCGCAAGTGAACTGCAGCAATAGATATTTCACTGTTATAAGGACCTCGTTTGTCCCTGGCACGACGAAAAGCGTAATAAAGACTCCATGCTTGTCTTGGGTAAGACCTTTTCTACCCAAGAGGAGGAACACCTTACGTCGGATAAACCCATTTTGGAGTCTACTCTCCAGATACATGTCATTGGGGTAGTATGCTCCCGAGATAAGTTTATTTTCGCTGAACATTGCCCTTGCAGTGTGACCACGAATAATTTTGATCATTAAATTGTCTATCCTATTCAATCCTGATTTGTCATACAGCTATAGTAGATGATAGTGAAGAACGTGTGATTCGAACTGACGCTATGACAGTTAGAATCACCAAAAATTGAACCAAAGTGCAACACAACAGGCCACCGCCGTGTGTACGAATTCGATTTCTAAACTCAAGTACATTCGACTGATGTGGATTTGTTATGTTATCGCTATGGTATACGGCTCTGATGCATTTTCTTATTCGATTTTCGTTCGGTGTTCTTCACTTGCTTGGGTATTGTGTGTGTATCTTTTAGAAACGCCACACAGTGTCTTATTGGGATAGAATTACCTGTATTGAGATTCAGGTGTTCTATGTAATCCGAGGCAGAAACGCAGGCACTGCCTCTCGATCATGCGAAACTTTTCCATGTAGGATGGGGAACTCTTAAATAATACCGGACAACCATACACAAATATTGGACGAATAAATGCTGAGTACGTAATTATTTTAACCTTGTGATCTAGGAGACTATTTTGGAACAGACTTCTTGTCATTGCATATGCAATGTTAGCTGCGGAGAGGGCGCCTGCTATGTACTTATCAAAGTATAGGTATTGATCCATCCAAATACCATGGTACCTGACAATTGTTTTCATTTGCAGCGGAAGATTATTGCTTCCTACAATGGAAAAGTGTTTCCAATTATTCCTTGCATCTCCTGAAGCTGTAGAAAGAGATGTTCTGAAAAAGATAGTTTCTGTCTTTTGGAAGTTAATTTTCAATTTCCAATCGTCACAAAAGCGTTTGATTTTAGTGACGTCATCTTGAAGAAGTCTGTTAATGGTATCGATTTTTTCTTTTAATCTGTACACCACAATATCGTCAGCATATGCAATAGCATGATTAAGAGTCCCAATTAGAGCTAGTATAAATATTGAAGAGAATGGGAGAATTCACGGCTCCCTGCTGTAAGCCATTTTTAATATGGAAAGTTTTATTGGAGACTTTGTCCCCAGATTTCACCACAAATTGCTTATCCATTATCATATCGTAAATGATGTATAACAGACATTCGGGCAAACCTAGATTTGATAACTTATATACAAGTCCTTCTAACCATATGGTATCGAAGGCCTTTTCAAAGTTAACCAAACATACGCCTGTGCATTGTCGTTTTGCCTTGCTCCACCGTATATCGGAAATAAGTTTTGTAGCTGCATGAAGTGTGTCGTCCCCCGCTTTAAAGCCACACTGGTTGCGCGGAATTATGTCATTTTCATCACGCCATTTTATCAATGCCTTATGTATGATTTTCTCGAATATTTTGCTAAGGATTGGAAGCAGACTTGTGGGGGTGAAGAAGTATTTGCGCCAGACACGGGCGAGTTATGTTTTTCGTCCCAAGATTTGAGAAAAAAAAAAAACAATTATTACTTTTCGTGGTGAGACTACGTCTTACCGTCTTTATTTTGAGTTTACTATGAACTGGTTTTGTACAAAGTCTTACAGCTATTTATATTAGGTTCTGAAAGTACTTATCTTATATTTGTTTTGTTCATCTATCAGTGATTTTCGAAATGTATTCCTTATCTGTTGGTATTGTGTTATCCTGAGACTGGATTGAATATTCTTATGGAAAACTGAGTCATGCATTATCTTTGAATATTCTTATGAGAGAGTGAGTCATGCATTATCTTTAGATTGGTTTGAATTGGTTTGAATGGAAAAGTGATTGTTAACATTGGTTTGAATGGGAAAGTGATTGGGGCGTTAACTCCCCCCCTGCTTAAACTACAATGTCCCCATTGTTTATTTCTTGTAATTCGTTTAGTTTTTCATTAAATAGTTTCTGGGACTTTTCCTTCATTTTTCTTAACTTGTATTCGTTGTATCTTTTACAAAGTTTATTGATTAACATTATGATAGTTACGCATGAAAATAGTATAACTATAGTTATAATTGGTTTTCTTTCTATTGGGATTAGTATATTTTTTAGTGTTTCAATATTTGAAAATGCTTTGTCAGAGTTGGAATATAGTATTTTATCGATTTCGATTTCGATTTTGTTGTCATTAATTACATATTCATGTATTTTTTCTTGTAGATTTATGTATTCTGTATCATCGATAGTTACATTATTTAGGAATTTGATTAGGTAGATTCCTTCATATATTTTAAAGTTAACCTTGTGTTTTCCAGTTATTACTATTGTATCGTCTGCTAATTTCACAATTTCTTCGTTTCTTTCATATGTCATATTACTTTTCGTAAAACTTTTAGTTAATAAATGTTTTGTACAATTATCGATATTTATTTTTTTACAGATAGGGTGCGTTAATTTATTGTTACATTTATCTGTCCCATACAAATGATTATTACAAATGATAGTTTCCGTCATGATTTTTGCCAAACCATGGAAAGTGTCCAGCGCTAAGTTCTTGTATCGAATACACTTATTTATTATTTTGGGGTATTTATAAATTACAAAAATTACGTTGTTCTCCCTGTAAACGAAAACGTCTGCATAAGTTAAGACATTGATTAAGGGGATCTCTGTTGTTTCGTGACTTATTAGTTCCTTGAGTTCGTGTATATCTAAGGCACCTGCGTGGTATGTTCCGGATTTTGCTGCTGCTAGTGTGTTGAGTAGAATTTCTAAAATATGGCGTGTTTCTGATAATAAAAATTCTGCATGATCATTTTGTAATGATGCTTCTTCGAGTAACTCTAGTAGTTTTTTATTTGTTAACACTTGCTTGTTGTTATTATTAACTAACTCGTTTATTGCAGTTTGTATCTGGACTAAATCCTCATGATCGGGTGTTCCAATCATCCATTTTAAGGCGGAACCCATAAAGTCTAATGATCTTTTGTCTCTATGGAAATGTTGATCTTCTAATTGGGCGTATAGATTTTCTATCTGGTGTATCATGATATTTTCCTGACCTCTTATGTTTTTGTTTTTCTTTTTTATCACTTCTCTGAATGGCTTCATGATTCTGGTAATATTAAATGGGTGTATCAGAATCCCTGTGCTTTCGTAAATATATGCATCCGCTATCCTCGTTGATACGGCTCTCTTCTCTGTTAAGGATGTTATCTGTGTTCCTCCTATGGCAAGTTTAATTGGTATTAGAACGTATACGATCTTTATGAACTTTGTCGCCTCCATTTGTGATTACTAGGGTGCCTTTATCTTCTTTGACTGTTTGTTTCGTGTAACGTGTAGTTTCTTTACCGCGACGGTTCTTTTTTACGTAGATGACTTCTCCCGGCGTATATGTTTTTTCTTTACGGTTCTTATTTTGACACTTATTTTGTTTGTCTTGTGCTTTCTTTAGTTCCGTTTGGATGTCTTTTTTTATGATGCCGAAGAATAGATTGATTGGTTTCTGGCCTGTTGTCGAATGTACTGTACAGTTATATTGTTTCACTGCGTTGAATATTTCGTCAGAGACCGTGCTCGTCTTTTCGACTGCTAAACTTCTACTGATTTCTAAGAGTGTAGAATGGGCACGTTCTATGTTCGCATTTGTTGTTGAATGTGCTACTGGCGCAAATGAGTGTGTTATTCCTCTTTGTTTTAGTAAAAATTCTGTCTTTGTTGCTTTAAATATGGGGGCATTATCAGTCATTAAACTTTCTGTTAGTGGGAATACTTGTGATATGATCTCGTCAATAACTATGGTCGTTCCTATCTCATTTGGGACATTGCGTATGTACAGGTATTTGCTGTATGTATCTATTGTTGTAATGTATACCTTCTTTTCTAAGTAAAATGTGTCCATTTGAATATGCTTTCCTGCATTTGTAGGTATGGGTGTGGGCTTGATAATTTGTTTTGTGGGGTGTCTGTCGTATTTACACGTGTTACATATTTCACAATTTCTTACTTCTTTTTTACACATCTGCCTGAAGTTAGGCCAAAAATATTTTTCAGATAGTTCGGTGGCGTTATTTCTGTGGCTTCGGTGAGCTCTTCGGTGAACTCCCTGTATCAGTTTTAATTGTTCGTCTTCGTCTGTGATATCTATGACAGCATTAGGGGCGTGGACTATGTTCCTGCATTCTTAATTTGACTCTAATATTTCTCGTATCTCGTGCAATGTCACTTCATCGCAGTGTATCGCGTTAGTGTGGTTCGGATTTATAACCCTTTTTAAAATATTGATAATTTCGGCTAAATCACTAATCTTGATGTGTGATCTCCTAAATCCCTCAAATACACTTTTACTCTCTATGTTGTCTTCCTTTGAGAACTCGATATAAATTTGGTTCTTAAAGTGGTTTACTGGTTTATATGTGCTTTTTATTTTATAGGTTGGGGAACTTTCTACAGAGTGAATGGAGGAAGTGTTTGAATTATTGAGTTGTTGCCTGCTGAGTGCATCTGCAACAACGTTCTCCTTGCCAGGTTTATAGATTATCTTGGCTCCATATTCCTCGATCCTATTTTTCCATCTTTTAATCTTTGTATTTGTATTTTTATCGGAAATAGCATAAATTAGAGATTGGTGGTCTGTATATATTGTTAGATCCGATACGCCTTGTATATAAAGTCGGAGTTTATCCAGAGCAAATATTATAGCCAACAGTTCCTTCTCGTTGGTTGCATAGTTTTGTTCCGTTTCGTTTAGGGATCTAGACACGAACGTGATAGGTTTATTTCCCTGTGACAAAACTGCACCAATCGCGATATTAGAAGCGTCAGTGGTTAATTCAAAAGGCTTTGAGTAATCGGGTTGGGATAATTCCAAACATTCTTCTAGATGCTGTTTCAATTCATTAAAAGATTTTCTTTCGTCCTCATTAAAACTAAGTTTATAGCCAGAACTTGCTTTTTTTGATACTATCTGATCTGTTTTTAATAGATTCGTGAGTGGTTTTGCTATCACCGCAAAGTTCCTAACGAATTTTCTATAAAATCCGGCTAGTCCGAGGAAAGCACGTAATTCCTTTAAGTTCGTTGGTTCGGGGTATTTCCTTATACTTTCAATCTTTTCGGGGTCCGTTTTTATTGACTTATGGCTGATTATATAGCCCAGAAACTTCACATATGACTTGAAAAAATGTGATTTCTCTTCAGAAATAGTTAAATTTGCGTTGTATAATGCATCAAAAATTTGTCGGAGATGCTCCATATGCTCATTTTTGTCTTTAGAGTACACGATTATGTCATCGATATATATGTAACAGAATTTAGCGACAAATGGTCGTAGAATATCATCCACGCAGCGCTGAAAGATGGCGGGAGCATTCTTTAAACCAAATGCTAACCTATTATACTCATAGAGAGCTCCATTTACAGCAAAAGCCGTTTTTTCTTTGTCCTTCTCGTCTATTAGGATTTGATGGAAGCCAGATTCTAAGTCGATCGTCGAGAATATTTTAGCCTCGCCTAGATTCTGTATAGTGTGGGATATATTAGGCATAGGGTACCTGTCGCTGATTGTTTGCTCGTTTAGCTTTCTATAGTCATTCACCAGTCTGCGTTTGGGCATGCCATCTGCATTGAGGCCTTTTTTTTGGTACTATCCAAACAGGTGAGCAGTATGGGGATCTGGATGGGCGAATTATATCCCGTTTTAGCAACCCTTCGATTTCTTTGTTCACGAAGTCTTGGTCAGCAATACGGTACGGGTATTGTTTGGACCAAATTGGTTCTTCCATTTTTGTTCTTATGTTTGCTACTATATTCGTGGTGTAAGGGAGGTTCCTATCTACTCGTCTATTTCTTTTCATAAACTCGTCTATTTCTTCTTTAAATTCCTGACCTTCGATTGAGTAGTTAATTTTCTGACTTATATTGTTTTCATACCCGGTTTTTAGTATCATTGTGTTAAAATCTATTGTTGCGTTTAATTCTTTTAATCCCTCTAAACCAATTAAAAGATCGAACTCTTTTAATTCCTGTAATTCAAAAAACTGTAATCTTTTACCTAATATGTGTATATATCGTTTGTTTTCTATAACACTTCTACCGTGGATCGTTTTCGAATGGATTGGCAAAATTTCTATCGGTTTGCTTAAGTCTATATTCTTAATACAATAATTTTGGGTTGCTCCCGAATCTATTAATACATTATATGTTTTATTATTTTCTGGATTTCTTAAACTTAAACTAGGCAACCCGTATCTTAGACTAAAAAAGATTCCTTAATAATGTTTGTTTGACTTACATTGTTTTTCAGGGAACTGGCTGTTGCTTCGGGTTCCACGTTGTTCATCTGTTGGGGCTGTTGGTTTATTAAACTAGCCATCATCTGGATTTGTTGTTTCATGAGGGTTAGTTCTGCCTTCATTGTGATGTTGTCTGCCTCCATGTTTGGCATTTTTTCGGTATCAGAGTCGCTGGATGTTTTTTCTGTAAGTTTTGTTAAGGGGTTAATTTTTCTCTTACCTCGTAGGTGTTTTATTTTCATCTGCTGCTTGATTTTTCTATTATTCACTGAATGATTTTATCGTCTCTTGGCTTGATTTCTCTATTATTTATTCACTGAATAATTTTATCGTCTCTTGGCTTGATTTCTCTATTATTTATTCACTGAATAATTTTATCGTCTCTTGGCTTGATTTCTCTATTATTTATTTTATCGTCCCCTTCGCTGGACGTTGTTCTTTGAAGAAGTACTTGCACTGATTCCTTCCTGAACGCTGGGGTCTTCCTATGGATACCTTTTGGTTTTTTTTTGAACACTCCACAGTGTTGGTCCGCCACACTCATCGAATTTTTTCGTATCAAAAAACGATTGGCAGGATCGCCAGTTATGTTTTTCGTCCCAAGATTTGAGAAAAAAAAAAACAATTATTACTTTTCGTGGTGAGACTACGTCTTACCGTCTTTATTTTGAGTTTACTATGAACTGGTTTTGTACAAAGTCTTACAGCTATTTATATTAGGTTCTGAAAGTACTTATCTTATATTTGTTTTGTTCATCTATCAGTGATTTTCGAAATGTATTCCTTATCTGTTGGTATTGTGTTATCCTGAGACTGGATTGAATATTCTTATGGAAAACTGAGTCATGCATTATCTTTGAATATTCTTATGAGAGAGTGAGTCATGCATTATCTTTAGATTGGTTTGAATTGGTTTGAATGGAAAAGTGATTGTTAACATTGGTTTGAATGGGAAAGTGATTGGGGCGTTAACTGGCGCGCGGTTCACTTCTTCCCCAACGATGTTGCTTGACGATTTGTTCCATTAGTTATTTGAGTTTGGCTGCTATGGGTTCGTATGATTTTTAATAAAACGTCGAATAACTTCAGATCAAACACTGGTACACAACATTAAAAAGAAGAATCACTTTATTTCTAATGATCAACAAGCGATAAGTACTTTCATTTGGTGCACTTTACGAAAATCCGACAATAAAAACTTGCTGACCGAATGGAATTGGAATTGATGTAATTTTCAATCGAACCAGTTTGAATTCATTCTAACACTCTTTTCGGCGCCCAGTCATAATTTAATGAATAAAATTTCTTACTAAAAGTGTTTACTGATTGAAAGAATACTATTGAAGATCACGGACGCACTCGCGGTGGTGGAAAAAAAAAACGATTCGTGGCGGTGTAAAAGTAAAAGCTGATCCCAATTAGGGATGAAATTGGCGTTTTAATTTTTGCACTTGACAACCAAAAGAGAACATACTTCTGCTTTCTCATTGCCACGTTCTTCGATGTATGGTGGATTACATCGGTAAATTGATGACCAAAGAAAGCGGGAGAATGAGAAAACAGAAACAAGCTGTATGATTATCTTGGGGTGGATTTGGTTGTAAGTGCATGAATCAATGTAGTTCTGAGCGAAACCTGTGGGGGTTTCTCTATTCTACATGAGAACCAACCCACAATCTCAACCAAAATTTCCACCTAATTTCGACCGCTTTCAGCGCGTCATACCTACCCATTTCCTTTATATGTATTCCCCTGTAAAACATTTTAAACGGACGTATAGCTAAACTCATTATCCCATGCAAATAAAGCATAATTGAGTTTAGCTACATTCCTGTCATACGGCAACCCCATTCTTGCTAACCATGAGTTTTCCATCGGAAATCTCATAATGTCGGTTAGCAACAGCAAGTCTAAACGAACGACGCTATTGCATCATAGCAAAATCGCTGGGGTTATTTCAGCGTCTTAGAGTCTGGTTCTCACGCAGATTATTTCCCAAGCATCACCGGCGTCCTATCGACTTTCCCTCGATCACCCATTCGCTTGGGATCAATGATCTCTTTTTGCAGGGGACTAACATCAGATAGGTTTCCCTCTCATTCGTATTTCTTTCCACGATTCAATGTGCTCCGACTACACCGTAGCCGTACCACTGGGTCACCAGGTCATGTCAGTAGCTGCATCTAATACCAACACACACAACCAAAGCTACCCCGAGATCACAGCACATCATGTTTCTGTTCTCTCATTCTCAATGTCCGTCAATTAACATATTAACAAAAGTTACTCACACTTTGACGGAAGTGAGGTTGAGAGAGCAGAGGCGTGGTCTCTTTTGGTTGACCTGTGTGTGGAATGAAATATGAATTTCAACCCTAATTCACACCAGTCGCTATTCAATCACCAGGGCGAAAGGTCGCGTCGCGTATTTCGGCAATAAAAAACTAACGAAATAAAACGAAGAATTATTAATTTAAAACCATTCCTAGAGTGTAAAATTGTATATTGTGTATGTTTTAAGTTCATCTTTGTAAATAAGGATGCTTGTAAACCAAATTGAATATTGAAAAGTAAATATAAAGAATAAAACAAAATAACAACTATAAAAAGTGTTTTCGTTTCCTGGATTTTCTTCGGGCGAACTATTGGTGCAGTGGGGAAGAAGTGAATCGTGTGCCCGTGCTTGGCGCAATACTCATTACCCCCATATTGGTAACTGGACCAGAACACGTAACCTTCAACATTTTAATCATTTTCAACAAAAATAGACAGTGCCAAAAAGAATAAATTTTAAACAAAAAATCAAAAACAACTAAAAAATATCAAAGTTAAAGTGGAATATAATTTAGAAAAAGATAATGAAATTTTCGAAATACCTTTGTGAAAAACTACACGCAACCTTCAATAAAAATCAAAGACAGTAAAAAATAAAAATCAATCAAAAACATTTAACTAAAAAAAAAGAGAAACTTCTGTGAAATTAAACAAAATCAGTTACTTAAAAAAATGACAATATAACTTCAACAAAACGGTGCCAAAATTTTCCAAAAACAACAAAAAATCACAAAAAAACCAAAGTAAAAAAAAATTCAAATAAACTTAACAAATTCAACAATCCAGAAAACAATTAAACTAATTACTACCAGTGATTTTAAAACAAAGTGGAAATAATCAAAATAAACTGCCAACAAAAAGCAAACCGAAATTAACTTAAAAGACGCTGAAAGGGCAAGTAGAGTCCCAACACAGCTTTACTAATCAGCAGCTGTATCACCACCTTAGACAACATCATCACCGGACCAGGAGCTGCCGCATCGACATCGCCACAACAGTTCCAGAAAACCAGGTTTTACTTTTCCTTTTATTTTTTTTTTCAAAGTGGTTATTTTTTTTTACGATGAGCTTCTTCCGAGCCACCAAACATAAAATTTTAAAGATTATTTAAAAAAACTTGTTAAATTACAACCACCAACTTAAAATTAAAAAAAATTTAAAATAGTCGAATAAGAAAATATTGCTATATCCGAAAACGGTCACTCTCATTAGTGGAATGTCAATTTTACATACATATGATCTACTTATTCTGCTATACGTTTAAAGAAACCAACTTTTTCGATTATAAAACAGATTAAATTAAAAACACATACGTTAAGTTGTTTAACTAGGAAAACCTTATATACGTTATACAGATATTTGTATTGATTGGTCATATCAATTTACCTTATATCCTTATCCAATTATAATTATAATCTTTTCTGGTATTTATATTATATTAAACCAATGAATTATTAATTAGTAATTAAGCAATCCCTTGGATCAAAATAATAGTAACTAACTCAGTAACTGGGATAAATTAGTAAATTTTACAAGGACAAGTGTAATCCTTTTTGTCGTTTCCCCCGCAATCAAAGACCGGTTCATTTTTCCTCTTGATTGTTCCTAACTTTGGTTTTAAATATATGTATATATTAATAATATAAAAACCACCAATCGTACCGAAATTCACTCGACGTGACGCGACTCTCTTTAGTGACTCCTCTCAACTCCACGCGTCCTCTTGCGACCTCTTTCGCCTCCTGGGCGACCTCTTCCCACTTCCACAGACACGACTCAACTCTTCTCAATCCTCTAATTTACGGTTTCTCATTTTCACTTCGACACCACAATGCCCACCACACGAGCCGGTACAGCTAAGCAGGCGCAAGCTCGCGCTGATTCCCCAGCTTTTCAGGACGCTTCCGGCGTCGATTTTCCATCCTTTTCGCCAAACGTAAAGCTCCCTCCGTTCGACGAGGTGTATCCAGAGCTTTGGTTCGCCACAGCTGAACGTTTTTTCCAGTTCGCCAATATCTACGATGAAGAACATCGTGCTGTAGAATTGCTGCGGGTGCTGGATGGAATACAGCGAATGCATATTGCACACGCGATCAGGTCACCAGGCCCTGATCCCTACAGCAACATGCGGGAGAATCTCCTTAACGCTTTAGACCTACCCATCAGCATCAAACTACAGCGATTGGCGAACGCGAACAATTTTTCAGGTATTAGACCATCCCTTTTCCTGACCCATTTACGCTCCATAGCGGGGACCGGGATCTCGGATGATCTAATTAGGCCACATTTTCTGAGGAGTTTACCTCAACATGCTCGCTCGGCATTAACGGCCCAACATAACCAGAGTCTGGGCTATCTAGCTTAGGTGGCTGACGCAATTATGGAAACCTTGGACCCACAGTCTGAGCTCCCTCCATATCAAGACGCCCCGGTTAGCCAACACGTCACACTGCCTACACGGCACCCACGGCACCCACGGCAGACATCACCTTCTTTAGCAGCACCACGGACTACCCCAGGGGCATCATCCTCACAGCCACCCACACCCCCCAGAAGTCACACGCCTTTTTCCACAACCTGTCTCCACCACCGAACCCACAACCTCGGGCCCAGCGAGTCGTCCTCAGATAGCTCCTCTGCGCCCGCCACTAGATCCGACCTTCAAGCGTTGCAGGCCACACTCCGCCGCGAGCTAAATCAAATCCTCGCGAAGGTTCGAAGCGACCATCGAAACGCGCATACCCAACGGGTAGGTCGACATTCGCCCCCTCAAAACACCACACCTGTGGATCAAACCACAAGGGACCATGGCGCTCGTCGCTTGTATCAGGTGACTGCACGCATCACGTGCAGTTTTTGCCATAAATTAGGCCACCTATACGGCGAGTGCCGGGAAAGGCGAAACACACATTTCTGCGGGAGTGCTGGCGGTATGGCCACGACATTATAGAATGTCGTGCGCGGTGCACCACACTACCACAGAACAAATCACCGTTCCAGCAGAGGGACTCCCAGAATAGAACACATCCGGGACCACACCAACCCTCTGCCTCCAACACTCCAGCAACATCAAACCCCCGAGTCTACAGCATTCGCAGTCGCTGCGAGTTGTGTGGTTGTACATGCAAGTCTACAACTCCAACACAAACGCGCAAGGCTAAGACTGTACGTCAACGCCAGCCTCCACAAAACTGCACTCCTACCAAGGGCGGCAAACAACTCCCCATACCGACGTATGAACGAAAAATGTCGACCCTAGACTCTGTTCTTCTCCATCCCGCACACGGCACCCCGTCGCTGCGGAGAAAAATTAACACTGGGCGTGAAGCTCCTCCATCCCGCACACGCAACTTCGTCACTTCGGATGCGAGCGAGCTACCGATGGGTCACGACCTATTTGGATGTCATACCTGTTGGTCTATGCAAACAACAACAGGCCGATGGGTCACGACCTATTTGGATGTCATACCTGTTGGTCTATGCAAACAACAACAGGCCAGTGGACCGCACCGCAATCCCTTTGTCCCCGTCGGCAACACACGCGGTACCAAACAGGTCCAGTTCCCATACTGACCCAAACCCAGCCACGACCCAGGAACACATCTACACGACAGAGCCAAGCCTTACCACCGCGACTACTGGATTCCAAACCAGCCATACTCCAAACACACGACTCTCCTTCCGATACTTCACCTAGCGCTCTTTCAACCGTTCTATTCCTTCCGCCCTACCATTATTTCGTGACTACCTCACTGGCGGGGGAGTACTGTGCGGGTTTCTCTATTCTACATGAGAACCAACCCACAATCTCAACCAAAATTTCCACCTAATTTCGACCGCTTTCAGCGCGTCATACCTACCCATTTCCTTTATATGTATTCCCCTGTAAAACATTTTAAACGGACGTATAGCTAAACTCATTATCCCATGCAAATAAAGCATAATTGAGTTTAGCTACATTCCTGTCATACGGCAACCCCATTCTTGCTAACCATGAGTTTTCCATCGGAAATCTCATAATGTCGGTTAGCAACAGCAAGTCTAAACGAACGACGCTATTGCATCATAGCAAAATCGCTGGGGTTATTTCAGCGTCTTAGAGTCTGGTTCTCACGCAGATTATTTCCCAAGCATCAGCGGCGTCCTATCGACTTTCCCTCAGATCACCCATTCGCTTGGGATCAATGATCTCTTTTTGCAGGGGACTAACATCAGATAGGTTTCCCTCTCATTCGTATTTCTTTCCACGATTCAATGTGCTCCGACTACACCATAGCCGTACCACTGGGTCACCAGGTCATGTCAGTAGCTGCATCTGATACCTACACACACAACCAAAGCTACCCCGAGATCACATCACATCATGCTTCTGTTCTCTCATTCTCAATGTCCGTCAATTAACATATTAACAAAAGTTACTCACACTCTGACGGAAGTGAGGTTGAGAGAGCAGAGCCGTGGTCTCTTTTGGTTGACTTGTGTGTGGAATGAAATATAAATTTCAGCCCCAATTCACACCAGTCGTTATGCAATCACCAGGGCGAAAGGTCGCGTCGCGTATTTCGGCAATAAAAAACTAACGAAATAAAACGAAGAATTATTAATTTAAAACCATTCCTAGAGTGTAAAATTGTATATTGTGTATGTTTTAAGTTCATCTATGTAAATAAGGATGCTTGTAAACCAAATTGAATATTGAAAAGTAAATATAAAGAATAAAACAAAATAACAACTATAAAAAGTGTTTTCGTTTCCTGGATTTTCTTCGGGCGAACTATTGTTTTCACAGTGACGGTGCAGCGGGGAAGAAGTGCATCGTGTGCCCGTGCTTGGTGCCATACTTCTTTCACCCCCACAAACCCATTGACCTAATTCGGTAATATGGTGAACTTAGGAGTACATTGATCTGTACGAAGACAGAACTGTGAAGGAGGGGAAAATTGAGCTGGTGCTATTCACCTGCAAAAAGAGAGCATTGATCCCCAGCGAATGGAGTGTCTGGAGAAAAGCCGAGGTGACGCCAAATTGGCTAGGGTAATTTATCATGAAAACTAATTAGATATTTTGATAAATTCCCCAGCGGTTTCGCTATGATACGACGGCGTCGTTACTTCGACTTGTTGTTGGTACCCGACATGATATGATTTCCGATGGAAATCTCATGGGCTAGCAAAAATGGAGTTGCCGTATGGCAAAAGATATCTGAATTCAATTCAGCATTATCTGCATAAAATATTGAATTCAGCTATGCTCTCTTCTATAGGTAAACTAGCCGAAAGGTGGGATTAGGGATAATGTGACGCGCTGTTAGAGGTCGAAATTAGGTTAGGATTGTGGGATGGTTCTCCATGTGATATAGAGAAACCTCACAGTACCCTCCCCCAGTGACGTAGTCACAAAATAATGGTAGGGCGAAAGAGTTTGGTGTGGTGCTGGAAGGAGGGCTAGACGCTTGAAGGATAAGGAATGTCTTCTCGCTTCGGAAGGCGCGGTGGTGAGGTATTGGAACTGTCTGAGTGACGAGTTCCTGGGTCATGGTGGCCTGGGTCGATACAAGGAGTGGACACGTTGTTACTGCGTTGATGCCACATGGGCAAAGTGTGTGCGACGTGGTCCACTGGCCTGGTGTGGGTCGCTTGGGCCAACAGGTTTGTCGTCCGAATAGGTCAGGACCTATCGGGAATTAGCTCGCATCCGCAGTGACGAAGTGGCGTGTGCGGGATGGAAGAGGTTCGAGCCAGGGTTGGTCGCATCCGCGGCAGGCCCTAGAAAGAAGAATCCTTGCGTGGGAGTAAGGGTGGTAGAGGCAGGCGTCCTGACTATTGTTTGCTACGCGGAGTAGCGGGTGGATAGCAAGGAGCCGGCCTGGGAGTCGGGCGTCCTACTGGTTATTTGCTACTCGCAGTAGCTGTGGTTCAGCGAGGAGCCGAAGTTGTGAAAGGGCGTGAAGCCGAGAGGGTTGAGTGGGGGCGTCGTGTGCCAATATGCCCCATACGGGGCAGGAAGGAATGGAAGGATCGAAGTAGGTCGAACTGTGTCGAAAAGGTTTGGTCGGTGTCGAGCGATGTCGAAAGGGTGGCGTAGGGTCGAGGGAAGACGAGCTGGGTCGAGTGGAGTCGGCTGGTGGGCATCGTTGTGCCGAGGTTAAGAGAGGAGGCGGTTTTGAGGGAGTTAAATTGACCCGTGTAGGGTAAAGGAAAGACGGAAGAGTGTCGCGTGAAGTCGGTATTGAAAACGTTGGCATGGAGTTGCGTGGAGTCAAGAATATTGCCGTTAGTATTAATAGGATCTTCGTATTTCTGTGCTTCTAAAATTTAATACTGTTTACAATGCAGTGAGTGTTAGAAGGTTTTTTTTTTTTTCGTTTTTACATTTACTTTATACGAATGTCTTTGTGTTTCTTCTGACTTATATTACACAATGGCTGAAAATTTTCATTTTGTAATTGTTAACTTAACACAGGGGTTCGCTAGAATTCTGTATGGTATATTTTATGTTATCGCTTAGATTATTCCTTATTTTTAATATTAAAAAGTAGTTTGCTTAAATCCTAAGTTATACGTAAGAAATTTACATTTAAAAGTAATATTAAATTTTTGTTTTTAGCTCTTTTAAACTGTGTATGTCTTTTGACTTGTATCATACAATGGCTGAAAATTTTCATTTTGTAATTGTTAATTCACTAGAATTCTATATGGTATATTTTATGTTATTGTTTAAAACTTGGTTTTTGAAGTTGTTCGACAGATTCAATTAAAACTAAATGTGTTAAATATTTTAAGAGCTTGATAGTTAATTCTTTAGTGGGAGGACAAAAAAAAAAGAAGAAAAACCGTCTTCATTGACGTTGTTAGTGAACAATTTATGTTGTATTGTATATATAGTGTAAAGAGAACGTATGCTTGTATATAAGGTATTCGTTATTGTTTATGTGTATATAGAAACCTTAAACTTATAGATTTCACATAGATTTTCCAACATATATGTATATTTGTTTGTTTGTTTCATTGTTGGTATAGGTAAACTCTGTCCTTACATTAATTGATGTATATTATATAAAAATAGATTCATTATTAATTAAAGTTATGTATAAGTGTTGATTTTAATATTTTAGTTAAATTTTTTTTTTCATTCTCTGAAGGAATACAGTTTAACATTTACACTCTCATTTATTTCTTTTTCTCATTTACCTAAATATGGTTTTGCTTAAAAGAATTATTTTTAAAACAAGAATAATAATTTAAACAAAAGCAAAATACAAATAAAAGAGTGGAAAAAAAACCTACCTAAATACGTCGATTGGTTAGAGAGTTCCTTATCTAGTTTGTGGGTGAAGTCGATTGTTAACGTAAACATTTAGTAGTTTAGTTTATATATATATATATATATATATATATATATATATATATATATATATACATACAGGTATATATATTTATACATTTTTACTTATGTAATCATTAAATTATAAAATTATCATATTCACAGTTATGAATTTGATTAAAACAAAATTATATTTGAATAACATACATATATATAATTTTGTTGCTGGGTGCTGGGAATCCCATTGTTATTTATGGATGTATTCTTCTTTTGCTACTTTGCTTCTTCTTCTTCTTTCGCCCGGCCTTGGCGTCACAACCATGTTGTATGAATTTATCCTAGAAGTTATGCATGTAGTAAAAATTCATATTCTATTAGTAAAGTAGTTTAGAAAGTAAAGTTGAGTTAATTTTTGATGAATTTGGAAGGCAATTGTAAATCCTTTAATGATGGCATTTTACATTAAATGTCTTGTTTTTCTCCATTAGAATAATTTAATAAATTAATTTCCTCCTCCTTGGTGCGAACAATACGTTGGCTGATTTCTGTCTGATATGTTGAATCTCTATGTTGCTTTATGCTGCCCCACCACTTTGTATCTTCTTTGCTTCTTCTTTTTTAGTTTTGTATACACTCTTGCAGTTTTAATCCACATAGAGTCACTTGTATCAATGTGTCTTCTTTCTCTGAGGTAGTGCTTGTATCGGAGTTATTGTCTTTTTTTAAATTATTTTCCACTTTAACTTTGAAATTTTCAGATGTTTTTGATTTTTTGTTTAAAATTTTTCCTTTTTGGCACTTTTGTTGATGAAATTTTCCTAAAAATTACTTTTAAAACTTTTTTACTTTATTTTTTACTGTCTTTTGTTGAAGTTAAATTGTCTATTGATTTTTGTTTTGGTGTTTGAAATTTTGTTAAAATTTTTGTTGAAATATTTTACTTTTTTGCACTTTGTTTTTTTGTTTAATCGAATGTTTTTGATTGATTTATTTTTGTTTAATTTATCAGAAGATTTTTTTGTTGAAGGTTGCGTATCCTTTGTCGCGTCACCAATGTGTGGTAGATTACATCGGTAAATTGATGACCAAAGAAAGCGGGAGAATGGGAGAACAGAAACAAGCTGTATGATTATCTTGGGGTGGATTTGGTTGTATGTGCATGAATCAATGTAGTTCTGAGCGAACCCATTGACCTAATTCGGTAATATGGTGAACTCAGGAGTACATTGATCTGTACGAAGACAGAACTGTGAAGGAGGGGAAAATTAAACTGGCGCTATTCACCTGCAAAAGGAGAGCATTGATCCCCAGCGAATGGAGTGTCTGGAGAAAAGCCGAAGTGACGCCAAATTGGCTAGGGTAATTTATCATGAAAACTAATTAGATATTTTGACAAATTCGCCAGCGGTTTTGCTATGATGAGACAGCGTCGTTTGCTTCGACCTTTTGTTGCTACCCGACATGATATGATTTCCGATGGAAATCTCATTGGCTAGCAAAAATGGAGTTGCCGTATGGCAAAAGATATTATTATTTATTATTATTTTTATTATTATTTATTGGCCTGTAGGAACCCGGAAGTTCATGACCTCACCGACTCGGCCTCGCCATCGTTCCCTGTCCTGGGCACTCTCGTTCCACGCTTGACCATTCGATCCGATCTCCTCAAGGTCAAACCTAACATTGTCCTCCCATCTCCGTCGCGGCCGTCCTACCGGTCTCTTTCCCGTTGGTCTACCGTCAAGAATTCTATGCACGGTCCTATCGTTCCCCATTCGCGCCACGTGTCCGGCCCATCTTAATCTTCGCGACTTGATTACTTTCCCTATTGTAGGTTTGCGATATAGCTCCTCCAATTCGTTGTTATGGAGTTTCCTCCATTGTCCTGCCTCCTCGTCATATTTACCACCAAAGATACCCCTTAGAACTTTATTCTGGAATACGTGGAATTTGTTTTCTTCCCGTTTTGTGAGAGCCCATGTTTCGCATCCATATAGAACAATTGGAATGAGTATGGTTCTAAAGACACGGAGCTTTATGTTACGTGATAGCAGTCTGGATTTCAGCAGTTTACTGACTGCGTGCCAACTAGCGTTGCCGGAATGCAGTCTCTTGTTAATTTCCTTCGACATTTCGTTACTGGCCGTCAGTATCGTTCCCAGATATTTAAATTCTTTAACTTTTTCCAATATCTTACCTCTGACGTTTATATGTGTTCTCTGAGGTCCACCTGCTCTCGCCGTAATCATGTATTTTGTTTTGTCTTCATTTATTTCTAGGCCCACCTCTTCTGCCGCTTGCATGATGATTTCATAGTTTTTACTAACAGTTTCTAGATTATCGCCCAGAAGGGCGATGCCATCCGCATATGCGAGCACTTGTGTGACCCCGTTCAGGGATGATCCGGCCATGTTGTCGTCTTGTACCTTTCTGATGACATACTCGGGCACAAGGTTAAAAAGACACGGTGATAGACCAACTCCCTGCTTTAGTCCGTCCCGGATTTCAAATGGTTCTGAGAGGTGGTTTTCTATTCTAACTCGCCCTTTGTTTTCGTTCATGCAAATTTGAATGAGCGCGGCATATTTTTTTGGGACTCCCAGCTCAACTAGAATATGGTAGAGTCTCTGCCTTGCGACTGAGTCGTAGGCTTTTTTGAAGTCAACGAACAGTTGGTGAACCGTCTCTCCGTATTCCCACTTCTTTTCCAGCAGTTGTCTTATTGTGAACATTTGCTCGCTTGTTGACCGGTTTCTACAGAATCCACATTGGTAGTCTCCCAGTAATTCTTCTGCGTACGGTGAGGTACTCGCCAGAATGACATTTGTTAATATATTGTATGCGGTTGGGAGCAATGATATTCCTCTGTAGTTTTCGCAGTCAGATCTGTCGCCTTTTTTGAAAATGGGGATGACTATTGAGGTTTTCCATTCTTCCGGAGTGACTTCCTTATCCCATATTGTTTGGATGAGCTGGTAGATCTTTCGAGCGGTTGCCTCTCCTCCATGCTTCACAAGCTCTGCCGGTATGGAGTCAACTTCGGGAGCCTTGTTGTTTTTCAATCGCTTTATTGCGTCTACAACTTCATTGAGAGACGGCTCTGGGATCTGAGGCTCGGCTGTATGTACGCTTGGTGCATTTATCTGTGGTTGATGGGTGCGTACATTGAGCAGGTTTTCAAAGTACTGCTTCCATCTTGTCACGATATTGTTTGTTTCTCTGACCAGACAGCCGTTTGCGTCTCGAATTATTTTGACTCTCCCTCGGTAGCCATTACTAATTAAATTTATGCCTGCATGCATACCTCTGATGTTCTTTGCCCTAGAATTTTCTACGATTTTTTCGACTCGAGTCTTCTCCCATTCGCGTTTATTGCGTTTGTAGAGCCTCATTGTCTCTCTCCAAATTGTCGCGTATCTTTCTGCGTTGACTTCATCATATCTTTCTAAGTGGATCACTCTGAGGCGTTTACGTTCTTCGATCTTCGCCCTGCACTCATCGTCAAACCAAGGTTTGGACCTGATGGTTTTCTTAAATCCTAATACCTTTTGGGCTGTTAGTTTGATTGTGTCTCTGACCGATGTCCATTTAGTGTCCACACTATTAGCTTCCTCTTCCTCACTGCTCACATTCTCTAGAATGCTAAATCTATTTGTTAGTTCGTTTTAATATTCAGTCCGTTTGCGTAGCTCTTTCAGTTTATCAGTATCGAACTTTTTGCTTGTCTCCCGTGACTGCCCATGTGGGATTGCTGCGAGCCGACTCCTGATTTTGCCCATCACTAGAAGATGATCGGAGTCACAATCTGCTCCTCTATATGATCTTACGTCAAGGATATTCGAGTGGTGTCTTTTGTCTATGAGGAGGTGGTCTATTTGGTTACGCGTCACGCCGTCGGGTGATATCCATGTGGCTTTATGGATTTGCTTGTGCTTGAACATTGTGCTTTTCACTACCAGATCTTTTGAGGCTGCGAACGTGATAATTCGAATTCCATTATCATTTGAGACGTCGTGTAGACTTTCTTTACCTATTGTTGGTTGGAAGATATCTTCCTTTCCAATTTTCGCATTCAGGTCGCCGAGGAGGATTTTAACATCGAATGATGAGATCCCATCAAACACATCCTCTAGGGTCTCGTAGAACGTGTCCATCGTTTCTTCGTCCGTAGATTCTGTTGGGGCGTGTACGTTTATAAATAGATAATTGTACCATCGGCCCTGTATTTTTAGCACAGACATTCGGTCGTTAATAAATTGCACATCTTTTACATGGGGCGTAATTGTCTTGCTTATGATGAAGCCAGTTCCGAGGTTATGTGTGTCGGTACCTCCACACACCAGTGTAGATCCGTTGGTTTCGATTACTTGATGTGGGAGTCGGACTTCTTGAAGCGCGACGATGTCCATTTTATATTGTTTCGCGTTTTCTACGACCGTCTGTATCGCGCCTGGTTTATATAACGTTCGAACATTCCACGTGCCGACGCGTATATCCCGCTTTTTACGTTTTTCCCTACGTCTTCGTTTTGCCGAGTCGGTGTTTTCCTGATGATTTTTTCCCTTATGGTAGTGTCGGCTCATCACACCTACGCCTTTCGGGTTTTTCGTGGGATTGTTTTTTGTATATTGGTTATTCATTTTTGATCCCACGAGACTTGGGGTTTCACATAGTCCGCCATATCAGAGCACCGTTTTGATGTGGTAAGGTCTGCTTACTGCTCTGATTCGACCCGGTGTCAGAGAGGCGCCGTTATAATACAGCCGGTATACCCCTGGCTGCAAACCATCCAATGGGCACGCTGACGCGTAGCACGCTGGATTAGGGGTGGTAGATCTTTGTGTGTTACTCCTCGCTAGCCTGTCTGACATGGGTGGCCCTACTGGAAGCGTATGCCTCCGTCAGCATAGCCTGAGTGATTCATCGTAGTTTAAGCCCCCGCACCACGTCAAGATTTCTACCAAGCGGGGGCAAAAGATAGCTGAATTAAATTCTGCATTATCTGCATAGAATAATGAATTCAGCTATGCTCTCTTTTACAGGTAAAATAGCCGAACGGTGGGATTAGGGATAATGTGACGCGCTGTTAGCGGTCGAAATTAAGTTAGGATGGTGGGATGGTTCTCCATGTGATATAGAAAAACCCCACAGAATAATCGAACGAAGATTGGCAGGATTGCTGCTGTCCTTTTGGCGGTTGAACCTGTCTACAATTGGTGCAATGTTCCGCCGAACACGGTTCGCAAGAAGAAGAGAGTCGCCAACGGCACGCCACAGCACACTAAATGAAACACGGAGCACTTGCTTTAAACTCTATTTATTGTTTTTTTTTTGTTTGTAGGCAATTACACGTATCTTTAGTTTTGCGAGCCTCGACACACACGTAAGCCGATACACACACTCGACCGTTCGCTCCTTTTACTGTGCCGCGTCCGATTAAACAAAGTCAACTCGCGAATTAAAAAAAACTGAACACTTAATTTTTAATGTTGCCGTCGGTGGCAGTTCGGCAGAATTCTCGATCCTCACGTCCTCCTCGTCACGTTGACGATCAAAATCTCACTTTTCGGCTCGGAAGGAGCTTGATAAATTTAGCACAGTACGGCAAAAAAAGTAAAAAGAAGAATATATATAAAGAAATGAAACGCTTTTGAAAAAACTTGCGGCTTTGTTCGTTGTCCTTGCTTCCGTGGGCGTCGTGCTGAGTCCTTATATACGTCCGAAGGTGAGTTCCAGTGAAGTGAAGCGCCTACAGAACCGCAGCTACCAGGACAAGGACTCATCACGACGCCCAACAGCAGACCGACAGGAAACCAGAAAAAAAAAAAAAACCGCAAGTCCTTTAAAAATTGTTTTCTTTTCCTTTTTTTTAAATATATTCTATTTTTCATTATGATTTTTTTTCTTTCTCTTGTGAAAGCTCTTTCTGAGCCAAAAATGAAATTTATAAAGCTCCTTCTGAGCCAATACAAAACCTTGTAAATATAATCGGGGGAGTTCATGTTGAGCCACCGTACTTAGGAATACATTTAGTACTTATATAAGTAACGTGTCGGTAGCCCGAAAAATAGCGCTCAACATCATTTGTGAAATTTGTAAAGCTCCTTCTGAGCAAATACAATACGAAAACCTAAAAAGAGAAAGAATACAAGTGAAACAGTAACGAAATGAATCTACATTATATAATAACATAACAATGTGTAGATAGTAGAGATTATTACCAAAAGTACCTTCGAGACAGTACGGGTAAAATTAAATAATACTAAAATTCTTGGCCAATGTATGATTGCTTTTGTGTTGATAAGTTAGTGGTAAGTGAAACCCGATATATAAAATTAAACAAACAAAAAAGTGTATTAGGCTTGCACAACTTCACTCCAATAATTTTATTCTCTTATTGTGATAAATGCCAATTTACAAAAAAAAAAAAGCGGTATAATACGTAAAACTGTCACGAACAAAGGAATTGTAAAGCGCAGTTTTAGTCTGCAGTTCAATTGTTACTTCATCTATTTTGAAAATTTATATAGATTTTTGTTACCGACATTATCGAACAGACTCGGTAGCTTGACCAGATTTGACACATTCTTTCCATTTGTAGTATTATGCGCAAATAATTAAATAATAAACGTAGTATATTAACGAAGATTCCGGGACATTTTTGATGGAATACATCTAAATAGAGCACACAATTAAGCCAAAGAGGCAAAACCAGTTAAGAATTTCAAACAATATATAAAAAAAATAAACAATTTTGTAAGCTCCCTCAGAGCAACGAAGGACACGCGCGAACCGACGACACACTTGACATGACTTTCTTAACGACCGCGAAAACAGGCAAAATTAGACTCCGTTAGAAAAGGCAACGAAAAAACAGTTACATATTCGTAAAATAGTTCTCACCTCGTCGTTCTCCTCGTCCCCCTCAGAACTGGAAAGCTTCTCACCTTTCTGCTTCCAGCCCGTCGAATCACACGAAGTATCCTCTGGAGTATGCCCATCACTGGTCCACCTTTAGAAATCGAATATATTCTTTCTGGTGCTAGGCCCGTCCCTGTTAATCCTTTGGAATCAGCAGGTCGTTTTACCGCGTTCCACTCGAAAAACTTCTCGAAAAAAAGTAAACGCGAACCTCTCGTTAACAAGCGATCCGCGCACCGAGCGACGGATTTACGACGCGAAATTTCAAAGTAGATGCCAATCACGAGGTCGCAATTTTCGGTCGAAACAGCGACAATGGCAACTAACAGGGACACTTCCCCGACTGCATCTCAACCAACTCCCTTACGAGAAGCCGACATACCTCCCTATACGGACCAACGTCCACGAAGGCCGAACGTAATATTACCAGATTTCACGTCCGACGACCCAGACTACTGGTTCGGGTACGCCGAAAAAGCTTTCAGCGTGGAAGGAATCACCGACGAGGAAGTGAAATTCCTCGTGGTAACACGGGTACAAGACCCAAAATTGCTTCCATATGCGAAATACTTAATAAAAACCCCATCTCCGCAACCGTACACGGCGTTTAAAGAGATGGTGACTAACGCCTATAGCGAAACGCCGCAAAATCGCTTGCGACGTTTATTACGGGCGACCGACACCTCTGGGATGCGACTATCCCAGCGCGCCGCCTATTTCCGCGCACTGGCTGGCACGGACATGTCCGAGACAGGCTTAACGGCTATATTTAGAGAGTCTTTGCCAGAATACGTTCAGGCAATCGTCGCGCCTCTAGCCGAATCTGGTCTCGATGAGCTAGCGCGACACGCCGAGGCAGTAATGGCCACGGATAGATCCCGAACGGATCTCCAATTCCTTCCGGCAACGAACCCCGCGCAAAATCCACCCCTGCCCCAACCACGAACCTCCACGGTAACCTGCACTCATGCAACACAGACGAGCAATGAGATAGAACGCTTAGGCAGGCAGGTCCAGCAGTTGCAAGCGCAACTGAATAACCTCAGCGTGGGGAACAATTCATGGCCTAGCCGTGACAGTTCGCGACGCCGAAGCAGGTCGCGCGAGAACTTTAGACGCGGGCGCGTCAGATCGCGCACGCCTGCCAACGAAAACACCTTGGGCAGGTGTTACTTCCACCATCGTTTCGGGGCACAAGCCAGGAAGTGCAGGCAACCCTGCAACTGGTCACATGTGCCAGCAATTCAGTCTAGTTCTTTAAACTAGAACTGCCGACCGTAGAAAAAGCGCAAACGGCCGGCAACCCCCAATTAAGTCGCTTGTCAATATACGATTCGAAGTTAAATATGGACTTCATTATTGACACAGGTGCGGATATTTCCGTTCTTCCGCGCTCATACGCACCCGCAAATCGGTTGCCGGGTAAATTGAGATTGTTCGCCGCGAACAATAGTCCAATTAAAACCTACGGATGGAAATTAGTAACACTAAAAATAGGCCTACGTCGACCAATTCGATGGTACTTCGTAGTGGCCGATGTGACCGAACCCCTAATAGGTTCGGACCTGCTGCGACACTACAAACTAGTAGTGGACGTAGCCAGCAACAGACTGATGGACCCGTTAACGTCTCTCTCTCAGCCAGTAAACGCAAAGGCGGGAGAGGCATTGACGTTAACGTGCACTGTCGCAAACGGACCATTCAGCGATCTGTTGCGAGAATTTGCGGATATAACAGTTCCGCTTAGCAATCCCCGACGTGCAAAGGCCGGCGTTTTTCATCACATTGAAACGCGCGGCCCCCCAGTGAGCCAACGCCCGCGCCGATTGGCTCCCGAGAAATTGCGCGAGGCTCGTGCAGAATTCGAGTATATGCTCGACTTAGGAATCTGCCAGCCGTCCGACAGCCCATGGGCGAGCCCACTTCATCTCGTCAAAAAGAGTAACGGCGAGTGGCGCCCATGTGGTGATTATCGAATGCTGAACGCAGTAACGACACCCGACCGATATCCGATAGCAAACCTGCACGACTTTTCTTATAAGCTGCAGGGGTGCGAAGTTTTCTCGACCCTCGACCTCACGAGGGCGTACCACCAAATCCCGGTGGCACCCGAAGATATACCGAAAACCGCGGTAACCACACCTTTTGGACTATTCGAGTTCAAGGTGATGACATTCGGTCTCCGAAATGCAGCGCAAACGTTCCAGCGCTACATAGACTCAGCTCTCCGCGGACTTGACTTCTGCTACGCGTATATCGATGATATACTCATAGCATCGAAAAACATGAGCGAACATCGCTCCCATTTGAAGCAAGTGTTCGAGCGCCTCCGAGAATTCGGCCTGGTAATCAATCCAGACAAGTGCCACCTCGGAGAATCGGAAGTCAAGTACCTTGGCTATTGTATAAATGGCCAAGGCGTCCGCCCATTACAAGACAGGGTGGAAGCACTAATGCAGTTTCCTCGCCCCAAGAATGTGCGAGAACTTAGGCGTTACTTGGGAATGTTAAACTTTTATCGCCCAACGCTTCGAAACGCCGCACAGGTCCAGGCTCCTCTGAACGAATATCTAGTAGGAGCCAAACGAAACGACAAACGACCGATTCAATGGACCGAGTCAGCTGACCAAGCTTTTCGCTTATCGAAAGAGCAGCTGGCGAACGCAACTTTGCTTCGACATCCCATCGAAGGAGCCCCATTGTCCATACAGTGTGACGCTTCCGACACTGCAATTGGGGCCGTACTCGAACAAGAGTGCGATGGTAAATGGGAACCGCTGGGCTTCTTCTCAAAAAAATTGAACCCGACCCAGCGACGATACAGTGCCTACGACAGGGAGTTACTAGCGATTTACTCCGCAGTAAAGTACTTCCGGCACATGGTCGAAGGACGCCAGTTGACGATCAAAACTGATCACAAACCACTGGTGTACGCTTTCCGAAAGAAAGCGGAAAGTTCAACTCCACGACAGGAACGGCACCTGGATTTCATCGGGCAATTTAGCACCCGAATTGAATATGTTCCAGGTGCAGACAACGTAATTGCAGACGCATTTTCGCGTATCGATGCGATTAAACTCCGAGCGCAAATCGATGATGCCGACTTGGCACAAGCGCAAGGAGAGGACCATCAACTCGAGTCCCTATTGAAAGCGGAGACAGCACTAGTTATGCGTAAACTTCCTTTCAACGACTCAAACGAGGAAGTCTGGTGTGATGTATCGACGGGGACAGCTCGCCCCTACATCCCAGAAAAGTTTCGAAGGAATGTGTACGAAACATTCCATAACCCAGCCCACCCAAGCGGACGCGCAACCGCTGCGGCCGCCCGACGTAAATTCGTCTGGCCACATATGGCCAAAGACATCACAAATTGGGCACGTAATTGTTTGCAATGTCAACGTTGCAAAGTCGATCGACACAACGTGCTACAACCAGCACAGTTTAAGCTCCCCGAGGCACGATTCGCCCATGTACACATCGACATTGTGGGACCGCTTACGCCGTCGAGAGGTTACATGTACCTCCTGACGATGATCGATCGCTTCACTCGGTGGCCAGAAGCAGTGCCACTACGAACAGTGACCGCGGAGAATGTAGCCAAAGCATTCTATTCGACTTGGGTCACACGTTTCGGCGTCCCAGCCACTCTCACAGCTGATCGAGGACCACAGTTCGAGGCAGCGATTTTCAGGCAGCTGACCGATCTACTCGGCTGCCAACAAAGCCACACGACAGCTTATCACCCCCAGTCCAATGGGATGATTGAACGATGGCATCGCTCACTGAAAGCCTCACTGATGTGTCATGACGATAATCAATGGCTGGACGCACTACCGACAGTTCTTTTAGGCTTGCGCACAAGCATAAAAGAAGACCTGGGAGCCTCAGCAGCAGATCTGACTTACGGAACCAATCTGCGCCTCCCAGGAGAGTTGTTCGCCGATGGAGAACCACCGCTCGGACAGTTGCCAAATTTGGAAAACCTACGCAAACTCATGCGAAAGGTCAGGGCAACACCTGTCGCCAGACACGGTTCCAAGAGGATATTTGTTCACCCAGAGATGGACAGCTGCACGCACGTCTTCATCAGGGTGGACAAAGTTAGGAAACCTCTAGAACCGCCCTACGAAGGGCCATACAAGGTGCTGGATCGAATAAACGACCGAGTTTTCTCCGTTGACATCGACGGCAAGCCGTACACCGTCAGTGTCGAAAGACTGAAACCGTGCCACCTGGAACTACCACCAGATACCGTACTGGGAGAAGTGCATCAACAACCAGCGGCGGCAGCCGAAACCTGTCCCGTACGCCATCCAGCAGACTCCCACGAAACGCCAGGCACGGCAAGAGTCGAGAATCAACCAAACCCTCGCGAAATGGTCGCGCGCGGGTCATCGGACATCCTACACGGACCGATAACGCGACAGCGCGCCCGAGATCTGCGCGCACAAGAAGACGCTGCGAAGATTCTCAATGTACGGCAACCTGAAACCCCAACTTCTGACAAGCGAAAAAGAACGACGAACGCGATAACTTTCGCTCCTCTACCACCCAAACACCGCCCAATACGGAAGGGAGCACGCCCATAAAACTCAACTACACCCCCCAAGCAACTAACTACTTCATATCGTGACTACGTCACTAGGGGGGGAGTGATGTAGCGTTCTACGAACGCACAATTCTACGCAGGTAAGGTTCCTATCTTCAAAGAACTTACTTACCTGAGAGCGTTGCACGCGCCCACAGACGCGTGCCCCAAAGTCCCACGATAGGGCCTGCAACTCGCAGCCAACGTTGAGACCGACACCAAAAAGCAAGGAACTGAACGTCCCCAAAGCTTTTTAGGTCAAGCTCAACAATTATAACTCTTCATGCCTGAAACAAAGGTATAAACATCCATGCGTTCTATTCCTAAAAAAAAAAAAAAAACAATTTCCAAAATGCCATACATGCTGCCTGCGCCCAGGAACATCTCATCGAACCGGCAATTCCGAAATTCAATACAAAAGAATTGCTATCATCAAAGAATGCGCCGATCAACGGATGCACGTGCGGGTTATCTAATGCAAAGACCACCCAAATCCGTTGAACAACAGAAGGCAGCCACGACCTATCGCAATCAAAAATATCTCAACGAGATATGCGATGATTTATGAGGAGTTAAGCCAACAAAGGCAATACTTCGGTCCCACGGCCACGCTAGAATTTCACACCATTATAAAGATCTAATGGATTTCGATTCCGGGTACCAAGTTCAAGTAAGACCCACGGACTGTACGTCAAAACAATCGCCGAATATCTCTGGTCTGGGCGCCAGATGTTCTGTGCAAACAGAAGGCCGTGGAAATGAAATTCTATCACCAATGATAATGATGTATGCAAGGAATGACTTTCCCCTTTCAGGAAAATAGGAAATTACCCCTGGGATGAAATAGCATGTTGTTAACAGAGATTTACGGAATTCTGTTAGCAGATCGAATAGAAAAATTTTTCCGTACAGATACAAATACCAGTTTGCAATCTGGATATCTGTGTGAGAGACAGGAGTCTACCCCGAACGCTCGAGACATCAGGTCTATTAAGTAGTTCACAAGCGGTCGTCAAGGAGACAAGGAGTTGGGATGTTGAGGTCGAAACGGCATCATTAGAAAACCTCCAGTTAAGGAAAAGGAGTCGAAGTAGAGTTGTTTGTGAAAAGTATCCAAAAGGGTTTATTTTGTAATGGAGTCCGAACCACGATCGTTTTGAGTTATCGATCGTGCCGTCGCGAAAATGTGTGTTGTCGCCTCGCGTGTGTCGCTCGTTCACGTACGTTAAGTCATTGTAGTGTAATGAAAAACTGTGATCCTTCGGAATTGCCACCGAACTCAGTTATTAAGACAAATAAAGTAAATTAAACTGGATCTATAACCATCAGTGTTTGTTTTTGGCAATTGTTTTCGCTCCATTTGTGCTCCGGTGTGGATATCGCTTTCGTAGACAGTGTTTAGCGGGACACTTACAACATACACCAAAACACACCGCCAAAGTTAATCAACATCGAACCCCCAAATCCTTGCCCATTTTGGGGAATGGTGTGGACTACTGCTATTTTCCAACGTCTTGGAAAGTATGCATTATTTAGAGCGTTATTAGACAAGGTAGTGTAAATGTTCATCGCTTCCGGAGGTAAATTTTTAAGAACGGTATTCGGAATACCATCTGTTCCAAGGAATTTGTTATTTTTAATGGATCCAAGGATGTCCATGAGTTCATTCTAGTTCACAAACATATTGGTGTGCAAATTTCTAAGAGGCCCATCCGCTCTATTGTTTTCACTGAAGATGGTGAAACTTTTGCTTTCAGAATGCGAACTTTGCCATTCATTGTGCAGCGAAATATGGTTTGGGATAGCTCTGTTTTCGATGTCGAGGTTAGAATTAATGGATTCATTCACTCTGTGCACTGCCTTGAAACAGACGCCAATAGAGTTCACTTTCTCTTGCGGAGCCTCGACTACTATTCGTGCTTCGTTGGAGTTGATGTGTTCCGGGGTGAGTCCTGCGTGCAGCAGTATTTGACAATTCTCGGGAGTCCTCGGGACTCGAAGGCAGGGAATGTCATTATGATCTTTTCTTCTAAATACTTTATTTATTTGCGGAAACCGATTCCTACCACTGGTTTTAACGGAGAGAATTTTGTGTTTCCATTCTTCATTAATTACTGATCTGTAGTTGTCACGGATCAGCTTTTGAACATTTTTAATCAATGACTTAATAGTTTTTATTTCCTGGCTATAAGGATATCTGAGCTGTCTGTAGAGCAGTTTCAGCTTGGAGAGCAGGACTCCTTTTTGTCTATACAGCAATAGTTGCGTTTCTTTATCTATTAAAATGCTCCTCCATGTGAGCCGCTTTTGGAATGGAACGGTGCATTGTTTTGATGACAATGTTGTCCATCGTTGAGAGATAATGATCTATTTCCTCATTTCGAAGGTTTCTATTAGTTGGAGGGTCTACACCATTAGAGCATAGTTCTCTTTTTATTATGCGATCAAAGCGCGACCAGTGTGCTTTTCGGAAAACGAACGAATGCATCTGGTCGTATTGCGCAAGTATTGCATGTTCGTTTGGAACATGTAAAACGGCGCCGAGGCCGTAATGGTCACTATCATACCCGATTGTGCGAAGGCAATTTCGAGTATTTAGGTCCGTGCCTAATAATTGTAGTCTCTCGTCAATCATAAGTAAGTCCAGAAGGGAGTTTCCTCTTGGATAAGATGGTGTACTTGTAGCGTACAATTCTAGTTTATATGCTGTTGCATTTGTTTGCCAGCAGTTGAATAGTGCATTACCTCTTGTGTTCGGTGTGATATCATCCCAAGCACTGTGTTTGGAGTTGAAATCTCCCGCCAGAACAAAATAATTGTTTTCCGAGTCTAACTTGAGATTACGAAAAAGGGTATCCAGTTCGCTGATAAATTGCGAACACTGGGGAGCTTCAGGTGCATACACGGATACTTTTCAAAGGTATATCTATAATGCAAGCTTCCGGCAGCTGAAATTTGTGCACAGCTGTGCTGTAAACGACCTTGTGATGAAGGTATATCTTAATTAAGAGAGCAACTCCACCTCATTGTGTGGCGTGTGGACGATCTCGTCTAATGACTTTATAATTTATGTAGCCCAGTTTGTGCCTCTGGTTTAGTTTGGTTTCGCTAGCCCATCGGGGCGTTCGGCATCGAGCAGGTTACCGAGATTATCCCTCCTTTCCACGTGGATTCACAGCAATAATTTTTATTGTTAAATTAGTTGGATAGTTCATCATTTGTGGTATGTTGGGTTGGCTGAGAACAAGGACGAATAAATAATATCTATTCGGGCCGCTTGTTCAGTCAGTTTTCTGTTTGTATGACTAACAGGATTGCTCTTATATCTTAATTTGCCTCTGGAGCGGGCGCTTTTATGACGTTGCGTGAAAGTTCCGCCGCCGTTGTTTAATTACATTACTAGCCATTTGAGAAAATGATATGCTAGGTGCGGAAGATTTTGTAACATTACTTCCCTGTGGTGCGAAATTTGAGTTTAATGGGCTACCGGCAATTTGAGCGAATGATGCACTAGGTGCAACGAAGTTATTATAAGAACGAACCTCCATTCGTTTCTCTTCTTCAAGTTGTTTTCTTTTTTAATTCCAACTTGGTTTTTAGTTGTTGGAATTTCGGACAACCTCTAAAGTTGGTCGGGTGACCTGTTCTGAACCTGTTCTTTACCTAAATGGCGTTCTCCTACAGTATGATTGTTTTGGCACTATACACATCTAAATTCCATACAGCAGTTAAACGCAACGTGGCCAAATCGTTGGCACCGCATGCACTGCAACCAACGGTCAACTTTCCTTATTTACTCCCAAATTATTGTTTGGTGGAAAATAACTTTAATGTTTCTAAGTGCATCGGGTTTGCTGTTGGGACTTAGGGAGACAATGATGAACGGCAAACTTGCGGTTGCGACTTCGGGCAAGAGAAGTGGAGAATGGTTTCACATCAGTAAATTTTAAACTGTCAGTTTTGACAGTTTGTAGTTCCGAGAGGAGTTCTTAGGAGGAAAAAGAACGATCAACTACGTGGCGGTTCCGCCAAACCACACTGTTACTTACCTGAAGAACCCCCATAACTTCGACCCAACCTTATAAATTTCGCTAATGTAATCGCATTAGCACATTAAATGCTTCACTCATCAATTAGATCAAAGTTATTTAGCTAAAAGTCCCTGTAAAAGAATTCCTACCTTCCATGCATTTCTTCGCATTCACATTCCCTACAAGAATTCTTTCCATTATACAGGTGCATAAACCAACCACAAACCTATTCGGTACCTTCGCTTGCCAGGCAAATTCCAACCTTCCCACACCTGCACCGCAATCTCCCCGCAGCAAAAACTTTTCCTTCCCAAGGATAATTAATGCTTTCCATGCATTACCTGGAAATGCCTGCAAATAATTTTTCCTACAAGGCCATTCATACATGTATCAATGCATTTCTGCATTAGCGACCCAGAACCGAATTTCCAATTAGTGTAAAAATTCACACTAGAGTTCGATCCTCGCGTCGCCATAGATTACATGTACAATTGACACAGATGGCATATACAAACCGTCATTGTGTAATCGTCTGAATTGCTTCGCAATGACTTGCAACTATCGATACAGCTGCAAGCACTTTACCCATAAATACTCCTTTGTTTGACTCTCCAAACAATTATCGACTTCGCGCATAGCCGCCGGATTGTATTCAAAGCATAAACAATGCAAATATAGAATCCGTTTCCCACAAACGAATTTCCCTGCATATACAAATGCAAGCAAGGGATTTGTATCGTCCACCAACCCATTAGAACCGTTTACAATGTCTATTCGTATATTTATACAAGGACATCACTCATCTAAGAGTTTTATGATGCCCTCGGCTCATCTTTTCTCTTACCACATTTCTTCAAAGCATCGTCGTCTATTTATTTAGACCCGATGCACTTCATAGAAAACGATCTTCCCGATCCCTTTGTCATTACCACCTGCCTGCTTTGTTTTGCCATTGCCTTCGCGCATGAGTAAAGAACACAGATCTGAACTATCACACACATACCACCATGAGCTCCATTACGAGATCTGGCTTTCTATTCCACCAAGAGAGACTTTACGTTTCTCTGGTGGTAAGTAAAAACATATACTTAGTGGAGAGGATATTTACCACCACACCATAAACTCACCCCATTTAGCAAGTCGGCTCTGCACGAGCCGTTTATCGCTGAGTCTTATTATATCCGCCGACCACCACGGTTGTGCCGCTCTCGCTCTCCGTCGCGCGGCGGAAGAGCGTAGATATACATAAGTCGTTTCGAGAAAGAATTGTTTCACCTTGTTTAAAATTTATAAAAATCAATTCCAAGTGAAGTATAAAAACACGAACATATTTAATAATGGCTGAGAACAAAGTGAATAAAACGGAATAAACTAAATCAGGGTGTTTCCTTTTCCTGTTGTGTACGTTGCATTGTGGAGTTTCGTTTGTGTTTTTCTTTCGGTCTACGGTGGACAACTTTCCTCTTTCATACAATTCGTGGACGTTGCGCGGTGGAGTTTCGCTTGTGTTTCTCTCCCAGTGCGTACTTTTCATCCTTCCGCGTTTGTGGACAATTTTGGTGCTGCGATATTCGGTGGAACATTTAGTGACGATTCGGTTTAGCGGAACCTTGTCCCAATGGCGGATAGTAAATGGGACGAAGTAGAACTCGCACCCATTCCGGTGCCACGACTTCGTACCCCCACAACTTCTTTAAGTAACATGGAGGAAGTTTTCTCAGATTTAGCTGTGTACGTGAAGTACTCATTACTTCCTTCCCTTAAAGCAGATTTAATTTTATGATAGTTATCGAAACTATCACATAAGAAACTTATTTGATTAATATTTAAATTGTTCATTTTAAAATGTCTGCATGTTAACTTACCCAATTTAGGCCTTTAGTTTCCGTAAAGCTGACTATGATGGGTTGCACTTTCTCCTTCTTATTGAATGATGCTTGCTGTTTTCCGAGCTGTTGATGCTGTTGCTGTTGCTGCTGCTTCTGCTGCTGTTGTTGTTTCTGCTCTTGCTGTTGATTACTGTTTTCCGATAGGGCTTCTTTAATTTGTCGCTCCAAATCGTTCTTCATTGTGGAGAGCTCTTCTTTTTTTAAATATAATTCCGCAATAAATTGAGCACGTTCTACATCTATGCCACTCATTTCTGTATTGCTGTTTTTCTGTTGCCAGTTCTTTGAATTTATTCCCTTCTCCGGAATAATGTGCATTATCAGGAGCGGTCATTCCTTCTCTGCGAGTTTTTTCTTTAGGGATTGACAAGGAGATTTGGCTGGGCTTTGGGCCTCCTCTTTGACATCACTTTAAACACCGCTTTTCTTTTTTCCATTATAAGCAATTAATTGCAGCCGTTAGTTCTTTTGGTTTTTTTGTGAAGCAATATGTAGGGACATATGCTTTCACACGCATACACGTTAACACGCACACACAGTTTCTTGTTGTACGTTCGGTGTATACATGGCGGTAGAAACGTCAACACACACGTTTGTTTCCTCTTTAAGGAAGACACACACACACACACACACACACACACACACACGCGCGCGCGCGTGTACGGGACAATACTACTAAATTTGTTGTGGATGATGTGATTCTCTCGACGAGAGTTTTAACCCTTATGTCAATGACCAACTTTACCGACAGCAATCGTTTCGCCGCAATTTCACGATTGCTCGGCCTAGTAGACGAATTTCGGTCACACGTCTTAGATCATCTCCATTCAAACGTTTCTGAATGATAATTACGAAATTTCAATGAAAACCAATTTTTTTTTTTACTTCCAAATTGACATTTAAAAAAATCGAAATGGGTACCCGGGTACCCGGTCATTGACATAAGGGTTAAACAGGCACTTGGCACATCGTCATTTCATTCACAATCACACCCTCTTTTTAAGTTTGATTAATCTTAATTATTTATTTTACGCACACACTGCACAACACATCTGGCTTTGGTTACGAGTTCAATCGCCATTCCCATCTTGCACACATCTTTCTCATGTTAGCATTTTGTTACCATTTCTTGAACAGTCACTTTATTTCGTCGACCGATGCGGTGTTCGTCTTGGTAGTTCGTGCGGTCTCATTTAAACCCGTCCACCCAATACTTTATAGCGTTTTTGGGTGATAGTGAAGAACGTGTGATTCGAACTGACGCTATGACAGTGTAGTATTCCAGAATACTACCCTTATTAGCTTTAACACTGAATCTCATTACTTATCTAACACATCCTTAAAACTTTCTCCTTACATATCTAACATTCTCATTTAATACATATCATAAATAAACATACACAATATTCTATATCAAGCCAGCTACAGTACATTTCATAACATGCCCCTTTTTCATAACATGCACCTTTTTTCATTTGAAACATGGCTCTTTGATTTTCGTTCAAAGTTTATTCATAATTTAAAAGTCACAGAGAGTAAATAATACTTTGAGAAAATGGTTTTTGTTCAAATTATAATTTACAGTGAATTAGAACTCAATGTTCTATAAGAAGAGAGAAAAATGAATTGTAAAGTCACTTTGAGTTGAGAGTTCAGTTTGAGATTACAGTTTCAGTTAAGTTTAAGTTTTGAGTTGAGAATAAGTTTTCAGTGTAAGTTGATTTGAGAGTTTGAGTGAAGAAGAAGATACCCAAAATAAACAATATCGAAGAGACGGAATATTTTTTTCTTTGATAATTAATTATCAATTGCAACAAATTTCCGCACAAACATATTTTCAATCGGAGCGGAATGTTAAATAAAGGAAAAATAAAAGGAATATTAACTAAAGGAAAAATAAAAGGTCCCCGCTCTTCCCTCAACCGAGGAAGCACGGCGCCGGATCATAACAATGGTGGCAGCGGTGCGATCCAACCGAAGGATCCCATAAATAAATTAATTAAATAAACTAAAATAGAAAAAAAAACTAAAACAAAAATAAAACAAACAAAAAACACAAAAAATTCAAGAAAAAAAAACTCAGTAAGCAGCCAAGACCAGAATATTCAACTATAGGGCGTGAAGTCTGCCTGGCGGTAAAAAAAAAAAAATTTAAATCAAAATAAAATAAAAAGTCAAAGAAAAAAAAGAAGAACTCAACGACTACAACACTGGTTGGAAAGACACAAGAAAGACAACAAATAAGTGACGAACAAGACTTCAATCAACTTTTAGTAGTAGAATATGTTCGACAAGTAGTAAGAAATTTTTGAATATCGACTTTTCTCTCTTCTTTTTTTTTGTAGGAATATTTTCAACTTGGAAGTTTTCCTTTTACAAAAAAAATTGTTTTCGATAGAAATTTTTCTTTGAAAGTTCTCTTTTCAGTTTTTTCCGACGACATTTCCGTTTTTTTTTTTTGCTTTCTCTTCGAAAATTTTCTTTCTTTACAGCTTTTGGGTCCAATTTATCTTTTCCATATATATATATTGAATAATAAAATAAAATTTATCTTTTCCATATATATATTGAATAATAAAATAAAGGCCTTTTTTCATAACCATATTTTTAAGAAGTGATAACAAATTTTCGCCATACATTCATTCAAATTTTCACAATTTCGAGTCCTTACTACACGAGACAGGCGGCTAGGCAGGGGGAAGAACAAATCCACTCTCAACCGATACACCGTAAACTCCCTGAAATGGCTCTCCCTGTCGGAATTTCAGATGTTTTCAGAATCGTCCCTACCTTTGACGGGAATCCCTGCGACCTAGACAAATTTATTTCCGGGGGAGATGTTTTATTTCATCATCATCGGCACTACAACCTGGAACCGGTCTTGGCCTTATTTAGCAAGTCCTGAGGCTTGTTAAATTTTCCATAATGATTTGTTTTTTTCGGGCAAGGTCATTAGTCTTGCGCCAGAGACTCCCCGACGGGGAATCGAACCCCGGTCTCCCGCGTGACAGGCGGGTATACTAGCCAGTATACTATTGAGGAGCTGGAGTTTTATTTAGATCCATAAAAAAGGCAGACCCAGATATATATGAAACATTTTTAGAGCTGGTCAAAAATAGACTAGAGGGTCCTGCATATGATCTTATTAAGTATAGCAAAATCGCTAAATGGGAAGATATAAAGGAAAAACTGGAATCGGAATATAAAGAGGAGCAATCTGGGTCTACAGCACACAATGAGTTGATTTCTCCGAAACAACAATTCAGAGAAACCGTTCGGGAATATGGAGATAGAGTTGCGAATGCTCTGAGGACTCTGAACTCTGCCACTTGTGAAATAATAGCAGACGCGGTAGTTAGGGAATTCTTGATGGAAGAAAACACAAAATTGGCCGTACAAATATTGAGGATGGATTAAAAAACGAACATTTAAAAATTATAGCTAAAGTCCATGGGGGAAACAGTTTAAAACAGTCGATTGCCCATGTAGTAGCGCATGCTGCTCGAATGGATAACTCTCCCAGGTCATACCATTATAACGAAAATCCTAGATTTAATCGAATAGTCTGCCAAACCTGTGGTAAGCCAGGGCATTCACAGGACACATGTTATCGGAACATGCAGTCCAACACTTTTCCGAAAAGACAACCCATAAAAAGGGAATACAACATTACCTGCAATTTCTGTGGACGGAATAATCACAGATAACGGGTGTAGATACAGGTTATCTAGGAATGGATCGTCTTTACCAAATTACCAACAAGGTACAACGCATAACCCATTCCGAAATAACCCTGCAAACACCGACAATCGTTTTGGTGAAATTTCTAGGACCACAAATAGACAAAACGATAGGCAAAATGTTCACTTTTCTCGGGTACAAGAGTCGGAAAACGAAGCCTGACGCCAACCAAATTTTATGGAAGACAAACAAAACTTATCTATTTATAGCATTAGATCTGTGGCAATAGAAGCTCCTAGCCAAATTTACCTTGAGCCAGCATATGATTATCCTAACCATATGACTAATTCCGATAAAGCTATAGTTATAAATATAAAAGAAGATAAACCAAACCCCAATATAATGACTCCGATTCAGACTGCAATTCTGGAAAATAATTCAGCAACAAAGACTGAAAATTCGGAATTTTCAGAAAAACTACAAACAGAAATCCCTAATATTTCGGCTATCCCAATTGACAACCCTGACACTTCAGCAACAAAGACTGAAAACTCAGCAGTATTAAAGACTGAAGATCCAAAAGTTGCAGCAATTAAAATCGAAACCCAAGTCAGTTCAGCAGCTAACACTTAAGAACAAAACTTTTCAGCAGCAAAGACTGAAGGACTGAATGTTTCTACAGGACATAAAACTGAAGAAATAGTTCAAACAACAAATAAGACTGGGAACCAAGATGTTCTAACAGCTAATAAGTCTGGAGAACTATACGAAACAGTAAATAAAACTGAGAAACTAAATGGTCCATCAGCAGTGGGTAAGACTGAAAATGTAAACGTTCCGACAGCAGTTAAGGCTATGGAAAATGACGACATTAAGCCATTAAAAACCATTAAATATTTTAAACAACGATAATGAAAACAAACACTTACTCAAACACGAAATAATCAAAAATGAAAATAATAATTCATCTAAAATAAGTATTGGAAAGAAAAAATATATAAATACATTACAATTTTTTTTTAACAACAATAAACAGTTATTCAAATACAAAATACAGAAAAATAAAAAGTTAAACAATCATTTAAGAAATTTGAAATCATTTCTTAAGAAGGTTTTTGGCAATATTCAATTTTATTCAATCATCATAGTAATAGGCCCAAAACGGTTTTGGAAAAATTTTCCATAATATTAAGGAAAAGGCACACACCTAACAAATGGCCTTTGTTTTTTTTATTCAATATATATATGGAAAAATCAAACAATTGTAGGAAATGACGATAAATGAAAAAAAAAAAAAGTTAAAGAGGGATATATATATTGGAATTTTTGGAATTTTTATAGAGTTAATATATATATTGAAATTTTTAACTATATATATTTGAGAAATATATATCCAAATGAAAAAGAGAATTTTGAACGTACAGGAATCATACTTTTTAAAATATAAAATTTTTTGGATGAGAAAAGAAAAGGTTCCAAGGAGAAATATTTAGTTTTAGTTAATATATATATTGTAAATTGGCGCAAGACTAATGACCTTGCCCGGAAAAAACAAATCATTATGGAAAATTTAACAAGCCTCAGGACTTGCTAAATAAGGCCAAGACCAGTTCCCGGTTGTAGTGCCGATGATGATGATGATGATATATTGTAAATAGACAATTTTTATAGTGTACACAACTTTTTGAAATTTAACAATGTATAAACTTTTGATGGAAAATTAATTTTGAAAACCAATTATAATTAAACGAAAACCCAAGTCCTTAATTAAGCTATAGTTACAAAGAAAATTATACTCTTCAAGGATAATTTTCTTTCTCGAAGAAGGGTGGGATGTAGTATTCCAGAATACAACCCTTATTAGCTTTAACACTGAATCTCATTACTTATCTAACACATCCTTAAAACTTTCTCCTTACATATCTAACATTATCATTTAATACATATCATAAATAAACATACACAATATTCTATGTAAAGCCAGTTACAGTACATTTCATAACATGCCCCTTTTTCATAACATGCACCTTTTTTCATTTGAAACATGGCTCTTTGATTTTCGTTCAAGGTTTATTCAAAATTTAAAAGTCACAGAGAGTAAATAATACTTTAAGAAAATGGTTTTTGTTCAAATTATAATTTACAGTGAATTAGAACTCAATGTGCTATAAGAAGAGAGAAAAATGAATTGTAAAGTCACTTTGAGTTGAGAGTTCAGTTTGAGATTACAGTTTCAGTTAAGTTTAAGTTTTGAGTTGAGAATAAGTTTTCAGTTTAAGTTGATTTGAGAGTTTGAGTGAAGAAGAAGATACACAAAATAAACAATATCGAAGAGACGGAATAGTTTTTTTCTTTGATAATTAATTATCAATTGCAACAAATTTCCGCACAAACATATTTTCAATCGGAGCGGAATATTAAATAAAGGAAAAATAAAAGGAATATTAACTAAAGGAAAAATAAAGGGTCCCGGCTCTTCCCTCAACCGAGGAAGCACGGCGCCGGATCATAACAACAGTAAGAATCACCAAAAATTGAACCCCTGCGTAACACATCAGGCTGCTGGTCGTGTTTTTTATTTTGCGCCGCGTGTTCACTTTTTAATTGTTTTTCGCGTCGGTGTTCTTCACTATTTGCTTGTGTTTTTAGTGTGTATCTGTTAGAGACGCTACAACTTCACTATTAAAAACGAAGATGCAAACTTCCCCAAAGTAGAATTTAGCTCGGCTTTGACATTGATTACACTATGTCCTTTCAAATGAAAGTATTGCATCACATAACGATGACCAAGTTTTTCGATATTTAGAAATTCACTGATAGCGTTCACTACCAAACAACTAATAGACAACGTAACATTTTTAAGGTTGGTACTATCTATCGTACTACAGTCATTATATTTTAATAAATACCGCCATCTATGTATGTGTCAGGACGATAATTCAGGGACTGCCCTCGTATATCAGTATTTGTCACTAGGCTAAATATTTTTTCAACATTACCCTGATACCTCAGTATATAGTCGTTCTCTAAGGTATATCTCTCTTAATGTATGTATATCGAAATTATATCAGAGCCTCCCATTATAATTAATTGATCAAACCCAGTTGACTATTTTCTAACAAATAACGTTCAGTACGTTAATTAAGAAAAAGATTTGCGGTTTGCCTTCATATAATATATATCTGCTGCAAATCTGATTAGTGTAACAACCGCTGTATGCCTACCGGAAAATAGAAATGCTTTTACACACCTATAGTAACCGTTTTCACAACCACTTAACACACTTTATCGGATACCACATTCCTATAAAGTGTTTTGCGGTTTTGAAATTCAACCCAACGCTATCCTTTGAAGGGATTTGTATTATACAGGTGTTAAATACAGACACGAATCGATGGCCGCAAAATTCCGTACCGTGTCGGCTATTTAAAAATATAAAAGAGAAAAATGTACGTAAAAAATTTTATACAAATGAGTGTGAACCTCAAGTGGTTTATTTTTTCATGAAACGCCGGCACCAAAGGAATTTTGAAGTACGATTAAATGTCAAGGAACACAACGGCCAGCAGACTGGAGAGAGGATGAAACGTGGAGTTTTACATCCACATTGGTCTCGAATAACTAGAGATTATAGTTGCGAAGAAGCACATAGCCCGGTAGAACACATAACGCTATGTGATTTGGCTGAAGAACAATGTCATGGTGATTTATATGTACTAAATTTTTCAGGTAAGTTCATGTATCTTCTTTGGTTGATGAACATCGTGTGGAATATTAGGAGCGATGGAAAGAATTCTTCAAATTCAAATTCAACAGCTCGTGATACTCGTACATATAGAAAATATAAGAATTATATTAAACACGGAAGAAATAAACAGGATACGTTGCGGATATGTTCCAATTATGGTGGTAACAGTTGTGACTGATTTCTCAATAGTTTCTAGCTGTCCTAACTAAATATGGGAATTGCCTGGGGGCGAATATACCGATGTTTATTGTGACTACTCTTGATTGTATGGGATGTATTATTTGTTTGCATCTCATGCAAAAGGGGTCTCAGATTCACATAGGTGGACATTGAAAAAAAAAAACTGAATTTGATAGTTCACTATCTTCGATGATGGAAGTGCTATTCCTTGATAATAAGTCTACATTGGAACTCATTTTTGATTAATTGATAAAACAAACGTTTGAGGAAGCATGCGTGCCACTCGATTAAATAATCCTCATTGCTACATCTTCTTTATATTGAAATTCACTGAATTGACCATTTACGAAGTGTTTTCAAAATATAAGAGTCATTTTTTAATTTCCTGGGCTTTGCTGATTAAATTGTGTATTTTCATATTTACAGCCATTTTGAAGGATTGGTTTATTTTTCACTGTCGAGAAGGTTACACGCATTTTAGTGTGCTCGTTGTGTGCTTGTTCATGATTTTTTTCGGTAACAAACCGAACTGTTATTTATTTTCAGCCATCGAATTCGCCAAACATGTCAACCTGTAATTTTTTTTATTTCAGAGGCTGATGGAGTGGTGAAAGAATGACGTTTTATCACTCCTTAAAAAACAGCGGTTCGGTTCGGTTTGGTGACGAACAATTCATTTCCGGTAGCAATTCCTGCCGCGGTAACTTATACGAGGGTAGCCTTTTATATTTCGGGATTAGAGAACAAAAACAAATATTGATCATCGAAAATCACTTTATTGTTTTTCAAAATAATACCCATGAAGATCTATACACTTTTGCATGCGTTTGAACCAATTGTCGAAGCACTTTTGCCACTCTGATTGAGGTATCCCCAACACATGCATTCTGAATGCAGCAACCGCTTCTTCAGGTGTCGAAAAACGTTGACCTCTCAGTTTGTTTTTTACGTACGGGAATAAAAAGAAGTCATTCGGTGCCAAGTCAGGAATATACGGCGGATGACCCATCAAATCGATGTTTTGGGTGCTCAAAAATGCAGTTGTCGCAGCCGATGTGTGAGAGCTCGCATTGTCGTGGTGAAGAGTGATCCGTCTTCGGCGGTTGGTTTTCCTGATTTCTTGGAAGACAACTGGCAAACAAATGGTTGCGTACCACTCAGAATTGACTGTTCTGCGTTGTTCTAGTGGTACGGTTGCGACATGTTCAGTTTTTCCGAAAAAACAGGTGACCATTTGCTTGGAAGTGCTTCGTGCGCGAACAACTTTTGTTGGATTTGGCTCAACTTGAAACACCTAGACAGTCGACTGCTGTTTACTTTCGGGCTCATACGCGTAAATCCACGATTCATCACCTGTCACGATGTAATAGACGTGTTTCGAAGCACCGCGATCGTATTTTTTGAGCATTTCTTTCGACCAATTGACACGAGCCTTTTTTTGGGCGATTGACAAATTGTGTGGGACCCAACGCGAACAAATTTTATTGACAGTCAAATGTTTATGCAATATTGAATGTATGCTGGTCCCACTAACGCCTAAAGTTGTCTCAATCTCACGATAGGTCACATGACGATCTTCCAATATCAGTTCGCGCACAGCATCAATGGTTTTCGGAACAACAACTGATTTTGGACGACCTTCACGAAATTCATCTTGGAGTGAACTACGACCACGATTGAATTCACCATACCATCGATAAACACTGGTCCTTGATGGAGCTTCATCGCCAAAAATTGAATTAAGTTCATCCATGCACTGTTGCTGAGTTAATCCACGCCGAAAGTTGTAAAAAATAATCGCACGAAAATGTTGACGATTTAATTCCATTTTTGGGCCGAGATGAATCTTTTAAGTTACTGTAAACAACACAAATAGCGCTCGTATGTCAAAACGTTCTGAGTGCGTATAACCTCAAAAATGTCCAACTTTACGACAGAGCTGTCAATTGCCGGATTGCAACACTAGCGTTGCCAAATCCCGAAACATAAGAGGCCACCCTCGTATCTTGTCTTTATATAATGAAAACTTATTTTTTCTTTTTTCTTCTGTTTTCTATATAAAAAAAAACTTTTAAAAATTGAGAAAAATAGCCGTACTCCAATTTTTATATTATTATCGTTGTATAAAATTTATCAAGAGTCGGCTACCATGTCATGTTGAGTTTTCAAGTCAATCTTAGCCACTGCAACTGTTCGGTGACCGGTCCAACCCCATGCTGGGCATGTTTGTCCAAGAAAGATCTTCAAAGGATACGCACGCTGGAGAATAATCCGTCATTGGAAGTTTACATTCTAACTTACTGATCTTCTCAATCGTTGTCTAGGCTGCGAACCGGGTTTTCTCAATAGTCAGGGTGGTTCCCCGTACTTTTTAGAAGTACACATCGGGTCAAGAGCCCAATTGGATTTCTCGCGTCGGTAAAAGTTTCAATTCCCTCTGGAACGATGGACAACAATTATGACGCGATTGAGGAGAAAGTAATCTCTGTGGTGTGAGACACTTAATTAGTAAATTAGTTGAAAAAAAAATGCATCTAGTTCGATTGTGTGAAATTGGTGCACTTCTGCAATGAGAGAAATCAGGATAACCGAATGTGAGATGCTACTTAACACTTCGACAATTGTCAAATTACAATATGAGATTTTAGAAACGAATCGCTCCATATTAAGTCATATATTTTTGTTTGTTCGAGTAGCGGAGGATTTCCGTGAGACAAAAAGATACTTGCGTTTAGTAAAACAGGAACTCATTTGGTTGCTGTCTGGGGCGTTCTCGATCGATCTCAGGGCAAGTCCAGTTTCTTTGTTATGATGCTGTTAGAAGATTGACAAAAAAAATCAACTCTACATTTACAAATAAAAATAACCGTTACAATAACCCACCCACTGCATTTTATCTTCACTCCAAATATTTGCTTTTCATACTTCAAATAAATTAGGTGACCGCACACACTTTGTCAGAGCTCTCCCTCGTTGCTATCAATGGTTTTTGAAATGACTCAAGTTTGCACAAGCTTGTCCTTTGAATCATCATAATCAAGGTGGAATATTGGCTTGTTTACAACGATAGGCAGCATCTTTGTAGGTTCAACATCTGTTTGCTAAAAGCCCCAGCTCGGAACGAATATCTGACATTGACACTTAGTAACATATGTTACATGTTTACTTAGCTGCGTTGTCCGAAATATTGGATTGAGAGACTAGGTGTCATCTATCAGCGGTTTCACACACACACACACACACACGCACACACACACACACACACACACACACACACACACACACACACACACACACACACACACACATACACACACACACACACACACACACACACCGGGAGGAGAGAGCTGGCGTCATTCTCATCAGCGAACCGTACAAGGCTCTCAGCAACAACATATGGGTGAGCGGCAAAACAAATACCGCAGCTATATGGTTAGGTGGAAGTCATGCGTTTCATGACGTATACAAACAAGCTGAGGCCTTTGTCAGGGCAAAAATTAATGGCATACATCTTTACAGCTGTTATGCCAGGCCGAGTTGGTCCCTTAGCCAATACCAGGCCATGTTGGACAATTTGGTGACAGAAGCCCAAGGAAGGCCTAAAGTGATTATAGCCGGCGACTTCAACGCATGGGCAGTGGAATGGGGCAGCCGATCAATAAACACTAGAGGCCTTATTCTGTTGGAAACCGTTGCATCTCTGGACATCGGCATTGCAAACAACGGGCGGGTAAATACATACCGTAATGGAGGAAGAGGATCGGTCATCGACATCACTTTTGCGAGCAACTCCCTCCTACGTAAGTTAAAATGGCGGGTCAGCGAGAAATACACGCACATCGACCATCAGGCCATTATAGTCAATATACAACAAAACAAACGTACAAGGATTCTCCAAGTAGGTGGCCCGAAATGGAAAGACACATCTTTTGACAAGGATTCCTTTGAATTAATATTGAGTACCAACGATGTAACCAATGCTGAAACAGCCGAAGCCCAGTCACACCAACTCATCCGTGCTGTCACGTCAGCGTGCGATGTAGCTATGCACAGCCGATCTAACGGAGAATTTATTACACCTTCTTATTGGTAGAATGAGGAAATAAAGGCACTCAGGACTCGCTGTCTACAAGCCCGACGCAAATTGCAGCGGTCTAGGAGGACAGCCAACTTCCAAGAGCACTTGGACGAGTTCCGGTCAGCACGGCGCAATCTACAAAGGGCGATCAAGGACAGCAAAACGAGCTCCTTCAAAAGCCTATGGGAAGGAGCCGATATAAATCCATGGGGTACGGCGTACAAGATGGTAATGAGTAAGCTGAAGGGTTCCAGGTCCTCGCAGATATTATGTCCAAAAATGCTGAGGTCAATAGTAAACCAACTATTCCCACAAGGGACATCCCCACACTACGACTTAATAAGCGAGACAGTGGTGGAGGACATCCCGAGAGTCACGGCAGACGAGCTACAGTCAGCATGCGGGAGGATACAGGACGGCAAAGCGCCGGGTCCTGACGGAATTCCAAACAAGGCGGTGAAAGCGGCAGCTGAAAGTCGACCGGACATGTTTATAACCACCATGCAAACATGTCTAGAAGAAGGTGTCTTTCCAGAAACTTGGATACTGCAACACTTGGTGCTCCTACCAAAAAGTAAAAAACCACCTGGAGAACCCTCATCATATCGCCCAATATGCCTTCTAGACACTATGGGAAAGATATTGGAAAGAGTGATATACGAAAGACTGCTAACCGTAGCAGAAGAAAAGCAGCCTTATCAAACCAACAATACGGGTTTAGATAATCGTGCTCCACCGTCGATGCTATAAAGAGAGTAGTTGACATTGCGACGGAAGCAATAAGTGGAGAGAGATGGCGCTGGGGCACAAAGGAATACTGTGCAGTTGTAACACTGGACATAAAGAATGCCTTTAACTCGGCAAAATGGCCAGTCATAAATAGAGCGCTTCACAGAATGGGCACCCCACACTACCTCCAGAGAATAATTTCCAGCTACCTCAGTAACAGGAAGCTGAGGTATGTAACAGACGATGGTGTAAAATACCACAACGTCTCAGCGGGAGTTCCACAAGGATCAGTTCTGGGACCCCTCTTATGCAACATCATGTACGATGGCGTTTTGCGATTGGTGTTGCCACAACAGGTCCAGTTGATAGGTTTTGCGGACGGCATTGCCCTTGTGACAGTGGCAAAACATATTCATGAGATAGAGGCAGCTACTAACGAGGCAGTGGTGAAAGTCAAAGAATGGCTGGTATCCGCTGGTCTCAAGCTAGCAGACCACAAGACAGAGGCGGTTTTAATAACCGAAAAAAGGTGGAACACATGAATATAAGGGTCGGAGATCAAATTATTAGATCGAAAGACGCAATAAAATATCTAGGAGTTATGATCGACGACATGCTACAATTCAAAGAGCATGTCAAGTATTCTAGCAAAAAAGCGTCAATGCTGCAAGCAGCACTTACTCGAATACTACCAAACATCGGAGGACCTAGATATCCATACTTTTGTCGTAGCCGAAATGGTCCCAATTGATATCCTTGCGGACGAGATGTTAAGAATCTACAACAAGAGAACGTCAAGGCAACTGGAACCAGCAGCAGCCAAGGAGATCAATTAGGAAGAGAAATCAACCTCATTAAACATATGGCAAACTAGGTGGGACAACACTACGAAAGCCAGATGGACGTACAAACTAATCCCATCTATCGCCACCTGGATGAAGAGAGGCCACGGTGCCTGCAACTACCATCTTACCCAGTTCCTGACCGCCCATGGTGGATATAGCAAATATCTGCACCGTTTTGGACACAGCATCTCACCGTTGTATCCAGCGTGTCCAAACCAAGAGGAACATACGGAGCATGTGGTGTTCTACTGTAGACGCTTCAACGAAGGAAGACCCAAGCTCCCAGGCCCGCAAGAACTCATAGAGCAGATGCTATGCTCCGAGGATAACTCCATGGAGATAAGTGCATATGTGACCAAAGTGCAGCTCGAACTTAGAATAATCGAGAAAGTAGGGCAAAATATGTTTTATACCACTGAAAAAATTGTATCAGTTCATTTAAATTATTATTGAACATAGTCATGACGTATGACACACGGGAGTGGGATGAAGAGTTTCCGGCCTGATTTCTCAAAGCAAAAGACCTGAAAATGTACATAAAAGTTAATGAGAGATAATACTAAAGACTACAAGCTAACGGTTAGACCCGCTGGTGCTATCTGTAGGCCAGGCCAGAAACTTTTCACCCCACGCTTGTGTGAAATAAAACAGAACTTAAAATTCTAAACGCGATTATCTAAAAACAATTAGTATCCAATTGAGTTCAAATTTTGGCTGTAGCTTCTTAATTAGATTTCACAGAGAATACCATACGGGTTTCGCCAAATAAAAACTATAAAAGTTATTAACAAACAAATGCCATTTTTTACGAAGTATTTTTTTTTCAGGATCAAAACTTTTTAAGATATTTTGCAGGGTACGCGGCAACTTTTTAAAAACATTTTTTTGAACAGTCGTGTGCCGCCATTTTGTATTTTTGAAAAAAAAAATCGCCTTAATACATTTATAAACATGTGGTAAACTCCGTTTTATTAATAATGCATTTTTACCCGACTGCTCCTCCTACCTCCACGGTAAAGTGTTGCAGATCCCCGATAAGTCTTTTTATAATCAATAGCACTAAAGCATGTAGTGCTTGTTGCCAATGATGGCAGTGTCTTTAATTTTACAACAACGAGAGTCAGTCGTACACTGTTCCACTCACGGCAGTACCATATCTTCCAAGTGACGACATCCAGTCGCACGTAACCCAGATAAGCCTTACACCTCACAGCGGAGACGGCAAGTCATAGGTTGATTCACTCACGGCCGTGGCCGTAAAGTTCAAGGTGACGACAGCCAGGCACACGTTACTCCCATTAGCGCAGTGACCTTACCTCTGACAACGAAGACAGCCGGTCATACATTTTTCCATTTACGGCAGTGGCTGTACCCGTCCATACCGCTGCTCCAGGTGGGTGGTTCAAATTCTCAGGACAGTACCCCCGACGGCCCCACTCACTGTAGGTAATAACAATTGGTCCTTAACCCCCCCCCCCCCCCCCCCCCTCCCTCTGTTGTCTTTTATCTGTGATCTCTTAGTCTTACCCTCACTCCCCATTTTCAGTCCATCTTAACAGCTCTGCATTTAGAGTAAATTAATGTTCCTTGGTGAAGTGAGCGGCAGGAGTGGGATCTTTCGTCATTACATGTTGATTGGGATCAAATTTGTCATTGTCTCCTCGCCACGCATCAGTTTCGTCAAATCCACCAACTCCCAACCGTTTGCCAGTGATTTCAAATTAAAACGGATTCGGGTAAACGAGTTACTTCTTAACAGATACAAAACGACAATCAACTTTGTTGTCGGTTTCAGAGGAGGACACAAAAAGTCACGAGTACAAAATCACGGAATGAAGAACATTTGGCATTAACCGCCAATTCCCATTTTCAGGTCACATGATAAATTTTTTTTTTCTTGTATCCTACCATTATATAAAGTCATAGTACTTATTGTTAATTTCTGGAAGCACTATCCAAGTTGTTTTACTCGTAATTAGTAGTTCGTGTAATTTATTGTGATAAAAATGTCTACACCATAAGTATTGTTTTTTTTTTGTTTTCTTATTGCATGTGATACATGAACGTGTGGGGTAAAATGAAAAGGCGTATCCAAAAAAGAGCATAGGGCAATTGTCAAAATCATCCGTGGCACCTGTGAGTGGGATTATATAATCATAATTGCTATTATTTCATTTCGTGTTATCGCTCCAAACAAATGAAGTTTTAGGGCTTACTTACATCTTACAAGTTGAGATTGTTGAAAATTTGAATGCCGGGGTGGATCTATAATTTTATTTTCTCTAGATGATGGTGGCGAAGACAGTCTAGAAACTTCCAAATTTCCTAATTTCAAAAGCCATGAAAAAAAGTTTATGGATGAGCTTTGCCATCAAATGTCACGTTATGTGGGATAACAATGTGGTGATGGGTTACTCTTACGCCTACACGGGCGTGGATTCAGCAACACATCCACAGTTTGTTAGGAAGAAAAAAATTGTTCCACCAGAAAAAAACGAAACGAGTAGAGCACACAATAAAACAAAACGCATAGAGCACACAGGTTTCTTTATTTAAAATGTGGTGAATATACTTATTACACCAAGTCAAATTTAAAAAAAAAACTCCACAAATGAGAAATGTTTAATTAAACGCATTTAACCTTACAAAACATTGACGCAATTAACGCGACTTTAATTAACGTTTACATCAATAAACGTGCTATTAATAAAACGTTGTGACACAATGCAATATTTAATTAAACACATTGGCTTTACAAAACGTTGACACAACGAACTTCGACTGTAATTAAACGTTGACTTCAATAAAAAGTGCCAGTAATAAAACGTTGTCACATGACATTATTGACGCGAGAATTCCTTAAGGATGTTCCACTCTGACTGACTGGACTCCGTAAAAATTGGTCCAGCCTCCGGCGATTGTGATGGATTTCCACCGCATACCATCACAGGAGAAACATCCCTTCCGACATGCATGACCAATGGGAGCCGATCAGCATCCCATTGGAAAGTCCATGCACAATATCTTCTCTATGGGAACGAATGTCTTCCCATTGGAAGGAAGGACAAACGAACGCGCATCGAAAAGAATAGTTGGGAGATGTGAAGCTGGGTAAACATAAACATTGGAGGGTATATTGAATACCGAAACGTAATCCAATGCTTAGGTTCTAAAATGCGGCTTGTTTGAACAAGCCAATAAAAATACACTAGGAATGTTTAAGCAATGGTGATCCGCGATAATTGGATGCAGCTGCATGGGCATCGATTTGCATGAAATGCTCTTGGGGATCGATAATTGCTTTGAGAAAAACAAACACAGAAGAATTTTCGTGAGTATGATTGCAATGAATTGCGATAAGGGAACTACGTAAGATTTCCCAATGGTTGGCAATGGACATGGGTGCCTACCAGAGGAAACAAAAAGTTTTAAAGATTACAGCGATGTGCATAATGCTGTGGCAAGATGATGATCTTGCCATGGAATGTTTTACAGGAAGCTTAATGCTGCCTAATTGTAGGTAAGTACCATGGAGTAAAATAGAAAGGGGAAGATTTAAGAGGGTTAAGCGATGGGTGCTTCTTCGGCGCCTTGAAGAAACCCCACAACAACATCACCCTACTTGGAACTGCGTTGACTCCTGTCGCAATGCCGATTAGATTCCGTTCGTGTATAAAATGCCATCGAAAATGAAAGTCGATTGCCCACCTGTCATGGGTATGTACAATAGGTGCATGGGTGGACTTGAGAATTTTGGTGTTATTATTGTCTCATTGAAGGTAGGTATTCGTGGCGAAATATGGTGTTACTCTCTGCTTGCATAAGTGCTGTTTGTCAAAATGTATGACTTATCAAACGGCAATCAGAATATACCTGGGCCCCCTGTGATTTACCTATGATACCTACAAAATACTGTAATGTTTCTTTTTTCCACCCACTTTAAATAAAACACTGTTTTTATTTTACGCATACATACAATTTATGTTTAAACTTTATCTTTAATTGCTTATATTATGATTACCGCTTACAATGAATTTTTATTTCATTTCACTCTTTTATTAAATATTAGGTACACATATATACATGCATGTTAATTATTCACTTTGCACTTTTATTCATCTAACTTGTGAATTCCTGTTGTATTTTTAAAAGTCAATTTAGTGAGTTCATTGATATCCTATGGGACAAATTTCCGATTATTGTATTTCATTCGGGTATATCTAAATTTTATGTCATTGTTCATTTACATTCACTTCGTTTTATATTTTATAATCCATTTTTGTTGCGTTTTTATACGATCGATTATTTACCCTTTGTTTTTCATTGGTTATTTGTCCTTACTTGAAACACCATTTGCTAAAAAGATTTAGGATAGCCATCTCTGGTGGTTTTCTCTTTTTTTTTCTTTGGATGGAAATCTTTTGTTTCCTCCCGCAGAAAAAAGGATCTTTCCTTTTTCCCGCCTGATCCATTTTTCGGTAGATCAAACACAAAAGAAAATCAATAGTGCATCGTGTTAATGCACATTTCTGATCCCCTTTTTTGTGTTGTTATGGTTTAGGCGAACGTGCAGTTCATTTTATGGTGCCTGTTGTTTTCTTTAGCCGAATGGGCAAGGATCTCTTCCGTTGGGAATCGATAGGAAATACGAAGAGAAAAATGAATAGTGAATTGTGCTAATGCACCTTTGTGATTCTCTATGTGGTTATTGTTTAGGCGAACGTGCAGTTCATTTTATGGTGCCTGTTATTTGTTCTAGGCGAATGGGCAAAGATGTTCCTTGTGCGTAATGGTTTGGGTAAACAAATCTTTGAAGGATCATAAAATAGCAGACGTGCAATTTCTGATTCTCAACAACTTTACTTGAAAGTTGGTCATGTGGTCCACAGATTTGGATCCAGGGGATTCTATGTGTTATGTTTAACATGGTTCGTTCTTTAACGTCTTGGATTCAACTTAAATTCAATATGGGCAAATTGAACGTGTAGTTCAATTTGTTTGATATTGAATTGATATCACGATATTTACTGTATGCGCGATTAGTGATGGTGCTTAGCTCCAAAGAGGTAGGTTTAATGGGATGGGTGTTTGTGGCCGTAACAATACGCTAAGGCTCCAACTCGTAATATAGCCTGTGAAGTTTCGGGTCTAGTCAGGTGAGATCGGCAAATAGATCACTTAGAGATTTTCTTTTCGCAGCGACGTTCACATATCTGCCAAGTGCAATATCAGTATTTTCCTAAAGGGTTCGTTTATGTTTTATTTATAAATTAATTTATTAGTGTTTATTTTCCATTTCATTTTCAAAGGTATACATACGTTTTTTTTTTTTTTTTTTTTTTTTTTTTTGTAAAATTGCTTGATTAACTTCTACAGAAATACAGATAAAAAGTTCGTGAGCAGTTTAAACAATACCAAGTCTCTGCAGTGACACCATTATTAAAAAAAGTGGGGGTAGGCACTATATTTTTATTTATCGTCTCTTTTTATCTGTACTAAATGCGAGCAGGTGTGATGAGCCTTTGGCGAATGTTTATGTTGTTTGTTGGTTTGATTGACATTTGGTGGTGTTGTCTGATTCCTGTTGGTTTTATAATTGTCCTTCGACAAGTATTGATGAATGCGGTGTTCCGAGTCGATGTTTCTGCGGTTTAACTGAATATGAAAAGCTGGCAAGTTTCTTAGTGACAAAAATCTTCATATTAATCTAATTTGCAACAGACAGTCGTCCCAAATACAAAAAAAAAAAACTACTACCCACTTTCTGTTAGCGGATTGGAGGTTACCTCTTCGTCTTGCGTGTAATGTATTTCAATGTTTCATTTTATTGTTTCATCACATACAGTCGTTCCATACAGAAATAAGTCAGGCCATTCGAAAACCAAACTCACCGCATATCCTATCTGTCCGTCGGTCAAGTGGCAAGCAGTATATGGATATTCCAGTTGAATCTTCCTGACAACTTAATTTACATTCAACAGTTCTCCATCCCTTTGCCCAGTTTTCATCCTGCAATCTTTCTGAAATTCATCTTCACTCAATTGGTGTCCTGAGGTACCCGGTAAAATAGTCAGTATTTCGCATGGACTTTCAACAATTAACTGACGCTCCGCAATCAACAACAGGCACTGAAACTACCGTTGCCACGCCAAAATATCCAGCAGATAGCTCTCACATAAATTAACAGGACGTATGCCTACTGCAATTTATAGTCAAATAAAAATGCCGGAGTTAAGCGGAGCTTATGTGATAATGTAGCCGGGTAAGAGCCAATAAAAGCCACCATCATCAGTGCACGCCCTTACAACATGATGTTGAATTAATTCGATAGGAGTTTGAGTGACGAATAAAAATTTAAATTATCATTGTGACGTAATTTGCACTTTGAAGCGTATAAAGCGTGGATTCGTGGCCTAATCAGGAGTGGGGTAGTTTAGTAGAAGCCACTTGAAACCAGAATTTATATCATTATTCAATGTATCCTTACACTAGGGAAAGATTTATTTTGGCAATCGTTGGAAATAAGGACGCGACAGAGCGTGACACAGGCGCCCACCATAAACATCAAAGCTGTCGGCAATGGGAAGAATTCAACAACAAATGAATAATGCAGGGGAAGGACGAAATTGAAAGTGCTGCTCTGAAGAATACGGTGAGAAGCCAATCGTAACAAATTGTGTCTGCCAAGTGCCTTGGCATACCACGAAATTTATCGCTTTTAACTGATACTCCTAAGCCTACGGTGGGGAGGCTGACTTTATAGGGCTTCAGTCGACAGCAATTCTATTACGTTTGGGCTGAGACATTGCCGAGGGAGCAGGCAATTTAGGGTGATTTGAGGTGCACATCAAACCAAGTGTGTAGTCGATGTAAGAAACTCTGACCCTCCAAAACCGTCAAGTTGTGGAAAGGCGACATGAAGGGAAATTGGTAAAAGGATGCATAGTATATTAAACTTTTAAAATGCTGGGCTAAGAGGTAAACAGGAAAATATAAACCAATAAACTGTGAAAACAACAAAAATTTTAGTTTTTGTTATTTTCATTAACGCATATAAATGGTAAGGCCTAAATTATTACTACGCTAAAATCGTATGCACCATTTGGAAATGTGGTTAAAGTACGTACTAAAGCGTATTTTTCTGACATACACTCTGTCAAATTCGATACGGAATTTCTCATTTAAAATTCCTGCGAGTTAACGTACCCCAAATATAATAAATCTCATTAACCTTTGTAACCACAAAGATTTCTTTATTATCTCTAATATCAAATACTGTAATCATCCTAACCAATAATCGAAGATCAACAACGACCAGTATCACCAAAAAACACATATCCGTAACCCAGCGCCAATCATAAACAGACACGACCCCTTTCAGGTATAGACATTGCCAAACAGACTTTTTTGTTTTTGTTTTATCGCCACATTTATTTAACAATTAACAACAAATTACAGATTTTACCTAAGACTAAATGTTAACTTCTCTTTTACAAATATCGTTTTTACATTAACTTACTGCCACTTCCCAAGCCTTTCGGCGTACAATAACTAATGTTTTTATAACATGTCACAATAATTGAGATGTTTTCTTTTTAAAATTTGTTCTATTGTTTCTATATCATACATGATTTATTAAATATATATATATATATATATATATATATATATATATATATATATATATATATATATATATGTTGCGGATTGGTAATTAAATGTGCTGGAATGTACTGGAGAAATCTAGTACATTCGCTGTGTATACCAGTTACGCAGCAGCTGGCACCAACTGGCCGATTGTCACAACGATGACGTCATGGCGTCCCTTTTTGAACTGGCAGTTATGCCCAATGAGTCAGTCTGCATTCAACCTTCATCAAGTATACACCATCGGTTCTCGTCCGATCAACATACATTAAATAATAAAAGTTAATCTCAAGGAGAAAGGACTTCATCTTTTCGGGCAGTGATTCCATCGTTTCACTTCATCCTCTTGGGCAGTGATTCCATCGTTTCACTTCATCCTCTTGGGCATTGATTCCATCGTTCGACTTCATCTTCTTATGTGCTGATTCTATCGTGTACTTTCATCCTCTTGGGCGCTAATTCTACCGTTCGACTTCATCCTTTTGGACGCTGATTCCATCGTTTGACTTCATCCTCGGAACGCTTTCACTCTCGGCCGCCCCTATTACATCAATATATATATATATATATATATATATATATATATATATATACACACATATATATATATATATAAATAAATATATATATATATATATATATATATATATATATATATATATACACACACATATATATATATATATAAATAAATATATATATATATATATATATATATATATATATATATATATATATATATGTTCATGACCTTGTAGCGTTCTACGAACGCACAATTCCGCGCAGGTAAGGTTCCTACCTTCAAAGAACTTACTTACCTGATAATGCAGTGCACGTGCCCACAGACACGCGGCCAACAGTCATTACAATACCTGTAACAAAGGTCATAGGAGGCTGCAAAATGCGAACCGATATAAAAAGAAGCAAGCAACTGTACGTCCCAAAGCTTTCAATATCAAGCAACAAGCCGAGTGTAGCATACCTGAAACAAAGGTAAAAGCATTCATTCATCTTATTCATAAAGATCGAAATGCGCCGCACTCCAACACTGCACAATCGAAAATCCTGAACATCTACACGATGTTACAAGGATTCGCCATCACCAGCAAATTCTCCGAATAACGGACGCACGTGCGGGTGGTCTACCACAAAGACCACCAAGTCTATCACCCAACAAAAGAAACGGCAACCGTAATTATCTCAACGAGATAATTCAAATTGTATGAGGTTGAAAACCTACAAGGAAACTACTCCGATCCCACGGTGTCTGTTTGTATTTCACACCCATTAGAAATATCTAATGGATGTAGGGTGTATTGACAAAAGTCAAACAAAACCCATGAACCATGGATCCATGCAAATTGCAGAATATCTTTCGGCCGCGCGCCAGATGTGCTATGCAAATAGAGGCGGCACACAATCGACAACCGTCGAGCCGAACTTCGATCACCACCACGAATGGTGATGATGGTATAAGGATGATTATCCATGGGCATTAATAACATGCCGCTAACAGATACTGTGGAAAATTCTGTTAGCGGATAAAATGAAAGATTTCTTCTGGCAGATGTAGATACGATCTGTATCAGGTTTTGGTTTCTGGATGGAGATAGTTCAGTCAGAGTTTGATCGGCAGTGCGACGAGGAGTATAATTTTGAGAGTCAAAGGACCAGAGAGTGCATTTCGAGGTAGGAAAGTGAAAGTAACGTCGAGTGTTGAACGTACGTGCGGTGTAGCGAAGCGCTTCAAAATCGAAACAGAAACAAAGAAAATCAAAGCGTTAACAAAACTTCAAATAAACATCAAACTTATTAAAACAAAACAAAACATTTCTCGAAGTTTCATTTGTGTGCTGAACTAAGTTTTCGTGTGTCGCTGTGAACAGTGTTCGGCGGAGCACTCTAACGTAAGTAGCCATTGACATTCCATACTAATAGGCGAACATTCGTCAAAGTCCTATCCATTAAATAGCTATCCGCCAAACCCTCACCGACTCAACTCCGCCATTGTTCCCTGTCCCGTGCCCTTGTGGCGGTTCTGCCAAACCCCACTGACTATTTACCTGAAGAACCCCCATAACTTCGACCCAACTTTATAAGTTTCGCTAATGCAATCGCATTAGCACCTTACATGCTTCACGCATCAAATAGATCAAATTTATATAACCTAAAAGTCCCTGTAAAAGAATCCTTACCGTTCATGCATCTCTTCGCATACAAATTCCTTGTAAGAATTCTTTCCTAACTTCTCAGGAATCCCAATCTCACCAAGTGCATTTGCTCCTAGACGAATTCCTGAGAACAAAATGATTTGGCTTACATACAATTTAACCATCATAACAGGAACAAAAACAAATATACGCATCTTGCGTCTTAAGGCATCAATTAAATCCTACAGCATAGGCAAATGCTAATAGAAATTGAATACCTACCCGTACCAGCGATGCCATAAACCCCATTTCCTGGTAAACAAGCTAAAACCATTTAGCACAATGTTCATGATGCATAGCGGCTGTCAGTACAGCTGCTATACATTTTGTAGACAACGATCATCAACGGTCCCTTTGTCTTACATATTCCTGGATCCGTTTACCATTGACCTTCTAACATAAGCAAACACAAACCCAATTAGCATCCAATGAGATTCGGCTTGTTTGCTTAGCCGAACTCACATCTCATGGATGCACATGTTGCCGTTCTTTGTTTTAGATTCGTTCCCATGGCCTTGAGCCATAAAAGAACCAATGTACACACATACATGTGACGATCTTCTCTATGAGATCTGTTTGGTTTCTTCCCGTTTTGTGAGAGCCCATGTTTCGCAACCGTATAGAACGATCGGTATGATTATCGTTCTATAGGCAGGGAACTTTATATACCGTAATAGCAGTTTGGATTTCAGCAGTTTACTGACTGCATGCCAACTAGCGTTGCCGGAGTGTAGTCTTTTGTTAATTTCCTTCGACATTTCGTTACTGGCCATCAGTATTGTTCCCAGATATTTAAATTCTTTGACATCTTCAAATATCTTGCCCCTGATGTTTATGTGTGTTTTCTGAGTTCCTCCTGCTCTCGCCATATTCATGTATTTCGTTTTGTCTTCAATTATTTCTAGGCCCACCTCTTCTACCGCCTGCATGATGATTTCACTGTTTTTACTTACAGTTTCTAGATTATCGCCCAGAACGGCGATGTCATCCGCATATGCGAGCACTTGTGCGAGCCCGTTCAGGGATGATCCGGCCGTGTTGTCGTCTTGTACCTTGCTGATGACATACTCGAGGACACGGTTAAAGAGACATGGTGAGAGGCCATCGCTCTGTTTTAGTCCGTCCCAGCTTTCAAATGGTTCTGAGAGGTGGTTTTCTATTCTAACTCGCCCTTTGTTTTCGTTAAATCAAATTTGAATGAGGGCGGCATCTTTTTTGGGGATTCCCAGCCCAACTACAATACGGTAGAGTCTTTGCCTTGCGACTGAGTCGTAGGCTTTTTTGAATTCAACGAACAATTGGTGAACCGTCTCTCCGTATTCCCACTTCTTTTCCAGTAGTTGCCTTATTGTTAACATCTGGTCGCTTGTTGACCGGTTCCGACGGAATCTGCATTCGTTGTCTCCCAATATGTCTTCTGCGTACGGTGTGATTCTCGCCAGTATGACATTTGTTAGTATTTTGTATGTGGTTGGAAGCATGATATTCCTCTGTAATTTTCGCAGTCAGATCTGCCACCTTTTTTGAAAATGCGGACGACTGTTGAGGTTTTCCACTCCTCTGGAGTGGCTTCCTTATCCCATATTGTTTTAATCAGATGGTAGATCTGTGGGGGTTCCCTTGAACGCCACCTATCATCTTCCCATTATCCCATATAAAACTCCCGCCCAGGGCATACAGAAACCCGAAAAGCAGGTACTTACCTGTCCATTGTTTGCGCAAACCTTCGCCTAAAGTATCTAAACACATAATTTTCGCTGATGTAAAATCCATCAGCACCAAACAGATATTTCCCTAAAGGCACGGTTTCACGAAACGCACCATTTCCTCAAAACCAATTCAGTTGCGCCACAAAGCAATCGACATAACTCGACCACCGCGGTGCACATATCCCCCATCGAATTTACAGCACACAAGCAGGAGATACTCTTGCTTTACTTCAATGCTGCAACCACATCGGTCGCTAAACCGATCGACACGAAATGGTTAACTCGCGCCTGGCCGAAAAAAGGGAACGAGTTCTCGTTAGTGTAAATACACACACGACGGTTCGACCCCCTGTTGACGCCAATAACGTGCGCCCGATCAGCATGGATCTCTTACGCGGTACCAATCGGATAAACATTTCCTTTTATGGAAATGTAATATCCACGGTCCGCTTGATCGTGCAACCATTTCAATCCCTATGCAGAGATATTTGGCACCAGCTGCAACCATGTGAGCTTATGTTCTCCTTAGGGAATTCTCATACCCACGGTTCGATTGCTCATGCACAGCATGAAGATGTGATGGAACCTCATCTGTGTGTGTGCACATCCCCTCGGTGATCAGCATCAAAGATCATCGCGTATATGGTCATCGGGGCGATGAATGAATTTTTGGTAATTCTGTCGATTCGGTGGCGATACTTAATCGCGATACGGATTCCGTGGAGGCAAGTCAGGCCTCCACGTTAAACAACCTAAATAGAGTCGAGTTTTAGCTGCCACAACTAACGGTCGTGCCATTTAATTTAATCCAAAGACAAGAAGTGTCGCAAATTATAATTATTCATTTATGTAACGTGTGTATATTGTTCTGTACCTTAATTTAATTCAAAGACGAGTGTCGCAAAAACTATAATCATTCTTTTATGTTAACTAGTATATATTTTGCTATACTCTAATTCATTTTAATGACACCAAGTGTAGCAGGGCAATGGATGGCGTTTAATTTAAAAACTAAGGAACTTAATGACTTCGTTTACTTCCTTTTCATTGTTAACAATGAGTGGCGGAGTTTTGCTGCGAATTGTGCGGCGCACTTGTATGAGAGGGAAGTTTCGTGAACCTGTCCCATTGACGGCACAGTCGACTCCGGGGGCCTTGCTGTGTTTCGATCGGTTTATTGAGTCTACAACTTCGTCGAAAGAGGGCTCTGGAATCTGAGGCTCGGCTGTATGTACGTCTGTTGCGTTTATTTGTGGTTGATGGTTGCGCACATTGAGCAGGTTTTCAAAATACTGCTTCCATCTTGTCACGATATTGTATGTTTCGTCCCCAGACAGCCGTTTGTGTCTCGGATTATTTTGGCTCTCCCTCCGTGGCCATTTCTTATTCAATTTATGCCGACATACATACCTCTGATGTTCTTTGCTCTGGCATTTTCTGGGATTTTTTCGATTCTAGGTTTCTCCCATTCGCGTTTTTTGCGTTTGAAAAGTCTCGTTATCTCTTTTCGAATTGTTGCGTATCTTTCTGCGTTGACTTCATCATATCTTTCTAAGTGGATCACTCTGTTTGTGTTTATGTGTACGTTGTTCGATCTTCGCCCTGCACTCATCGTCAAACCAAGGTTTGGACTTAATTGCTTTCTTATATCCTAATTTGTTTGATTGTGTCTCTGATCGATTCTTATTTAGTGCCCAAATTATTGGTTTCCTCTTCCTCACTACTCCCATTCTCTAGGATGCTAAATCTATTCGTTAGTTCCTCTTGATATTCAGCGCTTTTGCGTATGTCTTTGAGTTTATCAATTTCGCACTTTGTGCTCGTCTCCCGTGATTGCCCATGTGGGTTTGCTGCGAGCCGACTTCTAATTTTGCCCATCACTAGAAGGTGATCGTAGTCGCAGTCTGCTCCTCTATATGATATTATGCTAAGGATCTTCGTGTGGTGTCTTTTGTCGATGAGGAAGTGGTCTATTTGGTTACGCGTTACGCCATCGTGTGATATCCATGTGGCTTTATGAATTTGGTTGTGCTTGAACATCGTGCTTTGCACTCACAGATCTTCGGACGCTGCGAACGTGATGATTCGAATTCCATTATCATTTGAAACGTCGTGTAGGCTCTCTTTACCTATAGTTGGTTTGGAACATGTCTGCCTTTCCAATTTTTGCATTGACGTCCCCGAGGAGGATTTTAACATCGAATGATGCGATCCCATCAAATACTTCCTCTAGGGTCTCGTAGAAGGTGTCCTTCGTTTCTTCGTCCGTAGATTCTCTTGGGGCGTGTACGTTTATATGTTAAATACATGATTGTACCATGGTCCCTGTATTTTTAGCACCATTCCAATTAAGAGTCGGATTAATTTGACTGTCCCGTATTGAGAACTCCTTGGCTTCGTCGATGCAAGTGCCGTTTATCGACAGTGTATATACTTTGGGGTTCACCTTTGACGGCAAGATCCAGCACTGAGTTCTTAAATCATTGAATTATACTCGGTTAGATGATCGCCATTAATATATCTTGTTGAGGTCGAAAGTCAACGTATCAAGCATAACCTGCCGGTTGGTAATGATGTTCGAAGAGTTTGGTCGAAAAATGAAGAGAGTGGGTGAGAGTACCGAACCCTGGGGAATATCCGCATTCATTTGATTGGAGGCAGATTTAACGCCGTTAAGAACCGCTTGAATTGAATGGCCAGAAAGATTGTCGCTTATCCGTTGGATCAGGGAATTGTCCACTCCATATGAATGTAATTTTAATAAATGGCTAGATGCCAAACTCTGTCGAAGGCTTTCGAAGTATCCATTGCGACTGTCTTGCTTTCGCCGAAGTAGTGCATGGAATGGCTCCAATTTTCGGTAAGGTACGCCATCAAATCTCCTGTGAACCTGTTGTTTCGAAAGCTTTGTGGCGATCATAAGGGAGGTCATTTGATTTTAGATGTTTCTAAAGTTGACAGAATAGAAGTGAGTGCTATGGGTCGATAAGAAAAAAAGGGACGGTTTATCGCCCTCTCTAAGAATTGGTTCAATCAGGAGTGCCACCTGGACCAGCGGATTGGCTTGCGTTCAGTTTAGGTTGAGGCGGAACTGAGGTGGTATTAGGCAGCGTTGGGTTTACAGCAAAATGTAGATTCACTTTCTCACTTGCGCTGATGACTGGTCTGTCATGGACTATAAGCGAAGGAATGGATGTGAAAACGAAGTTTTGCATGTTTTTCAAAAATGCCCAGAGGGTTCTACTACCTGTAAAAGAGTGTATATTAGTATTTTTTGTTTCGCACCCTGGTGAGAACTTGCGGGTTAAATATCTGCATGGCAGTCATTTTCAGCTCTCTATAACTCTACAGCCTTAATAGCTTTTGTATATGGCTTACATACATTCCACGATTTTTTAATTATTGGGTGAGAAACCACAGCGTTGCAAGTAAATTGGTATTCGCAATTTTTTTAAATGGATAAATTGGAATACCTAAAGCACGTGTTATGCATTTCAGTTATAGAAGGTAATATCTTCAGTAACTTGATCACTGCGTTGTGTTTTTTAATTTGGAACAAAACGAGAAGGCAGACGAGAAAATCTCAAATCGTACTTTAAAATTGTTTCTACAGATTCATTTGGTATACTTATAAAGTCTATAAGTCCGCCAGCTAATTAATCCACCATCGTCGAGTGGACGAATGTGGAGCGCGTGCTCGTTGTAGACTCGTGATTTTCTAAAGCAAAGTGCATTCCGTATCCCCGTTATATAATTAATATCTGTTAATTATCACCTCCCCTAAAATGCACTTAAAATGCTCGCCAATCCATATCCTTTCCTAATACCAAAACATCACATTAACAATACAATAGCACATTCCCACCAACCAATAGACAAATTTTAAAATAAAATAACATCCCTAAAAATGCATGCTCCCTATCCCAATAGATAATATTTGGTTTGCCATAAGGTCCCAAGTATTATACACTAAATACAACAAGTTCCTTGGTAAGATGTGCCGTTATAAAGTAACGTAATAACAAATAATAATAATAAGTAATAACAATGAAAGGATATACGGAAAGGGATATGAATTGGCGTACAGAAGGATTCAGCCCTTTTGAAAATTAACCATCGACGCGTGCGGTTCGGCTAGTTTTGCTTTACAAATGAAAATGTATATGATCAATAAATGTAAAATGTAAAATATAATAAATTTGAAAAATATATTTTACAAAGGAAAATTAAAATTTATCAATAATCATAATAATTATCAATAATGATAATGAAATGAAAAACTAAAAATAACAACACCGAGTTATAATTTGTCAAACTCACATCACACTACATCCCCCTGGTGGAAGGTACGCCCACGATATCCCTATCAAGATTCATTGGGGGTAAGTTTTGGTAAATTGCTATTATTTATGTCAATTGTTTCTCACCTGTGCGTATAACATCCCAGGACAGACATATTTAGCCTACTTCAACTTTTTTATGGGGCTAAATTAAATCAGTGGTTTAAAATGATCGTCACATGACTATGAGTTATTTAAGAAACAATGCTTGTTAGACAACTAACACTGATACGTCGAAAAAATTTGAGCCGCATATCCGAGTTCGATTAACACATTCCCTATAAGGCCATCTGTCTACTATTAAGTTATTACCGTTTAGTTGTTCTACTTGACGGAGGAAACATAATCAAATCACTATCTGCATTACTGTACTGTCTTAATCATGAGAGCTCCTGCCTCACACGGTATAAGTTCCTTGATTTTTTATATATTTTAGTCAGTAATTAAGAGTAAGGCATAAGGCACAAAGTTCGTCTTTGATTGTTTCACAACCTTTATCAATTTTGTTTTATTGTATCTTATATTTACTTTTTCACTTGATATGTTACTTGTATTTGCGGTGTACTTGCGCCTGGCCGCGATCTTTTGGTTGTTTACTTAACTATTATTTTATTCAGAGTAAAATACCGCTGTTCCATCCCAACGCTGTGACCTTTTACTCTGATCAATTGCCTCTAATTTATTCTCTTTGCAACCACTCCCTTTATACCCAAATTATCGTGGCAGAATTGCAAACGATGCAACTAATAGTTCTGCACCTAACATGACCCCGAAAGCATGACACATATTACGTTAATTGCCTGAAATCATTTGTTGTGCTTAGTTGCTATCGTCACATTTTAATGGCACCTCCGTAAACGGTATCATAATACCCTTTTTTTAGTTTCGGGAGGAATGTGGCAATCTTCAAAAGATACCTCTGGACCGATCCAAAGGTGTGGCGGTTCCGCCAAACCCCACTGTCTACTTACCCGAAGAACCCCCATAACTACAACCCAACCTTTATAGTTTTCCGCTAATGCAATCGCATTAGCACCTGTAAATGCTTCACGCATCAAGTTTATCAAATGTATTTATCTGAAAGCTCCTGGAAGAGAATTCTTACCTTCATTCATTAATTCGAATTCAAAATTACCTACAAGAATTCTGTCCAAACTGCATATATCTCAAGTCCAGCTCGGCTTCGGTTGCCAAACAAATCCCAATCTTATCATATGCATTTTCCCTAGACGAATTCCTGAAAACCAAACAATTTGGTTTACATATAATGTAATCATCATAACAGGGATAATAAACATCGCGTCGCCTATTCCCAGCCTCATCATGTGGTACAATAAATCCCTTTACATACACATTGGCCGGCAACCCTTTTCTCCCTACTATAACCATCCAACGGAGCTGCACACAATTGACGCAAACGACGCTGAAACCAAAACCTATAGCATAGGCAAATGCAAACAGGAATTGTATACTTACCCTTGGCAGCGATGCCATAAACACCAATTCCCTGTGAATATGCTAAAACCAATTAGCACCATGTCCATCAGCATTGCGGTCTATCATTGCAGCTGCATGGCACATCAGGGCAATGTCTATACGATCCCTTTGCCTACAATATTTCTGGATCTGCTTCTCGTGACCTCGCGGCATGAGCAAACAGAAATCCATTACTAACCAATGAGATACGGCTTGTTTACTTAGCCGTACTCACATCTCATTGATGCACATTATTCCCTTTCTTTGTTTTCAGATTCGTTCTCATGGCTTGGTCCCACGAAAGAACCAATGTTCACACATACATGTGTACCACTACGATCTTCTCTATGAGATCTGGTTATCTACCCCCAAAGAGAGACCTTAAGTTTCTCTTGGGATAGAAAATGTATCCCTAAATTAAGAGAGCCAGTACCATCTGGCAGAGTTTCCTTTGCCAGCGAATTGATATCGCTGAGTCTTTTTCCGTCACCCGACCGAGCCGGTCGGTCCCACTCCCGCTCTCGGTGCGCACGGGACGCGAATAGCCATAAGTCGAGTCGAGAAGGCATACTTTTAAATAAAAAAAAGTTTAATGTCTTATACTTTGTTTCTGTGCGTCCGTTTTATCCTTGGTGTAATTATTTGTTTCTGTAATCTAATTAAGAGGAGTAAGATTTATGGATCAATAAAAATAATTCATTTAAAGAACTAATTTCGAAACAACATATCCGTGCTTTTTATTTCGTGTTGGTGAACGATTGTCCAAGTGATTTTAGATGAGAAACTCAAATACTTCTGTTGGCGATACATCATTTTCGTAAAGTGCTCGGCAGAACTATCGCGGGGGACGAGATGTGAATCAGCGCCATACGCCGACCCATCATACTTCTTCCCCACAAAGGCATGTCCGATTTTTAAGATAATTAATCGCGGGGCGGGACGGAGTTTACCTGTTACTCCACTCGTCGCGTCGCAACTCCTGAATGATGTCACATAGAATATCAATTGTTACGGATAATGCTTGTTTGGAACTTAGCATGCATTCTAATACGCTGCCGGAGTAACTGTATGTCTCTCGAAAATCGTTCGTGCGGTCTCGAATCTCACACACTCTGCGAGTACGTGTTTGACATTCTAGATTTTGTCTGCCCAGTACAATCAGTATGGGTGATTGACATGCTTATACATGTGCAAGTATTGCCGAAAGCTTCCATGTCCTGATATCAGCTGAGTTAAGTGGTAGTCCAGGTCGCCGTGGTTTTTTTTTTTTTACACAAGGTTCTACATCAGGTATCATGGTGTGGGCCTTTGGCGGTTTATGTCATAGTTTTCGGTCGTATAAGTGTTCCGCCGAACACTGTACGCACACCAGGAAGAACACACCGAGCGGAAACGGCTCAAATAAAACACGAAAAACTGTTTTTTTATTTATACGGTGACTTTTTATTAATTCAAAAAAAACTTATTTTTGCACTGATCGTGGTGAATACACAAGTTACTTATTTTGCGATTAAGCACACGTACGACTCGACGTTCTCGAACAATTCGATTCCCTACCTCATTCGGTTATCTCTTCGTGAGAGATCCTCGCGGTTCGACAATCAAAATCTCTGTGTCCCCTCCTTGACGATTCAAATCTCTCTTGCCCTATCGGATACTCTTTTTCCAGTATCTGTGTGTTTTGTATCTGCAGTTGTGCAGACACAATTTCCTGTAAGAGAGAAAATTCTCACGCATACATGTGGAAGCTTCACCGTCGTGGTTGACGGTGGATTCTATTCCCACGCTGCTTGGTTAGGTCGACCATCTGGTGTTGACGATCGCCTGGACGTCTAGTCCGCTGGTATCTATTGGATTTGAAATCCAAGAGAGTTTTTCACATGGTGTGAAAAACAAACATTCCGCTGATGCATTTCTGCTTGGCGGACAGTGGCAACGGCGCAATGCTGTGCCGTATTTATTTATTGCAGCTGGCCTTCGTAAAACTCCAAACAAAGTATTGTTTGGAGTTACGTGGTGCTTGGTTTTTCGCGCCATCTGGGTGTTTACGAGGCTAAGGAATGCGCTCCTTTGTTTGCGGTGAATATTTGGGTGATCTAATGTTTAGATCAACCGCACCACGTCCGTTGGTCGGTTAATTGTTTTAATTGTAATTCCCTGCATCTCGTGCAGATGTTCAGGGTTGCCGACTTGTGGTGCTGGCATTCACTTAGCTTGCGATTGCACACGTCGAAGGATGCATGGATGTTTCTCCTTGTTTCAGGTCGTAGGTTATAATTGTTGAGCTTGACCTAAAAAGCTTTGGGAACGTTCAGTTCCTTGCTTTTTGGTGTCGGTCTCAACGTTGGCTGCGAGTTGCAGGCCCTATCGCGGGACTTTGGGGCACGCGTCTGTGGGCGCGTGCAACGCTCTCAGGTAAGTAAGTTCTTTGAAGATAGGAACCTTACCTGCGTAGAATTGTGCGTTCGTAGAACGCTACAGGCCCATCTTCCTTTGGTGGAAGAATCCCACCTTCGATGTCATTCTTTTGGGCTTGAGAGCTCTAATTGTGACCTCATTCGCCGACGATTCTCTTGTGAGACCTTATGTACCCAACGTTTTTTTTTAGCGGTAGTATCAAGTGGTTTCCTCCCGCCCAAGATATTTATGGCATCGTCGAATACCATTCGGAATAGGCAGCATACTCTTATTGATATTGGCCTATGTGCTGAGTTCACTCCCCTCACGTACGACGTATACTGTGCGGCTCCTGCCCATATGTGAGCTGCATACATTATAATGGAGGTGCTGACACTTGTTATCAGTTTCCTTATGTGGGGCCGGGGTCCTCCAACATTGGGTAGAAGTCTCGCTAAAACTTTGCATACTCTTGCAGTTTTTTTCATACGTTTCGCTCGGGCGTTCCTTGTAGGTCAAGCTATCGTCGAGTATAACAATAAGACATTTAATATAGGGACTGGATCTGATCATTTGTCCTTCTATTTCCAAATCAAGGTGTTCAACTTTCTTGCCGCTGCTTATTAAAACTGCCTCCGCCGTATGTCCAGCTAGTTTCAATCCAGCCATATCTAGCCAACATTTAAGGGGCTGGATGGCTTGGGAGAAATTATTCTCCAGGTCATCTAGATGTTTCGCTACGCCCACTATTGCCAAATCATCTGTGTAACCAATGATTCTAACTCCTTCTGGTACGTTGACCCTGAGCACACCATCATACATTATATTCCATAACAGCGAACATAAAACAGATCCCTGAGGTACACCCGCTGTTATTTTATATTCCGGTGCCCCCTCATCTGCGTCATAGAGCAGTCTTCTATCCGAGAGATAGTTTGCAAGTAGACGCACCAAGTAGGGTGAGTTTTGTAGATCGCGCAACGCTTCTAGAATCCAATTTCAGTTTACTATTTTTTCCATCGCTGAGGAAAGTGTCCTGTTTGGAGGCAGGTCATGAAGAGACTGCAGAAGATTTTCGGTTTTTTTTTTTGGCTTAAAGTAGTGTTAAATACAACGTTAGGAATACCATCTAGTCCCTGGGTCTTGTTTTTCTAACAACCCTTGCAGCCAAGAACGCCTCTTCGGTGGCCACGGGATGTATTTCTCGTTCAGTGATGTTCCATTCCTCTTGCGCATTCAACACCTCATCAAAATGGGAAGAGGACAGCAACGATTCTGACCATTTCAGTTTTAGTTTCGTGCATTTGACTACTGTTGTTGTGTAGTCATTTCATGACTATCCTGTAGGCGCTGCCTCATGGGTTGTTATTTAATTCATCCCTTAGGGAGCAGAATGCGTCATATTTACTCTTGCGGATCACATTATTCAACTCCTTCCGTTTGTTGACGAATTCCACATGTAACTGTGGGTACGTGTTACGGTTTCTTGCTCTTTCTTGGAAGCGTCTTAACCTGTTTCACTCCAAACGCATGTGGGCGATTTTTGGGTGCCACTAAAACACTGATTTCATTGCCCCTCCTGGTTGTCCTTGACGTGGCATAGACGCATCGCATGCGGTAATTAACCACTTCATGACTTTTCGAGCATGCCTATTCGCATCGGCCTCAGCATCAAACTGTTGGATTTGGTGTTCCAGTATATAATCGAGCAGTTCCACATCGAGGTCCTTCTTTCTCAGCCCATTTTTCTGGCCTTTCATCGTCAATTTGCTAGTGATGAATCCCCCGTGTGGCAGTATTTCGTACATCACGGCTTGGTGGTCACTATGGGTGTAGGTTTCCAAAACTCGCCACTCCATAATTCTTGCCAACATGGAGCTGGCAAATGTGATGTCAATTTTGGATCGGCCTTTCTCATTTATCAAGGTGTCATCAACACCACCATTAAGTGGCACCTCATCTAGGACTGCGAAGACTTCGAGTAGTGCCTGACCTCTACTGTTGGTGCTTGTGCTTCCCTATTCTACCGCCCAAGCATTTAAATCTCCAGCAATTATAAGGGGGCTCTAGCTTCTTGTGTTACTCTGTCCAAAAATAATTTGAATTCTTCTCTCTTGGGGGAGCGTAACAACAGTAGAAACGAATTCCTCTAATCTTAGCACGGGGACTGGGAGCGAACATACAGGGCAAATTCTCTGCTTTCAACCCGACGAAGCCCAGGGCGATGATTGTTCCTGTTTAATCCAAGTTGACATGCAGTCTCCACGTGGCACCCGCCAAGTAGTGAACCAATGCATGCAGCGATATCCTGAGAAAAGTTGGCGCAAGGGTAATAACCTTGCCCGGGAAAAGAAATGATTATGGACAATTTAACAAGTCTCGGATATAGACCGGATACCGGTGGAGAGACTTGCTAAATAAGGCCAACACCAGATCCCGATTGTACTGCCGAGGATGATGATGATGATGAGCAAATGCTTAGTGCCATTGCACACTTCTGTGTTCTATGGGGGAAATTCCAGTTGTCCAGTTGTCCAAATGGCCGCTGTTCCGCTGCTGCCTTCTTCCAATGTAGTTGGACGCATGCCAGATATCCTGTACTGCTCATTGGTTAGTTCCACGTCGGCACCATATTCCTTAGCCGTCTGAGAAAGGAAATGTTCCGGGGGGGGGGGGGGGGGGGGCAAGTAGTTTGCATCGGCGTACGTCGCGGGGTTCACTTCTCTTCCCATCGTCCACTAAACGTTCCACCGTACACTGTCCACCGGAAAAACAAAACAAGCACATTTCCACAGTACCCCATCCGCAAGAAGTAAATGAAAGGCACTGTTTGGGTGTTTTGTAGTGAATGTTCTTTTATTGATTTGCATTTGATTTTACTTAATGGTTACACGGTTGGATGTCAATTTATTTTCTGTAATTTCGCACTTGATTTTACTTAATGCTGATGATAAAATAAATCAAACATTAACTGTAAACTCGAGCCTTGGATTTTAAACTGTTGCCATGAAACTTTTGCATTCTTTTTGATTCGTTTTTTTTGTTATTATTTTATGTCGAAAACTATATTATAAATAAGCGAATGGCATAGGACAGATCCGCCCTTTATTAACATTACACGGTTGGGTGCCAATGTATTTTCTGTATTTTTGCACTTGACACTGAAAAACCATCAATACACTCAGGAGTATGTTAAACTCGCGACTCCGGGATGTATGCATCCCCGCCGCTACGGGGAGCAGGAGAAGACACAACCGGCGTGTCTGGTAGTAGAAATGCGACTGCGTCGCTTGTATGCCGTTAGGCGGATGCTTAGCGACCGTCGGTACTTGCGCACCGCTCGGTGGATGATTAGCGACTGATTGGAAAAAAAGGCAAGAATCCATTCATCGTGTCGTGGCAGTGGATTCATATCTAAATAAACTCACTGCCACTTACTAGGAACTTGAAAAGGGTTGCTATGCGTGCATAAAGAATTTAGTTCCAGCGACTTACTGCCGTGCAGGCTGGGTAAGATTCCTCGGTTGCTGAAAAATCGGTTTGGGAACACAACCAAGTGTGGGCATGAGTTGTCGGTTAGACAAGATAATGTGGGTCTTGGTCGTTGCGATGGTTGTTTCGTGGAAATGTAACGCATTGTGCTGGTAACCTATCAGTAAGGACAATTGGTTTTGGGTAGGATGGGAGCCGAAATGAATTTCGGGGAAACTAAATGTTGCTGGTTACAAGCGAGGGAAATGGTTTAAGCAAGAAGTGAGCCGGAGTGACTTTCGGGGGAAATTAATGCTGCTTGGTTGCAAGCGAGAAATATAGTTTAAGTGAGAAATTAACCGAAGTGGTTTTTGGGGAAAATGTATGCGGTTTGATGTAGATGAGGGAGATGATTTATATTTTGTTGTAAGTTTTTGGAAATGCCTTTCATTACAGATTGGGAAATGGATTCTTACAAGTTGGGGAAGTATGCGATGGCAGATTGGGGAATGGGTGCTGTTGCAGATAGGAGGAGTGTGTTTTTAGCATGTTTGCGTGTGGATTGCCGATTTGGGTTAAAGGTGGCGCGCTTTTAGCGGTAAAAGTTGGTTGGAATTGTGGGTTGGTTCTGTGGGGGTTTTTTAACCCACTTCCAAAGAACCACCCATTTCCATAAATTACTTGCCTTCTACTTACCTTCAAATGAGCATAAGCTACTCTGCATCACCTTCCACCTGAAAACATAAGACCAACTTTCACCCCGGGGCATGCTTGCATCCAACGCATCATGTTTCTGAACTCTAATTCGATTACCTCTTCATGTAACCGACATTAATTCCCGAACATGTCAATGCGCATTGCTGAGAAGCACTTTCTCACACACGTGCATGACATGTCCATCCTCGTCTTATCGGCAGACCCATCGACCGATCGTCCTATCGGCAATATACAGCATAGCCATCGCCGGCTATCAACAAGCGATCGAGTGAACCACGACGCAACTCGATTTCTCCCGTAAGCTGAGTCGAACTCGCCTATCGTTGGGTAAGAGTCAGTAAACTTGCACTCGCACCGCATTCCCCCAGAAGCGTTCCCTGTCTTGGATCAAAAAAGCGTTATCCAAGACGTGCATGGAGTCCCGATTATTTACCATGCTCTCCGTGGTGCCAGGGAGAAACGAATTCTCCATGATAGTGATATCTCCAATGGCCCAGACCGCATGCGTTTTAGCACGGCGATCAGTGAAAGAGATAAATCAGCGAAAGATCGAACATCTCCTAAATGGTGGTGGCTTCTCAACGAGGAGAGGACTTCACTTCCTCAGATATAGTATGCCTCTCAAGAGCAACGCTCTCCTTCCTCTTGTCCCCCCTCCCCCTGTCCACCTTTCCCATTGCTTTTATTTTTATTTTATTTTTTATTTCTTATTTTATGTTTTATTCGTTTCGTTTTGAAGTTTTTGCTTGTTATAATTAAAAAAAAAAAAAAAAAATTGTAATAATAATGTATACATATAGATGTAAACGAGGAGTCCCTCTAATATATGACTTATTTCATATATATATATATATATATATATATATATATATATATATATATATATATATATATATATATATATATATATATATATATATATATATATATATATATATATATATATATATAAGAACCAACAAAAAAAAAAGATGTGCGTCGAAAGGCATATATAAAAATCAAGTTGTAATGTGTAATTTAGAGATCCCGCATAGAGCCAGTAAGTTAATTTAAGGACTGTGATTGTAGAAAAGGGTTTAACATTTACCCCTAATATTATACATGTAAAAAGAATTAGGAAAATAAATGTGGTTTAAAAACTAAAAAAAAAAAAAAAAAAAAACAAGCGATCAAGTGTTGTTTAAAATAAACACACACTTGATCCATCGACCTAGGAGATGTTACATTTCGAGTAGAATCAAAATGACGCTTCACACCATGGCAAAAGTGTAAAAAAACTCTGCCTCCATGCTCAGCAGATACAGCTGCCGCCGAAGGTTTCCATACCATTCGGTAATTAAATATTGCCCCATATCTTTAGGTTCACAATAGCTGCAACCAATTTCCCATTATCAGCTAGCAACCGATCATGGGATTCGGGCATGAATATGACTGTTGTTTTATCAATCATACCCACGTTCATGCTATATGACGACCCTTCTGGAAATCAAAGTAAACACACAGTTCCGCTCTGTGTTTGTTTTGCTTACGAACGCTAGTCCATGGTTCCCATGGGTGGCAAATTCCTCACCACCATTTCCATGTACCAGCATATTCACCCGAATAAGATAACATCCAGCCTGTCCCTTAGCCAACGTCGGCAAGATTTCTGCTGACTTAACGCCAACAAGATATCTTCCTTTCTAGAGCACCAGAGCCATGCGGCTAAAACAAACAAACCCTAAATCTTCGGTTGACCTATCGTCACCGAAGAAAATATAGCCTACAACGGCATGATCGTGAACGCATAAGTAAACACGATAATGTTTCTATGTAGCATCGGCTTAACCATGAACAAGTGCAAGATCGTTCGTGGTCGGTTTTTCAGAAAAAGGGGCATCGTACTGTACTGTAAGGATATATGAAAAATCCATCTTTATGGCGGCTGGTGGAAGTTGATCTCGACCAAGATCGATGAGTCGAATTTCATCATCCGGAGAGTGCACATGTGCCCCGGAGTCACATTTTAACCGCCGAAGAAGATCTTCGTGCCGAGATCGTCGCTCGTCGAAGTTTAATTTTTTATAAATAGTGTCGAGGCGTGTAGGAAATCCGCGCCCTTGCCTGAATTACATTAAAATTAGAAAAAAACCGAATCCTACTCGGTTAGTGAACACGCGAACAATAGTTATAAAATAAATTAACGTGAATACAGAATTTAATAAACAATAAAATACCTTGTTGTTTTACACGAAATAAAAAAACATTATCATCAAAACTACTCCAGTGTGTTTTCTTTGGAGAGCTATTGTGTTCGCGGTTGTACTCTAATTTCCAGCGTAATATTGGTGTTGTTTCTGCTGAACCAGCGTCCGTGTTGACGCACCCTCGTAGAAACCACCCACAGTTCTCCATGTGGTATAGAGAACCCCCACAGCTCCACAATGGTTAAGGTAAATTTGAATGCACTTAAACCTGCCCATTTTTATTCGGGAGATTGGACATCGCGTTTTTAAATATTTTGCATTTGTAACGCCCTGTTGAGTGGTGTTTACCGCCTTCGTCGCAGAACATACATTTTGGTTGTGTTTTACAGGCCATTGCTTTGTGGCCCTTTTCAGCGCATTTCAAACAGGTTTCCGAACGATTTTCTTCGGATTTGCAGGATTTCGCCACATGACCGTATTGCCAACATCTGAAACATGGTGTGGTTGCGATATGTTCTCGTAGTCTGCATCTCACCCAAACGACCCATAGGAAACCTGTAGCCAGCAACATGCTAGTCTTTTCTCTTGGTAAGCGGATCATGGCAGCCTGCGTGCCATCTGGTTTCCTTCTTTAGCTCTTTACCGTCTCCTTTGGGATTGCGTCCAGTGCAGGGAACTATAGCGTTTGAAAATAATAGTGAAGAACGTGTGATTCGAACTGACGCAATGACAGTTTGAATCACCAAACATTTAACCCAAGCGTTACCCATCAGGCAAACGGCCATGTTTAGAATTTGATTTTTAAACTCGACTATACTCCACTGACGTGAATTATTATGTTATCGCTATGGTATACGGCTCCGGTGTATTTTCTTATACGATTTTCGTTCGGTGTTCTTCACTATTTTGCTTGTGAATTGTGTGTGTATCTGTTAGAGACACCACAGAACTCTATAGCGATCGCAGTCAGGATCTCCTCTACAGTGGTAACCTCATCTAAATCACGACAATCGACCGTGATTTCTTGTGACATTGTTTTCACAGTGGCACCTTTCTTTAATACCTGTTGTAATTTTGTTTTCAGTGTATCAGGGGTTGGCATTTCAATTCTGGTAGCAATTCTCCTTTTGCTGTCTTTCGAACTTCATTGGCGCTAGTTTCGAGTTCATTTAATTCGGGGTTGGCCTTCATAAACTTCAGTATATCCGCATGTATTTTTTGCCTGGTTTTGGATATTATTATACTGCCCGGGCGCGGCCTCTTTTTTTATAATGTTGACTTTCCTGGTATCATTTTTGGAGCCTATTCACTCTTTAATTTCGCATCCCTCTTCTTTCCTTTCTGGGGAATCGTAAACCACGACTCATCACTGATCTGCCCCGTAACCCTGCTTTTGTCTGTGTGAATTTAGAATTTAGAATCTTGGTTGGATTTACAAGTTTCCATCGCTTGCTTTAGCCGGTGCAGATAGTTTTAATAGACGATTTTGCACTTCTTTATCATAGAGGCAACCAATGATCTCGACCACCAGCATGACACCTGGCGTAGGGCAATTGTTCTTATGCAGCATTTTTGTAGACGCCGGCAGTGTCCGATGCCAGGTGTCGTGCCTATTTTTGGATATTCGATACGATGTAAAAAGATGTACTTGTAATTGGATAGCGTGTAGCTTGGGGAATGAGTGTGCATCACATTAATTAACGCAGACCCCGTCGTAGCGATATTATGTTATGTGATTGAAAGGAATCGTGTGCGATGTTAATTGATTAGGAAATAGGGTTTATATACTGGGATACAACATACGCGCAAGCTCACGCCCTCCATGTCTTTCTCATTTCTTGAAATCCCATGAAATGCGTCGATCGTTGGATCAGCCTCCTCACACTTCTCACTCAGGTCTTGATACGTTGACTCTTCGCCGTTTTCTAATGTGCAAAATATTGGGCACACGGTGTAGAATTATTGTTTTTCTAAAATATTAGTTTTCTAAAACTCACACACACTTCAGATAAGCTCCACCTTTTCGAAATGTTGTATAGCCATCGAATTCTTAACGAAAGCAATCGGAATATGTCCCGCGTTGTTGTCAGTGCTAGTATTCACACTTGGAGCAAAATACACGGAAAACGAGTTTTGGAACACCCTGTATTCAAAGACTTCTCGCTCAACTTACACTATTTCCTACATACCACCATGAAACTTAATAGCAATTTGAAGGTAACACCCTTGACATAATCGGGTGTTGTGTTCAACTGAAGTGTTGGCATTATCAGACGGTAAATGAATACCCAAATAAACCGATTGGCATCAGTATGGATTTAAAACAAAACACTTCTGTCAAATGTTTTATTCTGTTCCTTTCATTTATTTATACAATAAACTATTTTTTATTTATTTAGTTTTTGTTGTTATTATATACTTTGATTTCGTTCTTTTTTTTTCAATTTGTCTTTTACATTTAAGTATAAAAATATTTACATAAAATATTTAAAAAAGAGAGAAATAACAAAATTACGTTTTAATGTTACGGTTGTGACTATATAGCTGCTTTGCAATTATTTTACGTAGAGTTCAATAGATTGTTTAATATATTTTCAGTAAACTCGTTCAGTTACGATCAAGTTCTTGATCTATTCAAGTTCAATTGCATTTTTATAGTTATATGATTTGCTTTTTAATGTTCATTAAACCTTTAGTTGCCGGTTTTGATTTATTTTCGCAAGGAATTTTTGAATAAATTTATATAAAACAATAATAATTCGAACTCTGTAGTTATAAAACGAATTATTTATTTTTTCCTTTCCATTTAGCAACTCATTTTTTAATCTATATTTTTTTGTTACGCATATAAACCAAAATTAACAATTTATTCACTATTTACAAATCAACAAATTTACAGTAAAAAGTTTTTTTCGTTCGTTCACAACTGTCATTCCAGTTAATTTTTTAAGTTAATTTATTTTGATTTGGGCACAGTAAACAACATATTTACGTTTTTGTAATTTGATTTTGTTTAATACACTTTTGATTTTATTATTCAATGTTCTATTTTATTCATTATAAATTTATATATATTAGTTGATGTTATTATCTTTTTTCTGTTTGGTCAGATATTATGTTTCATTTAAAGGAATTATATCGGTTTTGAATTTAGTTTCAGATTTATCGTTTTATTACTAGTGGTCGCTAATTATAGGACAGACACGAAAAGAATAAAAAATACTCGTTATTATGGAATATTAAAACAAATGTTCAAAAAAAAAAAAACAATAACTAAGTATAAAAATGCAGTATATAACGAACGAATAAACAGAAAATATTCATTCGTCGGTAAAAAAAAAAAGTCGTGTTAATTTATGTTCGTGTCGTTCGAGTCTCGTGAATAATGGCCACATAATTTAATAAGGAAAATTATAATGAAATTCGTAATTCCAAATTCAGTCAAGGCAGTCAAACATCGAGGAAAAATAAAAACTAGATAAAGTTACAATTATAATAAAATAAATACATGAATAAAATAAAGACATCAATGAAGATGATATACATTTCTACTAGGTTGAATCAAATATAAACGTTAATTTTTTTTATACATTTATTGAATAATGTTACACACTAACTATACCATCAGCATTTTTCAATACAGTCTGCTGCGTGATCTACACACTTTTGCTACCGATTTGGAAGCTTTAATATCCCACGTTCGTAGAAAGATTTAGGGCGGGTTGTTAGCTAATTGCGCACGTGCTCCTCGACTTCTTCATTACTTTCGAATTTTTTTTCTCCAAGTGATTCTGTGGCGTTTCTAACAGATACACACACAATATACAAGCAAAAGTGAAGAACACTGAAAGGAAATTCGAATAAGCAAAAAGGATAAGAGCCGCATACAATAGCGATAACATAACAATTCCACTTCTGTTGAGTGTACTTGAGTTTGGAATTCGAATCGAATTCGTACACGCGGCAGTGGCCTGGTGTGTTGAGCATTGGTTACATTTTCTGTCATAGCGTCAGTTCGAATCACACGTTCTTCGCTATCATCGCAAACGCTATAATTCCTTTAAAGGTGCGAACAAAACAGAGGGAGACTAGTCTGGGCAATAATGATGGTGTACGAGGGTTTCCCGGCTCATTTCTTCTAATGTATCCAATATTGTCAATGACGCGGTGTGAGGCCTGGCGTTGTCATGAAGAAGGATGACATCTTGAATGGGCATACCTCATCTTTTGTTACGATATGTGGCCTTTCCATTTCATAGCTGATACCCACTTCTGATGGGATTTGTCCAACAGTTATGCGGCGATCACTTTCAATAAGTTCTCGAACGGCAAAGATGTTGTCATGTGTACGACTCGGCGTTGAGAGTCTATCATGATTTTCGGTTTCGATACGTTATCGCCTACTTTTAAATTCTCTGGCCGACGTATACACACGATTCTGAAGCAGAGTATGGTAGCGTCCTACGAACGCACAATTCCGCCCAGGTAAGGTTCCAAACCTTCAAGGAACTTACTCACCTTATCCATTACACGTGCCCACAGACACCCGTCCCCAAAGCTCCTAATCAGACCTGTAACAAGGGCATAGGAAGCTGCAACAATGTTGAACCCGACATCAAAAAAAAAAAAAAAACAAGGAACTTAACGTTCAAAAACTTTCAGGATAGAGTTCAACGCATCCATAGATGGTATTCTGCCCAATTCAAAAAGCAGCTAAAGCATCGCTTCTAAGTAATGCGTCAAACGCAGCAAGCATCGCATACAGATCTCCCATCTCAAACATCTGCACGATGTTTCCAAGGAATTACCATTTTCGGTAGATAGACCGAACAACGGATGCATACGCTGGCAGCTAAATGCAAGAAAGCATATCGCCTATCCGCTGCCAAAATTGTAAGCAACCGTAATTTTCGCAACAAGATAATTCAGAAGATTTACAAGACCAACGCCAACAAAGGAAATACTCCAGTCCCACGATTACTTTGTAAGAATTTCACACCCATTAGAAGGATCTAATGGATTTCGGTTGTGTTTACAAAAGGCAAACAACCACGGGCTGTACGCCCGAACAATCATCTCCGTTCTGCGCGCCAGATGTTTTATGCAAATAGAGGCGGCACACAATCGACAACCGTCGATCCGAACTTCGATCACCACCACGGATGGTGATGATGATATAAGGATGTATGCGTCGAGGGACTTTCTCCTTTTCAGGCACCTAAATTACCCATGGGCATTAATAACATGCCGCTAACAGATACTGTAGAAAATTCTGTTAGCGGATGAAATGAAAGATTTCTTCTGGCAGACGTAGATACGATCTGTATCAGGTTTTGGTTTTTGGATGGAGATGGTTAGTCAGATTTCAATCGTCAACGAGACGACATAGTCTTTTATCGAACAGCGATAGGAAAGAACCTAAAAGATACGCCAGCCGAAAGGGCAAGCTTAGGAATCCGAAGGAGGAGGTGCGCGAGACGAGGTACGGTGTCGGGAGTAACCGCGACTTAAAATGAAAATTAAAAGTGAAAGTTTAGTTTAACGTGTGTCGGTCGTCACAGTGGTTTGCGGTTTTGAATTGTGTACAATAAACGAGTCTTGAAACTAAAATGTGTTGTGTTTAATTGATGACGGCATCCGCTCCGGTCTTTTGGTTTTTGTGGACAGAGCTGGTACAGCATGTCATTCGCCCCGTGTTAAGTATTGGACAGTGTCGGCGGAACACTTCCTCCGGCGATAATACCCAACTTCGCCAAAGTTATATAATTTAAATCCGCCAAAGTATCATCACCAAACTGTGCCTTCAATCGTGAAAAAATTTCCGAGAGTTTAACGCCTTCATTTGTTAAAAATTTTACAATAATCCGTTGCGCAACAGGCTTTTTTTTTAAACACACTTCTCTTGGGAGAGGCGAACCTATAACACCGAGTCGGCGATTCGAGATGCCACCAGATAACCGTTGCAGTTCTTCTTGAACAGTTGCAGACTGTAATGCTCTGGAAACACACGCGTGGGGAGCGTTTCGCAGGTCTCCAGCTGTGTAACGGAACGAGTTCTGACACAGCGATGTTCGCGCCCTCGAGTATTGAACCGCATATTGGTGTGATTGTAGTGCTCTGAAAACACATATACACGTACATCCAAATCCCATAATCCGTAACTAAAACTCAAAAAACAATCATTTAAATTCAAAATTCTTTGCACCCAACTTCCGATCACCTTTAAATCAAAACTACAAAGACATTATCCCGACCCAACAAAATAGCTGGTAAACGAATCAAATATTTGTTTATCACTCCATACAGTCAATTTGCCAAGGCCTCCAAACAAAACAAACACATGGTAAATTGAACCAGATGTTCAGTTACCATAAGTAAACAGAACCCGAATCGCTGTGCATACCCTCGCATGTACTGCATATCCTAGATTTTCTGAGATTTCATCAAACCAAATTCTTATCCCAAAAACAAACGCTAGGCGCCTCACTCAAAGTATTTAAATCGAGATATTGCATTCAATTCGATCGACAAAATCTCGATTTGGTTTCATTTATAAGGGTGATGAATTTCAGATTCGAGGATCAGTCTCGATTGGCGTCCGATGGGAAAGGACGCCAACAAATCGAATACATTTTAAGATCAGTCTCTAGGTTGGCGTCCGACACTTAACGACGCCAATCAATTAAAGTAAATATACAATATACTAAACTAATAAAATCCAAAACTAAAGTATTTTTATTGGATTCGGCTGAATTTCAGATGTCTTTTTTCAGCAATCGGTCGTCACTCTTCCTGAAAGCCCGGAAGCACGATGGCAACCGCAGCGCGCCTTCTCAGGAACAGTCTATTAAAGAGATCCCTCATGCTTTTAAGAACAAGGAGACCCCTCCCTGCGAGAAAGGCTACGACACGATTCGTCGGATTGTCTTTTGAGCGCATATAAGCCCAACCACGCAAAACAATACCACGAATCTCCGAAAAAACAGTACCCGTGATAATATCTGTAAAACAGACAGAGGTCAGCTACGCGCCTTCGATGTGATAGCGACTGAAATATTGACGTCAGCGCCGTGTCCCTGTTCAGGCGGATCGCTCGTCTCTATATGCTCTCAAGCAGGTTGAGGGTATGGTTAGGAGCGGAGCTCCAAGCATGAAAGCAATATTCGAGTGCGGGTCTAATTTGGGTTTTCTCCAGGAGCAGAAGTCGAGTAAAATATTTCTGGGCTCTAAAGAGATAACTCCATTTTCCTGAGGCGGACCCGGCAATATTGAACACGTGTCTATGCTACGATACATTTCCCAAGACCGTGAACCCGAGCGATTTCATGCTTTCCCCAGATTCGAGGGTCTGGCCATTCATCAGCGGCAGTGGAACCGATGATCTACTTTTCGTTGTGAATGTTGTATATTGTGTCTTCGTCGCATTGAAGTCGACGAGATTGTCCTTTCCCAACTGGACCGTATCCAGATTTCGATTCAAAGAGTCGATGTGGCGACATCTCTGCTGATGTGACGTCGATGCACCAATCGGCAGATCACTCGAAAAAGAGGAAACAAGCATACCATCATCCTCAAAACTGAACACTTTGTTATCCGTTGAACCCAACATTTCATGTGAAGCAAAAACAGAGTTAGAGCCAAAATGGAACCTTGAGGCACCCCGAAATTAACTGGATACATATCCGAACACTCGTCGTGGGAGACACCCTTTCCCCTTCTTTGGGGTTGGCTGAACTCGAGCCACCTTCCAATAGGTGGGAATTGTCCTCCGTGCATAGGATAAGCGAAAGAGTCTTCCAAGAACCGCCGAAAGCTCAGAAGCACAGTTCTTAAGGACTATTGCTTGTATTCCGTACGGCCCGGTTGCCTTCCTACAGTCCAGTTCACGTAGAATGCGTTGAATAGTACACGGACGGAACCTCACATTCCGCATCGACGACCGTACCGGCACGATCACATGTGGCTCCAAAAGTCGTTGTAATCTGTTTGCATTTTTTTATCAAACCAAGGCTTATCAGGTGCATTTGGTTTGATGTAGTGTGGAATGTAGATCTCCATCCCGAGAAGAATAATCTCTGCGACCGACTCCGCACATACGTTAATATCGGTGTCTCCAAAGCACACCTCAGACCACGGAAAGGGTGCGAAGAAATCTCGCGAATTGTCCCAGTTACCAGCCCCATGCCTCCACACTTGGGGAAGCTGCTTAGGTTGGTTCTTTGCTTGAAATGCATGTGGATGCGCAACTGATACCAAACTGTGATCTGAGTTTCCCAGTGGCGCAGCAATCTCCACGGTATAAATGCTCGGCTCGGATGTCAAAAACAGATCCAGGGTGTTCGCATATTCACCTTGGGTATCCGGCACTCGCGTAGGTTCCTCCACAAGTTGTGTCACATTGTGGGTAACAGCGAACATCTCCGTCGGGCTCGCAGCATCGTCAGTTCTGTTAGAGTGTACTAACCAACCGGAGTTGTGTACATTTAAAATCGCCAAGGACGACAATTACAGAACTCGGGTGGTTGATCGCTATCCAGTCGACGGAACGTGAAAGATGTTCGAAAATTGTCGCGGGTCGATCGTCATTCGGGGAGCGCTAAAGACAACCAAGAAATTTAACACAATTCCTCAGCATGACCGCCAATCACACGATGTTGAAGTTACTCGAAGATGGACCCACATTATGATACCTGATATAGAAACATGGGTGAAAAGAAAACATCACGACCTGAACTACTACTTGACTCAGCTGATATCAGGACATGGATGCTTTTGGCAATACTTGCACAAGTATAAGCATGTTAATCACCGATACTGATTGCACTGGGAAGGCAATATATAAAATACGAAACACGTCCGGAGTGCGTGAGTTTTGAGAGCGCACAAATGTTTTGGGAAAGACATGTAAGATGGACGTTACTCCGATAGGTCTAACAGAATACATGCTAAGTTCCAAACAAGCATGGTCCGTAACAAATTACATTTTATGTGACATGATGCAGCAGTTGCGACGCGACGAGCGGAGTATCAGATAAACTCCGTCCGCCCCGCGAGGATTAATGGGAATATGTGCTTGGGGGCGGTGGTTTTAGTCGATAAAAATCCGCTACGCCTCTGGATTGGTCCAAACGTATCTTTCGAAGGTTTTCATCTTCCTGCCGAAACCACAGAATAAAAAAACCTCTTACTTAAAACTTCCTCAGAGAATGACAACAATGTGCATATCTGTAATTGCCTTCGCTATTTTCAACTAGAAACTCCCAAAGGATTACATTTTAACATCTACGTGTGTTTAAATTACTTAACTCCGCAAATGAGAGACCATGGACCAACACCCCTGCTCTTTAGCTCGAACTATGACAAATTCTCAGCCGAAGTTGTTTCCTCTTAATGAACAACTTTATCAGTTGCAATTTCGTTGAGAAAGAACTGTTGTTACAAAAACTCTTTAAAAAAGTTGAATGGTTCCATATGAAACCCCACTGTTCGTACAGGTACTTAAGTTGGTAATGTCAATGTTTCGAAGCGATTTTATTACAATAAGAGGTGAAGATCTTTATTCGGTGCGAAGTCGATAGCATTAAACCCAAGTCGAATATATAATATGATTTGTCCGCAGGATGGTTTTTGCGCAAATGTTTTAAGCGCCTGATTGAGGATATATACAAGGCACATATAACTAAATCTAACACAAGATTTTTTTTCCATTTTCCTTTTTTATTTGTAGGCAAATAAAAAAATAGAAGTTATAAAAAAAAAATCGTTTATCCCAAATGTTGTAAAAAATATAATTGAGACTCTGATTAACGATCCGAGAAAAAAGGTTTCTATTTTTTTTTGTTCAATTTAAAAAATTTGTCCATAAATAACAAATTGCAGTCGATTTATTATTTTCCACATTTTTTTATATATTAACTTATAAGTTATATTATATTACCGAAATATAAACTGAATTAAATTTAGAAATTATTTTATGTAAGGATTTTTAAAATCTGTGAGTTAAATTAAACTAAACTAAAAAAAAATATTATATTTGCCTGAACTCAATGCAGGATTCCAGTATATGTGATACCGGCAAGTTTTTATATAAAATGCTTTAAAATAAAAATCTTTAAATTAAAATCCTCGATACCAACCATATGCCACTTTAGAAACGTTCTTTTAAATCAAATGCCCGATATAACTCCCTATTTTATTTTCAGCTTTTGATTAACCAACGTAAGTGTTTTAATTTTCCATCAAATTTACTTCTAGTATATTCCGCATTTGAAACTTACAGAAATTTCATTCCTCTTCTTATAAAATTTCATAAGTCAACATTTACCACTTGTGTTAGATCTATATTCTAGGTTTGACATAATTACAGCTAGAGAAGGAGAGAAAAATCTTTGAAACAAAGTCTATGTATGTAATTCTATACCTTAGCTAAGTACTAAATTAAACTATACTTCATTTTATGTTGTTGTTTGTAATTATTTTATACAAAAGAATGCGGATCCCTTCCTTCAATTCCCGCAAAGGGAAACAGGAAATGACTGCTGACGTATGGAGATAGATGAGAAACTCACAATTACACAATATCCCGATGAACATATGTCACATATATACTATAGCCGATTGAGATGATTACCATGATGCTGTGCAGATGGGTTTGATATGATTTGGTCGACGATCCAACATGGCCATGGTACATCGCCGCCGGGTTATCACCTGTAATCAAGAAATGCAAATCATGTTAGTGGATATTAACAGAGTATTTGGGAGCTGCTTAGCAATCAGGGAGAACGTTAATATTTGCCGTAGAGCGATCAGCCCTCCAACAATATGCATATTGAGTCTACGGTTGAAATGGCAAAGTGAACCATTTCAAGTCCACCTAATATTGCATATTGGTCAATTAGTCATGGCCTTATTGCAATTTGATATTTCTTGTCCACACTCACTCGACAATATTACATGCCGCTACCCTGATTACTAATTGACAAATTGACTCGTTTTTCCGGTGATGTACATAGCCTATAGCTGTTAATAATAAGACAAAAGATAAAGTTGTGCAAGAATAAGTGATAGTGGTGATGTGGAAATGAACAAGTTGGAAATAAAGGATGGGGGAAGGAAATGACTGTCACAATGCTAGCTATTACACGGCAGAATAGGGACGGTAATTAGATAAGCACATTACAAAAATGAACAAATAAACACCAGCGAAACACCATTCAGAAAAGGCGAAGGTGAACAAATACAATCGTTTCTCGAAGGCAAATTTCTGCAAGTACAATTCCATTTATAGGCAGTTGACCAATCTACTAAATATTCATTGATTCACTGCTTGGAATTTTTTGTTATCATCTGGTCAATTCTGAGTTATAACATTAAGAAGATAATAGCCCTATGAATATTTATGGCCCTCACATGAAAAATATCTCTTGAATTTAATTTTAGGATGCATAACTTTTCGCAATTTTACGGAAATAAAATCTTAGTTGAACCTAAGTAAATATCGTCGCAATTATGTCAGCAACTTCATACGAATTGTAGACGCATGTAATTCTTTTATAAAAGTTAAACAGCATTCATTCCGATCTTCATTTACTAATAGCCCTTAATATCCCGATATACTCTAAGTGAAAGAAAAGGGAGGGGGCAGATTCTAGTGTCGGTGTAGATTGATGTTGAATACCTGAAGTCTGCATTCGTGACGGAACATATGGCCACCCAGAAAGTTCCATTTTCATGGCATTCGACTAAAGAGGAATATAATCTACAATCAGTCATTCCAATTATTTAACTACCTCCCCATACATAAACCTAAAAACGATATAAGCAACTACCGTCCAATCGCCAAACTGTCTCAAATCCCTAAACTGTTCGAAGGGATTCTTTACAACGCGTTATCTTTCCGTTGTAAATCTTTGGCGGATTTGAATGTGGTTTTCCAATGTTTGATGATGCAGTGTTCCGCCGAACACTGTTAACCGTAGAGGAAAATACACAAGCGGAGCAAAACACGGTGGCAAAGGGAGTGACGAACTACCTTTAGGTGAACCAGGTCTGTTTATTTTACATAAATGAAACACGAACTAATTGTAGTGCACACTTTTGTTAATAACATTTTTTGTTTTTAAATTCCGAGTTTACTTCGACTCATGATTCGTATTAAGTACTCCTGACGCATTTACTGTAGTTTCACTGACGAACTTTGGACACGCGTTAACTCGTCTTTTTCTTAACTTTAACTTTTAGTCGCGGTTACTTATCTAGCGTATGTCTCGCGGTTCGACCTCCTCAGTGGGGTTCGATGTCCTGCTGCTCGATAAAGACTCTTCTCGCGTTGACGCTCCAACCAATACTTGTCGTCTCGTTGACGATCTAACTTATACTGTCCTGCAAATACCCACAAGTATCTTGATTCAGATCGTATCTGCATCTTCCCCAGAGACAATTTCCCATTCTGTCCACTAACAGAATCGTCAATGTCTCTGTTATCAGCATGTAAACACATCCCCCGGGATATTTTGTAGTTTCCTGAAAGGGGAAAGTCATTCTTTGCATACATCATTATTATCGGTAGCATTTCATCTCCACGGCCTTCTGTTTGCACAGAACATCGGGTGCCCAGGCCGGAGATATTTGATGGTTGTTTGGACGTACTGTCCGTGGGTCTTGTTTGACTTTTGTCAATACACCCGAAATCCATTAGATCTTTCTAATGGTGTGGAATTCAAAAGGGACCGTGGGATCGGAATAGATCCTTTGTAGGTTTTTCACCTCATAAATTTTCCGAATTATCTCGTTGAGATAATTACGGTTGCCGGCAATTTGGTAGCGGATAGGCGATATGCTTTATTGCATGAGGTTGCCGTTTCTTTTATTTGCCGATGGATTTGGTGGTCTTTGTTGCAGACCACCCACACGTGCATCCGTTGGTTGGCTAATTTGCTGATGATAGCAATTTCTTGTAACATCGTGTAGATGTTCAGGATTTCCGATTGTGCAGTGCTGGAGTGCGGCGCATTTCAGCTTTTGGGGATAGGATGAATGAATGTTTTCCTTTGTTTCAGGTATGCCATATTCGAATTATTGAGCTTGACATTGAAAGCTTTGGGACGTTCAGTTTCTTGCTTTTTCGTGTCGGGTTCAACGTTGGCCAAATGTTTCAGGGCCCTGTGGGCGCGTGTAACGTTATCGGGGTAGGTATGTTCCTTGAAGAGTAGGAGCCCTACCTGGTGTTCATAGAACGCTACAAATCCATCATCTCACCCAACCGGCAGGGTTTCCTTTCGGGTAGGTCGACCACAACCAATCTGATCCCATACTCTCCGTGCCTTAGAGAATGGCAACGAAGTCGATGTAATCACCACAGACTTCAGCTCGGCCTTTGACAAATTCTCCCATAATCTCATCCTTTATAAGCTGTCCTCCCTAGGTTTTGAACCCCTATTGATCAAGGGGTTATCTTCTCATCTGAAAGATTGATCCTACCGTGTCAAATTCAGATCCTCCCTTTTCAATCCTTTTCTTCCCACTTCAGGGGTTCTGCATGGTAGTCATCTAGGTCCCCTCCTATTTATCCTGACCATCAATGATGTTGACTCCATTATTAAATACTTATCCATCTCCCTCTATGCGGACGACGCCAAACTCTACAAAACCATCATCTCCCCTCTCGACTCCTCACTTCTCTAAACGGATCTCGACAGCTTCTCAACTTGGTGCCGTAATAACTGCCTCGAACTCAACGTTGTCAAATGTCACTCAATCACCTTCTTCCGCAACCCCCCCCCCCCCCCCCCCACCCCTTTCCTACTTCCTGCTAAACCAGCAGATATCATCTGTACCCTCGATACGTGACCTCGGGATCTTATTTGACAGGGAGCTTAGCTTCATCCCGCATATTGATTATATTATTCTTAAGGCCAACTCTGCCCTTGGGTTTGTGAAACGCTGGTCTAAAGAATTCTCTAATCCTTACGTCTCCCGTTCTCTATACATAGCCTACGTCCGCCCCCTTCTGGAATACACTCATCGTTCCATATCCGCAGAATCGAAAGCGTGCAACGTCATTTTCTGCATTTTGCCCTCCGCGGACTGAACTGGGTGAATCCTCGGATTCTCCCCCCATTACACATGCCGGCTCCATCAGATTAACCCCAACACACTAGAGGAGAGCAGAACTCATGCCGATATCCTTTTCATCGGTCTCCTTTCAGGCACAATCAACTGCCCTAGCTTGCTCTCCATCATTGCACTTCACACTAGCCCCCGTAACCTCCGAAACCCTCGACTCTTCTATCTACCCACCCCACCACACTTCTTACGGCCCTAATGAACCCAGTTCGCGAATGCTGAGGTGGGCAAATTCTTACCCTACCTCCGTTGATTTCCACCTTACATCTACTGCACTCAAACTCCGACTCCCCCCCTTACCCCCTCCCGCGGTATATTCCCTCACAACCCGTACACATTCGAACAGATATGCCGTTCACAGTCGCTGTCTCACAAATGCCACATTTGCCACCCCCACATACACTCGCTCTTCTCCAGCCTCCTACCTCCTCTACCACGAAGTCCTCTTCTCCTTCCGTGTTTTTTCATTGTTTTTTTTAATGATATGGTTTTTTTATTATATATATATATATATATATATATATATATATATATATATACATATATATATATATATATATATATATATAATTTTCTTTTTTTATGTTTTTTTCTCTTTTTTAATTACTGCTTTAGTTTTAAGTTAGTTAATAAGGTATTATATTTATATTAACTAAGCTTGAATTAAGCCGAATAAATAAATAAAACCATTGTCAGACCTATTTCGACTTACGGATTACCTTTGTGATTTGCAATTTCATCAACAGTGAAGCTTTGACCTTCTAAAAAGAGATCCCGCGTTGGGATACATTACCAATTGAAAACCAGTATAAATGTTAAAAAGCGCTAAGGTAACCTCACTAATCGCCTACCACTCTAGACCGGTGGATGTCGTAACCATGGAAATGGCCTGTAATGAAATTCGTGCTTTTGTATATACTTCTCCCGGGAGAGACGAACCTATAGCGCCGAGGCAGCGCCCTGAGATACCATTCAACAACTCTTGAAGTTCTTCTTGAGCAGTTGCAAGTCGTAACGACCGGAAACACTCACCCGGGAAAGGAATTCCACAGTTTTTCCGTTCTGGAGAGGCATGAACTCTGCTACAGTGTTGTACGTGTCGTCGGGAGGTGGACCGCAAATTAGTGGGATACGTCGGATTGTCTTGTGGAGCGCATATAAACTCAATTCCGCGGAAGAGTACCACGAATCTTCGAAGAACAGCCCCCATGATAATATCTGTAGAACAGACAAAGGTCCGCTACGCGCATTGAATGTGATAGCGAATGCAGTCCCAATGTCAGCGCTGTGTCCTCGATGAGAGCAATCACCCGTCAGCCCAATGCTGCCAAGAAAGTCAAAGGTTCACTAAAGAGCAAAGTTCCAAACATGGCAAACATAATCGATGGAGGGTCTAATTTTGTAGAAAAGAAGAAATTGAGCCGAAGTAAAATATTTTTGGCCTTAAAAAGATATTCAATTTTCTAAAGGCGAATTTGGCGATGTTCGATATGAGTTCTTGTCATTGTAGTGCTCTGAAAAGCCCTACCATCTCCTTCCCCCACACATACATCTAAATCCCATAATCCTTAACTAAAATTCAAAAAACAATCATCTAAATTCAAAATAAAATACACAAATAAAATGTTTGTTTATCGCCCCTGTACCCAACCCCCATAATCATCTAACTAACACACAAATACATTATCCCAATCCAGCAAAATTCCTGGTAATCGAATCAAATATTCGTTTATCAAACATAGATTCAATTTCCTACGATCCTCAAACAAAAGTAAACATATGGTAAGTTGAACCAGGTGTTAAATTTCCATACTCACGCTCATGTTTCCGAGAATTCGTCTAACCGAATTCTTATCTCAAAATGCAAACATTTGACACCAGTCAAGTATTATTTTCGAGATTCTGCTCGCATTTTTATGCATTCGCGATACAAAATCCCGATAAGGTTTTGAATAAAAGGGTGATGAATTTCAGATTTGCATAACAGTCTCAATTGGTGTCCGAGGTGGTAAGACGCCAATAAAACTAAATTAAAATAAACAAATTAAAACTGAAATGACAAAATATTTGCCTTTTTAATTGAGCCTGGCCGATTCCCAGGACCCAATTCAACCACCGGTCGTCACTCTTCCCTCGGGTCTGAGGTGGCACGGTGGCGACCGCAACGAGCCTTCTTAGGAGCGGTCTTGAGAGATCCCTCGTCTTTTTAACGACAAGGAGACACGCTCCCTTAGTGAAAGGCTTCAACATCATGATAAATTTCCACATACCGTCATATCGAGCAAATTTATGATTTCCTTTCATTCAAAGGCTGGGTTGGTAAGGATGTTGTGTCTTGAATTTGATTGTACAAACATAGGTTCAACTAACGTCTCTACCTATTGTGCAGTTCGGCCCAATTATTGAGATGTAGGTAGGGTCCTAAAGTCCAGCCGCCCAGTGAAATACCACCCCATTAAGTTATAGGCTTCGTGAATGCTTGGAAAAAATCCTTGAGCAGCTTTCGGAGCTTGGCTAATGGACCCGGTCGTGAAAAAAATACCCTCTCAGGGCGCTATAGCTTCGCCTTTCGTAGGAGAAGTACAATAAAAAAAAATGCAAGGGCCTCACCACCCATCATTAGCTGCGGAATAGAAGATCTATTTTTCCTTGTGAACGTTGAACACTGCGTCTTCGTTGCATTGAAATCGGCGAGATGGGCTTTTCCCTACTGTAGGACCATATCCAGACCTCCATTCAGAGCTTCGATCTGGCTACACCTCAGCCGATGCGACGTTGATGCATTAATCGGTCGATCATTCGAAAGTGTCAAAATAACAGTACTATCATCTTCAAAACTGAATAATTTGTTACCCGTTGATTTTAATGAAAAAAAAGAAACAAAATCAAGGTTGAAACCAAAGTAAAACCCCGAGGAACCCGGGAATTAAAAGAACTGAGATCAGAAGACATGCCATCCACAACAACCCGGATCGAACGATGCTCTAGGAAAGTCTTTATCCAGTCGTAAAATAGCCGGGATAGTTCATTGGCTACTCGATAGTATAGTGGTTAGTATACCCGCCTGTCGCGCGAGAGACCGGGGTTCGATACCCCGCCGGGGAGCATCTGGCGCAATACTAATGACCTTGCCCGGAAAAAACAAATCATTATGGAAAATTTAACAAGCCTCAGGGCTTTCTAAATAAGGCCAAGATCAGCTCCCGGTTGTAGTGTCGGTGATGATGATAGTTCATATGAATGAATTTTGCTTAGCCACGCTCCATGCGAGATGCAATTAAACCCTTGGAGATATTCAATGCGAGTGCTCTTGATTCACCATGCTTTTCAATTGCTGATGTCCAGATGTCAGTTACAAACGTAAAAATTCGTCCCGTGGATCGCCTGATACGGGATCCTTATTTACAATCATTTAGACGTCCATCGTATCCCAGGTAGTCAATCAACTCAACATTGATGACCTCTTCCATCACCTTGAGTAGCATACATAGTACTTCTATCAGCGACGGTAATTTTACGGGAGATAATTTTTCCCTTTCTTTGGGATTGGCTGAATTCGAGCGGTTTTCAACCAGGTGGTAAAGTTTCTCTGGAATAAGATAAACGGAAGAGTTTGCTAAGAATCCCCGACAGTTCTGGAGTCCGGTTTTTAAAGTCGTATGCTGGTATTCTATCCAGGCCGGTTGCTTTCCCGTAGTCCTCGCTACGGATGTTGGTGATGACTAGTGGACTACAATCTTTTTCTCTATTGACCTCGCTTGCGTCAGCTGGTTAAAGGTACCTGGAAAGGAAGAAAGCCACCGACAACCAAAAGTATGAGAAAAGAATGGCTTTCCTCTAAGCCCCAACACGATTGCTTCAGAATGCTTCCGACGCGATATGCCATGGTATTTTTTGTTTTTGATACTTGGTGGTGGGAACACGTCTTTCGTAACACTAAACGAATGGAGCATATGCCTTGTTCATACCCTTACCGCTGGTGGGGGAAATTGCACTAGGGTACCTGCAAAGGAAATAAAATTAAGGGGGGGGGGGGGGGGGGGGCGTTCTCCGGGACCCGAAAACAAAAGGAAAGGCGGAGAACAACTACCCTCTAAAATAAAAGTATACTTATATAACAAAAACGAGAAGAACCTACGCTACCCTTGAGCTCTTGAACGGAACTCAACGGTTTAAAAAAAGGAGTGACGGGAGGGCGACTTAAACGAGACAGGGACAAATGCGTCCTTCATCTTGTTTCTGACTTCTAGTCATCTTGCGATAACTAGAATCACCCATATCCATGAGGATGTTGGACTCGATCTCATAATATCTGAAAAATAAGGGCGGGGGGCGTATCTAAGGATAGTGTGGACAGGGTTAGTTCAAATATTCTCTAACTATTTGGATGAAGGGAGGGTGGAAACGAGATCATACAAGACCGGTAGGTCTTGAGTGCGCTAGTGATGCAGATTACATCGTTGGCGTTTGATAATCTGCGTTTTAGTGTCGGCGTGTGTGAGTGAATTTGTACTGTGCGTGAGCGTTTGTAGTGTATCAGCAGTAGACCCTGCGGGATGGGTCCAGAGATCCTTTATTATAGAGGGGAATGTTGTTGGGAAGGGTACTTTCTTCAGTTTTGTGGTGTCCCGATCTGGAGAGATCGAAAGAGAGAAGGGTTAAGATCGCAAGACCCCCATACAAGTAAGTTCTCGCTGTTCTGAAGGATTTCGATGTACCTGTATCCTAATTGTACCAAATTATCATCATTATCGGCACAACAATCGGGATCCGGTCTTGGCCTTATTTAGCAAGTCTTTCCAGCGGTATTCGCTCCTTATCCGAGACTTGTTAAATTGTCCATAATAATTTGTTTTTCCGGGCAAGGTTATTAGCCTTGCGCCGAAATTGTACCAACTACTCGTCGATAAAGTTAATGGAAGCACCCTCGTATAGGTGAGATGTTGGACAATGGTGACTGTCAGGCCTTCTAGGGTGGTGGATACATCTTCTGGGGAGTTTCCTCTCGTAAACTCGAAGTCTTTCCATTTGGGCCGAACCCAATGGTTTACAAATTGTGTCCTCTATTTATACCACTTTGCAGATGGCCATCGATGCCATGTGCCCTTGCGCAATCAGAAGTCACCGTACGTGGTTCTACTGTCGCATTTTCCCAGCCACCAAGCAATTAATGCTCAGGTAATTAGCACATTCCTGGGAAAGCGACACAATGATGGTTTGTTGCAGCGTCTGCCTGAGTATCCGTCCTATACTCTTGTCTTTATTTTTATTGCCCAGCTTCGGGTATTCAATTTGCCGGGTGTTTTTCTTGGTGCGACATCTTAAACGGAAGGTAAAGAGAAGGAAGCGAAATTATTGCTGATAGCCTTTGTCAATGACCAGAAGGGACGCGAACCAACTGGCTACTCACGAAGTATGTTGGTCACTTTGTCATTATGATTCTACAATATTTTTGGTGCACCAGCGTGCTTCCGGTTCCCCGGGAAGAGTGGGCTACCGTTGTTGTCCTTTATTGATGTGCCGAGCTCGTGTGTATTTATCTTTGCGCGCACTATCGAAGGTGTTGTCGCACGATTATACAGAATTCTATGGACAGAAGTGTACTTACACACGGGAGAAATAAACCCTGTTGACAAAATCAATTCCGTTCACCGGGACAGAAACAACTAAATCACGACTCGAACAAATGCTGCGACCAACGAACTTCTTTCTGAAGAGCAATTGAGAATTAAAACACAATTGTTACTTTGCCAAAAAGGACATTTAATACTCGTATTTACGATGTAATATATTATAACTTTTGAGGAGCTCTTCTCCTTCCGTACGTTATGTACTGACTCCCTTTTCCTACGATCTACTACTTGTCGTTTCCGACTCTCACTTCAGACTCTATCTGTATCTTTTTGATATCTTTTCGAAATCCGGACGCATCGCCACTTATCACCGATTCTTTTTGGGGTTTTGTTTGTGTTATTCGTCTGGCTAATGTAAACAAGAGTTCGCGAGCACTTCAGATGGGTGACACAAGATCCGTGGGAAATGGGTGTGAAATTAGAATCTGGGAATATTTGTCTATTTGCAAGTCACAAAACATCTGGGATGTAAAGATATGCATTATAATGTATAGATTGCCGGAATTGTGTGTCGGCGAATCAAATAGACACGTGTTCATTTTAGGTCTACGATTCTAGGTTTTAAAAAAGTGTTAATTGCACATACCATACATGTGAAGATATGCATTGTGCTTTTTGAATTGTTTAAGGAATTGAATTCAATGTTCGAGAATTGAACGTTTGGTTCGATTTGCTTGACATTGAATTCAATGTTGAGTTGGGGATACGGGTGGAATTTTTTGATGGGATGTTTGTAGGTGGGTAAATGTGTATGTGGGAGGAAAATGGTAGGGCTTCTTGGAGCACTACAAACCCACTTCGCAAATATCAACAATTGCACGAATTGCGACAGCCACCGGCACCCCGTCATCACTTAAAACCCCCTACGTCTAAGTCCCACCCATCAAATATGCTTAAACAGGAAACCTCGCTTACCAAGTATTAATACCCAAAAAAATATCCACAATTGAATCAAATGAACAATAAATAGAACAAAATGATCATTTGTTGCACATTTGATTCAAAATCCCTAAAACCTAGAAATGAGGTGAACGAGATGTTCACGCATAGGTCCATTTTCCATCTTATCAAGATCATAAAACGCGTGGCTACAATTTTATGATTCCCCAGGAATTTGCTCGCACAAGTTCCTGGCTATTCCTGGTGCGATTTCCCACAATACATTTTGGTCTAGACTCCTGTGGGGTATTGGACTTTTGCGCCTGCACGGGCGTGGGTTCAGCAAATTCCCACCGATGTTACTCCGGACACTGCTTGCCAAAATGTCAAATAAAACACATAATGGTTTGTAGTAGAAGGGTTCTTTAATTGATTGCAGTTGGGTTTTATGTATTAGGCGTAATACAACTTGATTATGATAATGTGTTCCTCCCTTTTCATTTGGTAAACTACCATCCAAACACAACGAACAAACACACGTAGCGGGGCAATGATGGTCGGGCTATAAAATGCCACTGTTTCTGTTTGTATTTTTGTCAAACTGGTGTTTATACGCAACGGGCAAACGCGCGTAGCGGCGGGATGGTGGCCGAGCTCTGAGGTGTCACTGTTCCTCTTTTATTTTCGTTAAGCTAAATGCGCGACGGGCGAGCGCACGTAGCGGATAGATGGTAGTCCAGCTCCGGAATGTCACTGTTTCTTTTTTCATTTTTGTTAAACCAATGCTTGTACGCGACAGGCGAGCGCACGTAGCGGAAAGATGATGCTCGAGCTCTGAAACGTCACTGTCTCTACATTTATCTTTGTAAAGCTATGGTGTTTAAACGCAACGGGCTAACGTAAAATGCTTAAGACATTCTACCGCGTTCCTCGAGCGTAGAATTCGGACCCTTCTTGATTGGTTGTTAAAACTCGACTGGGTTTAGGTTGGAGAGCGATGTGCGCTCGACGGTGGTTGCGACTCCACTGGCTCATCAAAGGCAAGAATCCGTTCATCGTGTCGTGTCAGTGGAGTCATAGCTAAATAAACTCGCTGCCACTTACTAGGAACTTGAAAAGCGTTGCTATGCGTGCATAAGGAATTCAGTTCCAGAGAATGACTGCCGTACAGACTGAGTTAGATTCCTCTGTCGCTATGTGTACGGAGAAATTGGTTTTGGAAACACGACCAAGTATGGGCACGAGTTGTCGGTTACACAAAGGAGATGTGCCTTGGTCGTTGCGATGGTTGTTTCGTGGAAATGCAACGCATCCTGCTGGTGGCTTACCAGCAAGGGGAATTGATGTTGTTTCAATCGGTTTAGTTGGGATGGGAGCCGAAATGGGTTTCGGGGAACATAAATGTTACAAGCGAGGGAAATGGCTTAAGCAAGAAGTGAGCCGGAATGGTTTTCGGGGGAAATTAATGCTGCTTGGTCGAAAGCGAAGGATATAATTTAAATAGGAAATTAACGGAAATGGTTTTTGGGAAAAGTGTATGCGGTTTGATGTAGATGAAGGAGATGATTAATGTTCTGTTGCAAGGTTTTGGAATAGCGCTTTATTACAGATTGGGAAATGTATTCTTGGTAAGTTTGGGGATGTATGCGATTGCAGATTTGGGGCGGACTCTTTTGCATATTGGGAAGTGTGTTCTTTGCATGTTTGCGAATGTATGCTATTGCAGATTTGGGTTAAGGTGACGCGCTGTTAGCGGTCAAAATTGGTTGGAATTATTGCTTGGTTCTCCATGTGATATAGAGAACCCCCCACCCTTTTCATCCAGATCCGACCAATCTATGTATTGATGCATGTGTCTTTTGTCGTGTATCTATTACTTTGCAGACCCTTTTCAAGAATTCGTCTACACAAATTCTTTTCCTGTTGTTTCACGCCGTAATATATGGGAAATGTCTTCAGGTAGATTCATGTTCCTTTTTCCCATTAAGACGGAAAAGAAAAAAGACAAAACAAGACGAAAGTTCACTAGAATATTCAGTCAGTCACAGAGCAGCAACGGAAAACGTGGATAAACGAAAGTTTATGGTTAAAAATAAATATCTATATTTTTTTACAAAAAGTAAATCATAAGCGTTTTTATTCCTTGCCTTTTTTGATTTGGAAGCACGTCGGTAACACACGGCCAACTCACACTCGTAACTCACGCGTTTCTGATTCTGGCAAAAATCGTTCTATTGACCTGTGTGGAATAGTTTAAATGATGTATTCTTTCTCATTGTAATCTGCTCGCATTTTTTATCAAACCAAGGCTTATCAAATGAATTTCATTTGATGTAGTGTGGAACGCTTACTCGACAGATACATCAATAATGGTTGGGAAACAGCACATTAATGTGTAAATGTGGCCTCATAACTTACTCACAGCTAGACAGACTGTTGTAAAAGACGACTAGGAGCAGAGTGATAGATCAAGTTATAATATCCGCCTACTCAATCAAATACCACCCGGTTCAGCTAAAGGCTTCGTCAAATAGTCGGAAAAAGCTTTTGGCCATCTTTCGAAGCTTGGCTAATGAATCAGTCGAGAAAATTTGGGACAGTTTTACATATTAAATAACTGATTAGACTCTTAAAGAAGGATGTAGAATTCAGATGGGGTGCGGAACAGTAACAATCGTTCAAAACGTTGAAGCAAAGCATCACAAGGCATCCCATTTTGCAGTATCCAGATTAAATACTCTGAAGTGTTTAATAAATTAACTGTTGCTAACACATTTAATAAGGATTTCATCAATATTGGCTACAATCTTCAACTGAGTATTGTCCATTCGACTTGTTGTACTAGACCTAATATTTATTCACGATGTGAATCGTTACACAGTGGTACTTTTGCTTCTCAGCGCATTATGCCTTCCAGCGCATTACGCCTTCCACAATTTTGTTGGTACTTTACCAAATTCGGATTCTTGCGGACCGGATGGGATGTCACATAACGTATTTAAGAGATCAGTGGGATTTTTTAATATTAATAATTATTGTTTTGGTTGGGATCTTCCCTCACAGTCTTAAATCTGCAGCCAGGAATACTCTTTTCAAGAAAGGCTCTGGTACAAGGGTAGGTAACTACAGTCTCATCACACTTCCTCCTGCTTTAAGTAAAACATTTTGAAAACTTATGAAAATCAGAATAATTTTTTTTTTTTTAAATATGGATTTTTCAGTACGACATAGTTTGTTTTCTTTTTTGTTTTTATAGGTAAATTCACTGAGGATGTTCTCCTGCAGTTTTGATCTCAAATAATGTCTCAACTTGATGGGAAAATATGTACGGCTAGCCTATTTAATCGCACGACCAAAACATTCGACACCCTCGACCATACCTACTTTTAAGGAAATTAGAAGAGCGGTTTTCGTGATTTAATTCTCGACTGGTTTAAGTCGTATTATCGCCATAGCTCGTAGTGAGTGGAGGTAGATTATGTCAGGAGTTGTGAAAGAATTGTGGGGGTTTTCTATACTACATGAAGAACCAACCCAAAATTTCAACCTAATTTCGACCGCCTACAGCGGGTCACATTATCTCCTATCCCACCGTCCAGCGATTTTACCTGTAAAAGAAAGAATAGCTTAATTCATTATTCTATGCAGATAATGCAGAATTGAATTCAGCTCCCTTTTGCCATACGGCAACTCCATTTCATTAGCCCTATGAGATCTCTACCGGAAATCTCAACGTCATATTGGTTAGCAACAAATAAATCTAACCAAACGACGCTGTTGCATCATAGCAAAACCGCTGGGGTTATTTCAGCGTCTTTGAGTCTGGTTCTCACGCTGATTATTTCCCAAGCACCAGCGGCGTCCTATTGGCTTTCTCCAGACACTCTATTCGCTGGGGAGCAATGATCTCTTTTTACAGGTAAATAGCAAAAACCATTTTCCTCTCATTTCCGTTTTTATCTTCCCATAGTTCAATGTACTCTGAGTTCACCACAGTCACCGCACTAGGTCAGTGGGCCATCCTCAGGGGCTGCATCGATACACGCACACCGAAGCCAGATCAACCCTGGGTTATTGTGCTTTTTCTTTTGATTTCTTCATCCTTTCTACGCCCATCGGCCGTCGAACGAATACACAAGTATTTATTCACCTCGATGAGCGTAGAGAATTGAAGAATGCACAGGAGAGCGCGATTACTATGGGCTGATCGTCGTGCGAAATAAAAGTTTCATCCCTAATTCCGATCAGTCGTTTTACAATCACCACCGCGGCGGTCACGCTGCAAGGAGTCGCTATTCATCCACCAAACGGTGCACATAGAGTCGAGTTTTACACTGCATGGAGTGAGCATCGAAGACCGAATAACGTTGAGCGCAGTCTTGTGTGTTTTATTCTTTTTCAACTCGGGGAAGTTTCAGTTTATTTTTCCACGGAAACCTATCCGTAAATCTGTGAAGTAACGTAAATTAATCGTTATTATCGAAAACAAATAGTGCGGCACAAAAATCGAAGTGAATTTAATTCGAAACTGGACACAATTATTTGTGGAAGAGTGTTCCTAAGCTGCTGCTCAATAAAACGTTAATCGCTGTAAAAACAAAAAAAGGAAGGATTAAAATAAAATGACATTTTTACAAAACAATATACCGGTGTTTCCTTAATGATTTATGAACAGTGTTCGGCGTAAATGTCGTTGCGGATAATAGTGAATCGCGTGCCCCTGTCTGGCATACAAACTTTACCCCCCACAGAATCCTTAACCTAAGCGTTTCGGAAGTTTTAGTTTTGGGTTCTATCCTTTTTGTGATCTACATGAATTCACTTTGTTTTCTCTTGATTTCAGGGCCACATGTACTGCTTGTGTTGATGATTTTGCTTTCTCGTATGGTTTAGTTAGCCCCCTGGACTTAATCTCCAATGTTAACTCTTTTTTGAATAAGACACTGGCTTTCTGAACATAATTTGATGATCAGTTTTAAAACTAAATTAATGTTCTTCAACTTATCTTTCGCACGTAACCTGAAAGCCAATATGTATTTTAACGCACCTGAATGCCATAGACTTAAGCCGATTAAATTCTTCTTTTCAAGTGGTTGCTCTTTCCCTTCTTACACGTACACACTAACCTGTAGTTATAATTGTTTTCTATAGCCCTTACTCGACTGAGTTTTTCACCCCACACCACCTCTTTAAAAAATTATTGGCGGCGCACTCTTTGCGACTTTTATTTCTTACGTGACGTTTGTTCCACTAGGCTTTTAAAAATAATTTATTACGGTATATTCCATTTTAAATTACGATACAGAATTGAATGTTGGGGAGGCGACTATAAAAGTAAAATATAACCACTGTTGGTCTTGCCAAAATTAGTCCTTAGAGAAAAGTTTTCGAAAACTGGCCGGACACCTTAGCTTTCCTTTATTCACCTTCCCGAAGATTCTCCCTATAAGACTTTTGTATTGATTTGAAGTGTTAAAAATATTCTTTTTGGGATTTGGTAACTTTAATTCGTTTTTAATATATTATCGGGCCTTAATTTCCGTACCACAGCCATTGTAACTTCTTTACACTGTTGTCATTTCAAAGACCTACCTACATCAATCAGGGCACCAGCAAGACCTGACTTTGAACAGTGAAGAAGTGGCTCTTTAGCCTGGTTTATGCTGCTTTAGATCCTCGTATTTCTGGTATTCTGGTCTAATCATAGTTTGCATTCTTTCATTTACCTTCAACATATTTAACATATTGTACTTATACATATTTTGGCTTTGGCGGTTTGTAATGAATTATATTTGATCAAATTTTCTTTGAATTATGATGCTTATGCGGCGGCTTCAAATCAAGCCAATATCAAAACACGGTACTATACCACTCTAAAGCTAGCGAAAATGGGAAAGCAAAGGCAAAGCCACTCCAAGCATCTAGTATATTCGAAAAATGCTGGCTACATAAGTTTTGTTCGAATTGGCGGAAGAAGAGGAGACAGTTGGGTTTGATCAACACACGCGGGTGTATAGTGTGTTGTAACAGTGGGGAGGAAGTATTGTGCCTAACACGGACACTCCGTTCACTTGCATCCCCATCATCTATTGTTCCACCGACGAGCACTAAACAATTCCGCCGAAGCAAAGAAACCTAACGCCGCCACGTTTGTTGTCCACATTAATCGATCGACACCAGCAGAAGTAAATAATTCACACGCACTTTTTATTTATTAGAAAAGGTTCTTATATTTCACAATCATTACCTTTGTTCTAAACCACCATTACATATGTAAGCGTTTTTATACTCCGCGTAAACTTATTATTAATTTAAAATTGATGTTTATGAATTTCATTTGACTACCCACACGACTCCGGGTATTTTCGCGTCCTCGGCACGCGACGGTCGGCGAATGGAAATGGACTCCAAGATACAACCTTCGTTTAGGGTGGGTTTTCGCGAGAGAGAAAGTGTTTCTGTCGTGGTGAAAATAAGGAAGAAAGACTTGGCAATGTATGTGTATGTGTGAGTGAAGATCACATTGGTTTTTTCATACACAAGGCCATGGGAACGAATCTGAGACAAATAAAGGGAAAATGTGCATTCATTAGATGCGAGTTCGGTAAAGCAAACAAACTGAATCTCCTTGGGTGATAATTGGTTTTCTGTTTGCTCTTGCCGCTGCTGATGAGGAGCAGATCCCGAAATATGAAAAGACAAAGGGAACGTTTGTGTCTTTGTCTGAGATGTGCATTGCGGCTAAATAAATAGGCGGCAATGCAATGTGGAAATGTGCTAATGAGTTTTAGCTAGATTACCGGGAAATGGTGTTTATGGCATCGCTGGTAAGGGTAGGGTATTGAAGTCCTATTTGTATTTGCTTATGCTGTAAGATTGATTGGTGCCAAGAGACACGAGATGCGTTTATTTTCTTTTGGTTTCTTGGGTGTAGGTCGCCAGCCAATGTGTACGTTAAGAGTTTTATCATACACATGGTGAAGCTGACAAATAGACAGCGTAATGTTTATGGTCCCTGGTGAAGGTGTGGGGAGGAAGTAATGTGCCGGACACTCCATTCACTTCCATCATAATTACACCGTCACCCATCGAATACCGCTACAAAACGTTCACCAGACAAGTAGGAATGACGGTGGGTCTACGACACGGAGCGCACACAGCACAGGAATGTAAAACAAGCGAAACTGCACAACAGGAAAAGGAAATAAAACATGGAAGGTTTCACTGAATTAAATTAAGTTTATTGTTCATGTTCAGCGGTATTTTGAACTTACTAATAATTGTCAATTGACCGAACACGTAATTACGCGACTTTACTGCACTGTACAAAATGTATTAGGAAATGTCTTGTTTATAAAAGGCACAACACTACGACAACGACTCCGACAAAACCCACCGTACCGGCGCCGGTACAGCGGATGGCGAGCGACCCGACCGCTTGGAAGATTGAATTGCTTCAAAATATTCAGTCGATTGAGGTGAAGATCGTTGGAGGTATGCATGTATATGTGTACATGGGTTCTTTCATGGACACACCATGCCAACGAACCCGAAACACCAAAAAGGGGCATAATGCGCATCCACGAGAAATGAATTCGGCTAAGCAAACAAGCCGAATCTCATTGGATGCTAATTGGGTTTGTGTTTGCTAATACTGCTGCTAATAAGAAGCAGATCCCGAAATATGAAAATACAAAGGAAACGTTTGGGTCTTTGTCTGAGATGTGCATTGCTGCTAAATAAATAGGCGGCAATCCAATGTGGAAATGTGCTAATAGGTTGCAGCTAGAGTACCAGGGAATGGTGTTTATGACATCACTGGTAAGGGTAAGTATTGAATTCCTATTTGCATTTGCTTATGCTGTAGGATTTAATTGGTGCCAAGAGATGCGTGTATTTGTTTTAGTCCCTTGGGTGTAGGTCGCCAGCCAATGTGTTTGTCTGGTGATTTATGATACACATGATGAAGCTGGGATAAGCCAACTCAAGGGTAAGGTTTCCTGATTATGCGGTTGTATTATATATGAACCGATGAATTTTCTTTCAGGTAATTTAGAATAAGATAAGAAAGAACTCTTATTGGGGTTTTAAATGCGAAGTTATGCTTGCAGGTAAGAATTCTTTTGCAGAAGCTTGAAAATAAATATATTCGGTAAGCTTAAATGCGTGCAGCATTTACAGGTGCTAATGCTGTTGCATTAGCGGTACTGATGTAGATTGGGTCGTAATAATGGGGGTTCTGCCCGATAAAGCAAAGAAAGGAATCTTATGGGAAATTATATGCGAAGAGAATGCATAAAAGGTAAGTTTTCTTTGACAGGGACTTCAAGATCATTGTTTTGATCTATACGATGCGTGAAGTATTTTCAGGTACTAATACGACTGCATTAGTGAAGTTAGGAAATTGGAGGGCAGTTATGGGGGTTTTTAGGTAAGTGAACTGTGGGGGTTTGCGGCACCGCCACAAAGGTTACATAGTATGTAATTCAAATCCTTTGTTATTACGAATTCGCCTAGGGGAATCTGCCTGGCACCGAAGGTGCCAAATTTGTTTGGAACTCCTGACAAGTTGAGCAAGAAATCTTACGGGAAATTGTATGCGAAGGGAGGCATGAAAGGTAAGTTTTCTTTTACAGGGACTTTTAGGGTAATGATTTGATCTCTTTAATGCGTGGAGCATTTAAGATGCTAATGCGATTGCATTAGTGAAGTATGAGATTGGGTGGAAGTTATGGGGTTTTTTTAGGTAAGCGAATCCTGGGGTTTGGCGGAACCGCCACTTAACATTTAAAACGATTTGACTGGACATAAATACGCAATTCTATAACAAAAATTTCGTAACGTGACGTATTCGTAATAGAGCAACCGTTTGCAAATAAAACAGGTAGTATTGGTGGATCACCACGAAAATGGCACCACCATAAAAATTACACTCATATTACTTCAGCTTCATGCCGAAATCATCGCTACACTACCTGAGATACTCGAGAAAGTGATCAAAAACGCAGCAAAAAGGGAACATTTTGTGTAGGTCAAAAACTAGTCCAAATAAAGTGTAAAGGACAAAATTAAATAAAAATACCTCACATATGGAGATAGGTGGAGTTTTTTTCAATGTTAATCAATATTTCCACCTTCTACACCATAGGTGTTAGTGTGTGTCACGGCCAAGTAGCTCCGTTTTTTCTACATCGAGTTTTAACACAGAGCTAATAGGGCGAATTCAGGAGAATAGCGGAACATCAGTGTTCTTGAATGATGAACTTATAAACGCCATAGACAGAATAGGAGGGAAAGTGTGGTTAAAACGTAACGAAGCTCGGATGGGCTGATAAGCGCCAACAAAGGAAGCGGTAAAGGAGATAAAGAGATACGAGATTTGAGAAAAGAAGGGTTTTTCTTTTTGGAACGATAACGTCAACAAGAGAACAAAGGGGTGATCGATGTACGCCTGTTCGAAAGGCATAAGAAGTTAATGTAAGAATGATATTTGTAAAATAGAAGTTAACCTTTAATCTTAAGTAAAATATGTAATTAAATTGTTAAATAAATGTGGATATAAAACAAACAAAAAAAAACAAAGGGGCGATCGATAAAGGAAAAACTAAAAACAGACTCGAGGACGGAATTAAGATTGAGTGCTGAATTTTGGAACGAGAAAGAAAGTTATAACAACATAACAAAGTAATCGATAACGTAAAGGAGAAGATCAGAAGCGATACGACAACTGAAATCGGAAATCGAGGGCGACTGATGTTTTAAGTGATTACAAAATCGAAGGGGAAGGCGCGTTTAAGATAGTTATCCGCGATTCAAGGCATGCGTCAAATTACCTTGAAGTTCCATTATAACAGAAAGAAAACCAACGAGTGCTAACAAGTGGTTAATGTTCAAGCGATAAGGATATTTCCGAACCATTATTGACAATGAAAACGTTTAATCCACCGAGTTCCAGTGAGTGCATCTAATAAATATCGATCGCTGTGATTCTAACTAAAAGAACGTAATATCGCAGTAGAGGAGGAGTTCTACACTGTTTGGACAAGAATTCATCGAAGTGCAGAGGATAATTAAATAGATAACAGCAAAATGTTACAATCAACGGAACGTGCGAAGGGATATCAGCAATACTGTTTGTGCACCTGTGACCGGTTCCGGGAATCAAAAACGATCGAAGGTGAACAAAGGACTGAAACGGATGCGCAATTGAAGATTGAGTACGCGGTTTGAACACAAGAATAAAAACTGAAATTCGGTGCGAGGAATTTCTCGTATATTAAGTGCAACGGAAAAGGTAAACAAAGCACAGAAAAAAAAAGGCGGCGAACGAGAAAAGATCGACGAAAGTGACAGAAAAAACAATTATTAGAATCGAAACTAAAATAGTATGATAACGAAGTGAGTTTTGGTGGGACAGTACCAAAGGAACAAAGAAATTCAGCGCGAGGTAATTTTTAGTATTTTTGTATTTCAGTATATTTATTTACCGCATGGAATACAATTCGTCGATATAAAATGCATGGAGCGTAAAAATAACGTACGAGTAAACAAAATCTGAAGAGGAGATCATGATTCAGTGAATTCAATACATCATCATCATCATCGGCACAACCAACCGGTATTGGCCTTATTTAACAAATCTCTCCACCGGTCCCGATTTCGAGCCGATGTCATCCAGTTTGGCAGTCCCAGGCTCTGGGCGTCTTGGTCTACGCCATCCCCCCATCGCAGACAAGGTCTGCCGCGCTGTCTCCTTCCATACATCCTGCCACAAAGGACTTTCCGGGCAGGCTCCTCTTCCCTCATTCGAGCTAGGTGTCCCTGTAGGTATTCGGGTTTCTATTAGGTGCCTGCAGGGGCACAGGTTCACAAACCCTTCCTAGCCTGTCGCCGCTTCGTCATGTGTTTGGTGAAGAAAGGACTGTTCTGACTCCTTCATGAATCCAAGAGATTCCTTTGGGGCTCACTTTCCGCAGAACCGCGAATCCTCTGGCTTTGAATTCTATGAACGGAATATTCAATTTGAAAGAAACACCACGGATCTTTTCTTCTTTATTTAACACAAAAGTGTATTCATTCAGTTCTTTATTTATACATTAAGCAACTGGAAATATACACAATAGTTATTTGACACAAACGGGTATAAGTTCGTTCTCTATTTATACATTAAGCAATTGGAAATATACACAATAGTCATTTGACACAAACGGGTATAAATTCAGTTCTTTATCTATACGTTAAGCAATTGGAAATATAACACAATAGTTCTTTGACACAAACGGGTATAAATTCAGTTCTCTATTTATACATTAAGCAATTGGAAATATACACAATAGTTATTTGACACAAACGGGTATAAATTCAGTTCTTTATATTTACATTAAGCAATTAATTAAATGATTTTTTACCGTCCAGATAATACTTGACAATATGACAGAAAGATACTCTTTCAGTGGTCACTCGATTCAGACTGAACTCACCGTCCGACCCAAAAACGTCATCCACCAGATAAAAAAAGGAATAACAACTTCCCTTTGCGTCCCCTGGCCCAAGCGACCCATCGGAAACGATCTCCGACGACCAGTCCAGCGAGGATGCACACACACACACACACACATGATTACCCCGGTCACCCACGCTGAGCATCCCTCAGCATGTGAACCGTGGACATGTAGATATATTTTCCTGAAACGAAAGCAATGCCTGCAGCTGGGACAAACCAATTAGAATAGGGTGTTTATGTTTATCTGCACAGCACTTTGGCAACTCGTGCATGATATTTTTTGTGTCTTACGACCAGCCAACCTGCACGCAGTTAGGCAAGGAAAATTTACAAATTAAGCACAACAACCGGAGGGGTTGCAGCTGTGCAATTTGATGTAAGGGGACGTTGGATGTTTATACGATCGGCGACTGTGCGCCGCATCTACGCCGATCGTACATCCCCCGATTGGTACTTGGTGCTGGTGCTATGTTGGTTTGGTCTTCTTGGGCAGTTAGGCATGGTTCTTACTTTGCCTGTTGATCGGTTTAGCGACCGAAATGCTCGCTGTAAAACAGAAAATAGAGGATATCTCCTGCACGTGTGCGGCGAGATTGGATAGGCGATATGCGCGTCCAAATATATTTCAAGTTGTATCAGTTGCTTAGTGATGCGACCGTATTGCCTTTTAGGAACATGGGTGTTTCACGAATTTATGCCCTTGTGGAAAATACTTGTTTGGTGCTGATGGATTTTGCATCAGCAAAAATTATAGATTTCACGTGATAGTTTGCGCAAACGATGGAAAGGTAGGTAAATACTTTCCAGGTTTTTTGGTGCTCTAAGGAGCAGTTTTTTCAATAATTGATGGTGTTATATAATTAAATTTCAATTAATTATCCCTCCCCCTTTGAATTAAAACATCTCGTGTCTTCACACATATCCTTCCCTTCAGATCCCTCCCCTATAAATCACTAATTTCCTTTTACATTAGAATATCCCCAAATAGATAAGTAAATAATTTAAATAATAGTAAATCCCATTTAAAACCCCACTCACATTACAATAGTCAATTGCCTTCTATTAGCCATAGTCGCCCCCTATTATCCAAGTCCGTCGCTTCATAGAAATAACTATCGTGGAAGCGGAACGAAAAAGCATATGTGGCGAAAGACACGAGATTGTTCTTCTTCTGTATTGTGTCGTGGTAGCAAAAGGTTATGTGCTCCGACCATTTTAAGTGTAAACGTAAAAAAAGAAAAAATAGAATACGCTGTGAGCAAAGGTGGTTGTCGCTCAAGCAATATTTAAATTGGCTCGTTGGTTGAAATCGTGAAATAAAAGTGTGCGGTTGTGCTAAATCGAATGTATTAAAGAAATAATAGTTTTCATAAATTGAAATAAAAGATCAAAAGACAAATTAATTAAAAAGCATGTTCATTAAACAGAGTTTAAATAAAGACGATAAAATAGTGTACATCATAGTTTTCATCAATCGAAGTTCTCATCAAGTAGTTAAATAAAGACAATAAAATAGTTTATATAAACATAAACAAAAAGGAGTTTTTATTGGGGACCTGCAGTGAACCACATCCACCAGCAGCAGAAGCGGCAATCGACCACGTCTCAACACCTTTCAAAAAACAAAATAGGGGTGAGTTTGGTGATAACTATAAATAATAATAATTGTTAAAAATAAAATATAACAATGGGAAAGTTAATAGTGGAGTCTACACTGGAGTCTATCGAGCTTGATTTTTCTTACAACATTAGCTTCAAGGTAGGCTGCGTACAACTCATGCTTGAAGCGTCTCCGGAATTGTCTTCCCTCACATACGAGGCCAACTATTCTCCTTAAGACCTTCCTCTCGAACGCGGCTAAGAGTTCAGAGTGCCTTTTATTGAGCACCCAGGTCTCGGATCCATGCATGAGTACTGGTAAGACCATGGTCTTGTACAATAGTAGCTTGGATGTTCTGGATAAATTTCTGGATTTAAAGAGCTTTGATATACCATAGTAGGCTCTGTTGGATTTGATCAGCCGTTCGCGTTCTTCTTCCATATTGTTATCGGCTGATACTATTGACCCAAGGCAGTTAAAGGATTGCACTACTTCAAATTCGAGCTCCACTACCCTAATAGTTTGACCAACATTAGGTCTTCCCTTCGCAGAAATTGCCACCATGTACTTAGTTTTTCCCTCATAAATGTGCATTCCCAGTTTTTGTGCCGCCTGCTCGATCTGTGTGAAGGATTCCTGTACAGCCGATTCGGTTCTACGGATTAAGTCGATGTCATCTGCGTATGCAAGTATCTGGTTGGACTTGGTGACAATAGTCCCTCTTGTTGTAACGCCAGAGTCACGGATTGCTTTCTCCAACGCCAGGTTGAAGAGGAGGCAGGCCAGACCGTCCCCTTCTCGGAGTTCATTAAAGATGTTTATTGGTTTGGACAGCAATCCCGCTATTTTAACTTGACTAGTTACGTTGGTCATGGTCAACCTACAAAGTCGTAGCAATTTGTTTGGAATGCCGAACTCTCTCATGGCACTATATAGTTCTACCCTGGCTATGCTTTCGTAGGCGGTCGTAGAGTCTATAAATAGATGATATAATGGAATTTTAAATTCCTGACATTTTTCCATCGCCTGCCTAAGGGTGAATATCTGATAAATACACGGAATGGAGTATAATTCGTCGATAAGGTGGATAATTAAGGTTGTCGACATCGTACTGTGGATTTAGAGTTTGTAAGGCGTCGTCTAAATGGTCAATATTTTATCCATGTATTGCGCAATTGATGTTAATGATACTAACCAGTGGAGATCATATTAAAGGCAAATAATATATGAACTGATTTGAATCATTGAACTGTTTACGTTATTAAATTTTGTACGTGGAGGGAAAACTACGAATAAATACATTCCACTCCCTACACGGCACTACACAGGACAAAACATATGTATACACATGCATATATATATATATATATATATATATATATATATATATATATATATATATATATATATATATATATATATATATATCAGTCGCAGTTCAACCATAACCCGCATCGGACGTGTTAAAAGACCACCGTTTTCGCGCATACGTTGGATGTAATAACTTTTTCATTGACAAACATACAATTACTTTACTAACCAAAGTGCTGTTTATCACATAACCAATGTGTTTTAATATCACGAAAACATCGGCTCAGACCCTAGAACGAAGCCACGAAATGGAAAACAATAACGTGACGTGTTGTGACAATTAAAATAAAGAACAACAACATCAAACAAACAAAACGAAAGTTAAACGTGAACAGTCATTATCTCACAGTGCATTAAATAAAATCAAAAAGAAGTGCATACAAAATCAGTTCAGTGAGGCGCAAAAGGTGTTCAAGAGGCAATAAAAACAAAAACAACAAAAATATAACAGTTCGGTCGCAAACGCGAAAATTAAAATAATCAATATATTGCTCGTTAAGAAACTATTTTTTAAAGCATCGTTTGGCGCGACTGGAGGCTTACTGGCTCTCAGCCGAGTTCGACGCAGCTTACGGGAGAAGTCGTCGTGGTTCATATAGCAGGTCGCCTTTGTTTTTTTTTTTAATGAAAACAAACTGGAAAGAACCAGCATGAACACGGAGGAAGATAAAAACGCGACAACACAAAAACGAAAAGCAGTTCCGAAAAATCCCATTGCGACGTGAAGTAAAACCGCGAAATTAACAACGCAAAAAAGAGAACAGCAGATGGAGTAGGAAAGTGAGCTCCCCGCCCCCTCAAACTTTAACGTGTATGGGGCAAACAATTCATTCGCTTCTCTTGCATCCTCAGAGCCTGAGGGTGAAGAAGAGGGGATAAGTGAATTGGGGGCAAAACTTGCGATGGCAAGAGCCCGATTACAAGAGAGACGCCGAAAGAAAAAAATAGCGGCGCTCGAACCAGAAAAAAACCAGCAACAACAACAAAAGCCGAAGTCAAAAGTCGGCCAACAGCAACAATTTCACCATCAACAGCAACATCAACTTCAACATCAGCAACATCAACAGCAACTATCAACACAAAATCGATAAACGAAACAGCAAGCAACACAGCAGCAGCAAAGCAACAATAACAGCGGAAAAATAAAGATGCCACCAATCAACACCATAAATGTTGACTGTAAGGAATTGGTAACTCTTTGTAAGCTAGCCATAGGAAACAATTTTGCAGTTAAAAGACTGACAGATAACAGGCAAGCCATTCAAACATATGCGGTGGCAGACCACGACAAAATTAAAGAGGTCTTAAAAAGAGCCACCGCGGAATTTTACTCGTTCACGCCGAAACAAACAAAGAGCGTAACGGTTCTATTAAAGGGTGTCGACCCTGAAATGGAACCGGAGGCTCTGCTCGAAATGCTTCAAAATCTGAAGCACGAAGACACACCACAACCAAGGCAAGAAGGGAAAACCGCAAGCTACCCTTCTTTTTGGTTCAATTAACACCCAGCAGTAGAATTGGTCGTCTAAGAAAAATTACAGTCTTGGATCATCAAATGGTCACATGGGACAAATTAAAAAAAGGCAGAGACATCCTGCAATGTGTCGGCTGTCAAAGGGTTAGTCACGCGGCGGCGAACTGTGAAATGCAGCGCCGTTGCGTAAAATGCGGTAAGGACCATAAGGCAGAAGAATGCCATCTAGGAAAAGGAAGGGTAGAAGACAAAGCCTTTCTAAAGTGCGCAGTGTGTCGGAATGAGGGACATCCCGCTAATTATCGAGAATGTCCTAAATTTCGAGAAATAATGCTAAGAAGTGTGACTCGGCAAAAAAACACAGAGCCAGCTCGCACAAACACAACGCCCGTAATATCGCAGCGGTCGTACGCACAGTTGGGTCGGGTGGGAGAACATCAAATCAGGCTACATCACAGGTGGCGACAAATACTCCCACACGGACGGAAACAACACCGCAAGCAGACGTGGTCACGGTTCTGCTTAATCTGCAGAGACAGATGACACAGCTGCAAAGCCAAATAAACGAGATCTACTCGCATTTGCCCAGTCTAAATAACAAGTCGATATAAACCCTCTAACCACAACATCAATAAAAGCTCTTGTCGTGAATGTAAACTCACTAATAAGAACTGATAGAAGAGCCAATCTTTTCAACCTGTTGCAAGAGGAACAACCTGATGTACTTCTGGCGGGGGAAACAAAGTTAAACCAGAGACATAAGATAGGACATAAAAACTACGATATTATACGAAGAGATCGACCAAACTCCTCTCAAGGGGGGGGGGGGGGGGGTGTCGCAATCTTTATTAGAAAAGGGATCAATCATAAAGTTATATATAGTGGAGAAGTGCGCAGGTTCCGGGTGCTGGAAGCCTGTATCGTCCGCATACCCCTTCAGCAAGGAAGGGGTTTGTATGCGATTGCGGTCTACGCACCTGAGGAGCACCAACAAAACCTATTTATAGCGGAGCTCGAGACACTCTTTCGATGCTTACAATTGCACCTGGGCAAAAATTACTTTATCCTAGGGGGAGATATGAACGCCAAGCATAGAAATTGGGGAAATTATATATCTAATGCCAGAGGAAATCAGTTGGCTGGCTGGTTAGATCAGTTTCATATTGAATATAGAACTGGCCTGCTAGCTACCGAATATCCATCGTTCCCTAGAGGTAGATCGTTCTTAGATATCTTGCTAATCGACTCACAACTGAGATTACTTAACACCAATAGACGAAACACAAACTGTTTACGGACAATTGAATACGACAGCGACCACTGTACATTCACGGCAGTAATAGAGCTTCCGAACGAGCTCGCAGATCTGGAGGAATTCGTGATCCCGCATCCTATAACTACGGGGCAATGCGATGGCCGCGGTTTACCAGATCATTAACAAGAGAATTTCGTTCGAATGACTTTAATCTGCCAGTAAACAGAAACCTGGCAAATGACGAAATCGACAAATACATTCAACAAATGGACGAACTCGTAAAACGAACAATGGACAAAACAATTCCCAAAACAACAGTTACAGATCACATAAACATGTACAGAAACGCAACAATAAACGCACTCCACAAGAAAAAGAGCAGACTGCTATCGAAACTAAAACAATGACACAGACAGTTTACAGACAGACAAGACCAGGAGATAAAATCACTGAAATCCCGATTAAAAAATCTCCAACAACTACTTAAAGCTGACTATAGATTAGCAACAAATTTGTATGGAAACAACGGAATTCGGGCTATAAAAACTATTAACGCGAATATGTTCCCACAAATAAATAATATAATCAGGAGAAATAATCAAAACGAGATTCAGTGTCTCCAAATTCCACGTACTGATGTAAACAAGCAACTGCTAACCAACATTGGCATAAATACCGAGAACGGTATCCTCAACAGTGAGCTCTTCGTGACCGAAGATCCTTTGGTGGAGGTGAACGCTGTGGGTGCTGTCTTTCAGGAAATGTACATGGTGAATGAAAGCATTCGGCGAAATTACGACCTGGAGGACGGAATTGTACTGAATCACCTGCACCTCCAAAATGAAATTTCACATTGACAATCGGAGAATCCCGGTTTTATCGAATTCGCTGACGATAATCTGTCAATTGACATTAATGCCAATGGTGGGGCTAATAGCCTTTTAATTGCTAGGGAAGGAATCCAGAGTATCTTCGACTCATTAAGAAGCAAAAAGTCAGTGGGAATAGACGGAGTGCCTAACATCGTACTCAAGAACCTGCCGCCAATGGCAATAGAGGTATACACAGTCCTGTTTAACAACGCGTTGAATAATGTATATTATCCCGCGCTTTGGAAAACGGCTATCATTCAGCCCATCCCAAAAAGGCCAAATACTGTACAAACCCAATGAACATGCGTTCGATAAGTTTACTCCCAAGCATCAGTAAAGTATTTGAAAAAAACCATTAACTCTGCTAAAATGGGTAGACGACAACAACATTATTCCGAATAACCAGTTTGGCTTTAAGACGGGTCATGAAACCACGCATGCCGCAGCTAAACTGGTCTCCGACATACAATGGAATAAATGTAGGAACCAATGCACAGGTGCCTGTCTGATCGACTTGGAAAAAGTCTTTGATACCGTCTGGATCGAAGGGTTGTATTACAAACTGGTCAGACATGGCATACATAAGCCTTTACTATATGTACTTTACGATATGTTAAAGGACAGGAGGTTCGTGGTCAAAAGTGGTAATGCGACCTCTAATAAAACGTATAATATCAAGAATGGCTTGCAACAGGGCGCGGTACTCTCGCCGATTCTTTTTAACATTTACATTAGCGACTTATTGGATGCACTGCCGCAGGCTATTGCGTACGCAGACGATCTCATAATTTACAGTACAGGTCCAAAAGTTGCGATCATAAATAGGTTAATACAGCGGGACTTCAACAGAGTGCAGCGCTATTGCGATGACTGGAAACTTAAGATCAACTTCCAAAAATGTGAAGCCATCCTATTTAGAACCCCATCATCACGAACGACACTAGGAAAAATTGGCGAAAGCTAGTATCGTGGGACCACATGGAGATAAACTGGAAACCAAGAGTTTAGTTAAATACCTTGGCATCTGGCTAGATCAATATCTGTATTTCAACAGACATGTAGAGGCTGCTTTGGTCAAGGCTAGAAAAACGTTTGCTATAACAAGGAGGCTATGTCACAGTAGCCAACTTGACAGCAGGGTAAAAGTCATATGCTACATGACGCTAATCAGACCAATGCTCATATATGGTTGTCCAGTATGGTTTAACATAGGTCCAAATTTGATGGAAAAGATTCGGGTGTTCGAAAGGAAGTGTCTCAGAAGTTGTCTCAGATTATATCAGACACTGGAATCGGACTATAAAAAGTATTATTCAAATGAGACTTTATATAATGAAGCGTACATAAATAGGGTGGATAATTTTATGATTAAATTAATCAGAGGACATATTGCGAGAGCAATAAGCTCGTCCAATGACCTAATTTTCGGGGCTTATTATCCAAATACCCCGTACTATGAGTGCGTGCGTCGCAACGGTTTTGTTCCACCAGAGGCGTTCCTTGATTTGGATATGAAAGGTCTTATACAGGATAGGTCCGGAATCCCGCTGATCTATCGTGTAAGTAGATCATCCGTAGACGGGCGATTGTGCTACGAGCGGGAAGTAACGCGCACCGAAGAAGAGCTCTTGCGCTTCAATAGGGCTATCTCCCACAGAGACTGGGACGATAGTATTGGCCAGCGTCAACAGTTCTGGTGGTTGAATGGCATATAAAGACCTGGATACCAAAGTCGGTATAGAATAACAGTATTATCAGCCAGCTTGCATAGACTTAGCTTTTCTAGAATTAGGGTAGTATAAGATTTAAGTTAAGTTAAGTCAAGTTTTTTTAAATAAAATTATATCAAAAAAGAAATAAATAAATAAAAAAAAAAGCAGATTAAATTTTAAGAAAAAAAACAAAAAAAAATTCGACACAAAGTTTTCAAAGTTTTTCTTTGTCATTTAAATAATTATAAGTACTGCCACAAACAAATTCGGTCGCCGAAAGGCAAATTATACAATAGTTATGTAATGTTTAGCTTAGAGCGTCTGCCTAGGACAATTAAGTTATAATATAACATAATTAAGCTGGAATTTAAGCATCTTTTGTCTAGCATGTAATTTAGAAACTAAGAAGATAAAAAATGGTTGTCTGGGCGCAAGGCGCTCGGACATTATATTCGTGACAACGTATCCTAAATATGTAACATTGAATATACAAGTTATTAAATCAAAACTAAAGTGGTTTTTTCCGAATGCCTCCAAGTGTAGGCATTAATTTTGGTTTGCTTAAAGAAATTTTACAAGTATTGCAAACTACTGTGTATTCGTCAGGACACAGTTGTCGATTTTCTTTTGTGTGCCAGTCCGAAATTACGTTCATCTGTTGCACTGTGATCGGTTTTAAATCGCGTTCAAGCCAAAGTCTATCGCAAACAGAGCAAGCATACCCAAAGTCATTGTCAAGAAACATCAATTTAAATCTTGATATCGATTTGTTCCATTTCATGTCCCATACCTCTTGCGCCGATATAACTGGTTGTATTGTAAAACACACGGGTTCTGCTGCTGAAGGCTGTTGTAGGTTTACAACCTGTAGTTCTTGAACGTTGTTTGAACTTGCCGCTGCGAAACCACTATGAACAGACAATTTTCTCTTAGCTATATCCGATTTATTTAATGCTGCTGTAGCGTTCTACGAACGCACAATTCCGCGCAGGTAAGGTTCCTACCTTCAAAGAACGTTCTTACCTGATAACGCAGCGCACGTGCCCACAGACACGCGGCCAATAGTCATTACAATACCTGTAACAAAGGTCATAGAAGGCTGCAAAATGCGAACCGATATAAAAAGAAGCAAGGAACTGAACGTCCCAAGCTTTCAATATCAAGCAACAAGTCGATTGTAACATACCTGAAAAAAGGTAAAAGCATTCATTCATCATATTAGTAAAGATTGAAATCCACCGCAGTCCAGCACTGCACAATCGAAAATCCTGAACATCTACACGATGTTACAAGGATTCGCTATCACCAGCAAATTCTCCGAATAACGGACGCACGTGCGGGTGGTCTACCACAAAGACCACCAAATCTATCACCCAACAAAAGAAACGGCAACCGTAATTATCTCAACAAGATAATTCAAAATGTATGAGGTTTAAAACCTACAAGGGAACTACTCCTATCCCACGGTGTCTGTTTGTATTTCACACCCATTAGAAAGATCTAATGGATTTGGGGTGTATTGACAAAAGTCAAACAAAACCCATGAACCATACATCCATGCAAATTGCAGTATATCTTTCGGCCGCGCGCCAGATGTGCTATGCAAATGGAAGCGGCACATGATCGACAACCGTCGAGCCGAACTTCGATCACCACCACGGATGGTGATAATGATATAAGGATGTATGCGTCAATGACTTTCTCCTTTCAGGAAAATAGAAAATTACCCCTGGGATAAAATAGCATGCTGCTAACAGAGATTACCGGAATTCTGTTAGCAGATCGAATAGAGAAATTTTTCCGTACAGATACAGATACCAGTTTGGAATCTGGATATCTGTGTGTGCCGACAGTCAGTCGATATGGAGCATCCAACCGAGGAAGGCAATCCGGGAACCCCGACGAGGAGGTGATACGCGAGACGAGATTTAAAGAATTGGGTGTTTGCTAGTTGAAATTGTACCGAGTGTGTTTAAAATGGTCATGGCAATCAGTGGCTTCGTGTTAAAGATTGTAAAGCGGCCTAACTAAATACCACCAAACTGCAATGCGCTGCCTGTATTCGCGTTGTCTCTGTGTATTTTTTGTCTTTACACTTTCAACCTGTACAGCTGTTCTCGACAGTGCAAGCTGCTGTCTGTATTTCCCGTTGTCTCTCTGCATTTGACTTGGGAGCAATTAAGAGAGTCGCGCTCTCGCTCACTGCGGCTCGTGTGTTATCGGTTATCGTTATCGTAACGCTACAAACTTTTTTCCGAATGCCTCCCAAGGTATACCGATTTATAAGACGTTGTCACGTCAAAAGAAAACAAAAAATGTTTTGAAAATGAAAATGAAAAAAGCATATATATATATATATATATACATATATATATGTATATATATATATATATATATATATATATATATATATATATATATATATGTTATATATATACGTTATCGATATATCGCAAACCTACAATAGTGAGAGTAATCAAATCGCGAAGATTAAGATGGGCCACGAGGGCACGAATGGGCAACGTTAGGACCGTGCATAGAATTCTTGACGATAGACCAACGGGAAAGAGATCGGCCGGACGTCCGCGATGGAGATGGGAGGACAATGTTAGGTTTGACTTAGAAAGAGGTCGGATCGAATGGTCAAGCGTGGAAGGAGAGCACACAGGACAGGTAACGATGGCGGAGTCGAGTCGGTGAGGTCATGAACTTTCGGGTTCCTACAGGCCAATAAATAATAATAATAATATATATATATTCAGCTTTTATATAATTTAGAGTGCATGTGAAGAGCCAGTAAGTTAACGTAAAAACCAAACTTGTAAAATAAGATATAACATTTAGTCGTAAGTACAATCTTTAACTTTATTGTAAATAAATGTGGATTTAAAACTGATAAAACAATAATTGCCACAACAGGAGCAACAGCCTTACACCTATAACGTATGAAAAACTGATGATAACGCTAATAAAATCGCTAAACGTTCTGTTTGTTCTGTTTATGTTTGTTGAACATGCCTAGAGGGTAGCTAAACTTATTACCCATAAACAATTACAAAAAAAAAAATGTCTTCAAGCTCTCGGCTATTATTAAACATGTTAATATACTATGCATTTTCTATCGTTCCATTACAATACCGCATCTTTTCCTGAAATAACTGAACGCTAAACCATATAAACTCGTTAGTAAACGACCGTAATCCATACAAAGCTGTTGGGATTTAAATCGTAATAAATCAAAATCCAACGCCATTATCTCGATCAGTAAATGACGAATTAATGCCCCAATTTACATGGCATGTCAACTACGGGGATACACAAAAGATAAACCCCAGAAGTCTACAAGCCGCGTCATACTTCAAGATGAAATATCTATGAACTGAATGGCAAGCATTGCACCATCCAACAGGATGGCATCTTAATGCGTTTGTAATGCAAATTCACTTTTGGCCCTTTTCCACAGTAATCTATGCTTGACCCCAAACGGCAGTTTTACAGACTAGGATCAGTTTAAGGTTGACCATGGATGCCGAAGAAACATTTACATAAATTGCCGAAACTAAATGAGTTTCCAATCAGCATATTGAATGTCAAGATAAAATAGAGCATTATCAGCCTAGCAGATAAGGCAATGAAAAGGAAGGTGGAAAAATATTACAAATAACGATAGGCACATCACAAACACACAAAACGACAACATAAACGCTGAAGGAAAACCGACCTTTATACTGGTAGACATGGTGTGATATATTCATCGTCAATTCCCAAAATAAACTCAAAACCAAACTGCCGACTTCACAGATGACACCACATCGACCATATTGTGCGTCCTGGAGCCATTGCTTTCAACAACTACTCTCGGATAGAGTGAATTTATGAGGAGCGCTTAAGTTTAAAGTGAATTTCCCCCGTCTATATGTAATGTAATGTTGTTAGACCGGAAACCTCAGCCACAACAACACCATCATCTCCTCACACGAAGGCACACCCACAACTGCCAGGGCATGCGAAAAAAATGTACATGAAAGAATGTTCTTTATTAATATCTCCCTTTCCTGATGGGTTCTGATGAATGGGGTTGTTGTGTGCTTAGCCCGGTTTATCCCCTCGATTAGACCCAGTGGCTATTGTCACTACCGCAATGTGGTGATTAGTTTAATCGGGAGTGTGATCAGGTAATTTGAGGTAGAAGGGTGATGTAGGATGATGTATGTGATTCTTGGACAAGCCAAGCCCTACCTTTGAAAATGTGAACCAGGACACTAGCTGGTTGAGTGTTGCTAGCGACGCAGGTGAAGTTGCCCGAGTGTTCTCGTCTGGTTTTCAGAATAGTCAGTTCCGATGATTGGAAATCTGAAATAAAAGTAATAATCGTTATAAAATATATGATATAATGAAGTGTCGGATGTATATGTAATTTATGATTACATCAAAAGGAGTAACGACCTTTTATAGTATCTGTTGTGGCCAACTGCATAAAGAGATGATGTTTAAAAATATATTCCATAATGTAACATCAATTTGATACTTGAATACAGAATTTTATTATGATATAAAAGGTCGACAACTAAATTATTTTAGAATGTTGGTAATATTTAAGTATAAAAGCGGAAACCCATTAACAAACGTGAATAAACACTAAAACATATTAACTGCTGAAGAACTGTTAAAAAGGGGCAACTCTATAATTACGCAACAATAGCACGAAGCCTGTAACCACACCCATACATCAAATCACTTACAAACTCGACCGTAAAGAAGGGAAAAATATATATCCTAAACGCAATCAATGTGTGTGCAGGATGCGTATGAGTTTGACTGAACCACTTTGAACTTACAAAATTTCGGCTGATGGGGAGCTCCTTGTACTCGCGCGAATACAAACCAAATGTTGTGTTTGGTAGTTAATGTTTTATTTCTCTACATTAACACTCAAAAAATAATAATGGTCAATTTCAAAGTGTTATGCTGTTTATTAATTAATAAACGGTTTAGTATGGTGCAGAATTAAATATGTTATATCTTTCCTTTTTAAATGTTCTCTATATAGATTCGTTTGGGATTCAATTTTCTGGCAAACAATTTTCACTGGCTGAGTACACTTTTATTGCGAAGAATAAAATAAAAATAATAAGCTATATGGCCGACCTACTAACATAAATTGTGTACAATGTTTCAGAGTGTAGTAACCTAATATCGAAGACAACTAAGTTGTTTGCTAATTGCTTAAGACGTAACTGTAGTGGACAACACTAAACTGACTGCGAGGTGGTGACATTTGGGAATCAGTTTTTTTTTCTGTTGTGTTACAATACAAACTTTGATGTTCTTCACAAATGCGTAATCATTTCCTCTATCTAGGAGTCCGGCCAATATTTCTTTTGGCTTTTCTGGTCATGGCAACATACAAAGACAAGTAATTCGATTGATTGAGAAAACAATCTTAATATCAACACTACATTCTATGTCGCATGAAAAGCAGGTAATCAATCTTTGCTCCTCTCACAAATACTAAATAGCATCAGATGATGCGAAAGTCATTCAACAAGTATTTAGAACATCCAAAACGTACCGCCCGTTCTATGGGAAATGGTTTGTTTTTTGGTAAGTGTCATGAATTAAGAGACAGTTACATGAAAAATGGGGGTGAGAAAAATCTCGACAAGATGTGTACCACGTTTTCTGTCAGTGAGAGTAAACCCAATCGTGTAAGCGCCTCGTCTTTGTTTGTTTTCTTTTTTGGCTCTTCGATTGAATTTTTTGTTCGTGTCGATTTTCGATTGAAGAAATAAGGATACGAGAACAAAAACAAATATTGATCATCGAAAATCACTTTATTGTTTTTCAAAATATCCCCCATGAAGATCTATACACTTTTGCATGCGTTTGAACCAATTGTCGAAGCACTTTTGCCACTCTGATTGAGGTATCTCTAACACATGCATTCTGAATGCAGCAACCGATTCTTCAGTTGTCGAAAAACGTTGACCTCTCAGTTTGTTTTTTACGTACGGGAATAAAAAGAAGTCATTCGGTGCCAAGTCAGGACTATACGGCGGATGACCCATCAAATCGATGTTTTGGGTGCTCAAAAATGCAGGTGTCGCAGCTGATGTGTGAGAGCTCGCATTGTCGTGGTGAAGAGTGATCCGTCTTCGGCGGTTGGTTTTCCTGATTTCTTGGCAGACAACTGGCAAACAAATGGTTGTGTACCACTCAGAATTGACTGTTCTGCGTTGTTCTAGTGGTACGGTTGCGGCATGTCCAGTTTTTCCGAAAAAACAGGTGACCATTTGCTTGGAAGTGCTTCGTGCGCGAACAACTTTTGTTGGATTTGGCTCATCTTGAAACACCCAGACAGTCGACTGCTGTTTACTTTCGGGCTCATACGCGTAAATCCACGATTCATCACCTGTCACGACGTCATAGACGTGTTTCGAAGCACCGCGACCGTATTTTTTGAGCATTTCTTTCGACCAATTGACAAGAGCCTTTTTTTGGGCGATTGACAAATTGTGTGGGATCCAACGCGAACACATTTTTTTGACAGTCAAATGTTTATGCAATATTGAATGTATGCTGGTCCCACTAACGCCTAAGGTTGTCTCAATCTCACGATAGGTCACATGACGATCTTCCAATATCAGTTCGCGCACAGCATCAATGGTTTTCGGAACAACAACTGATTTTGGACGACCTTCACGAAATTCATCTTGGAGTGAACTACGACCACGATTGAATTCACCATACCATCGATAAACACTGGTCCTTGATGGAGCTTCATCGCCAAAAATTGAATTAAGTTCATCCATGCACTGTTGCTGAGTTAATCCACGCCGAAAATGTAAAAAATAATCGCACGAGAATGTTGACGATTTAATTCCATTTTTGGGCCGAGATGAATCTTTTAAGTCACTGTAAACAACACAAATAGCGCTCGTATGTCAAAACGTTCTGAGTGCGTATAACCTCAAAAATGTCCAACTTTACGACAGAGCTGTCAATTGCCGGATTGCAACACTAGGGTTGCCAAATCCCGAAACATAAGAGGCTACCCTCGTACTCTACTTCAATCGAGAGATAAAGGAACAATCAAAGTATTGGGGTTTTAATGGTAAACGGGTGAAGGAGGCGGAATCGGTTGGCAATAAGATGACCACAGTGTTTTGGGATGCATCCGGCATTTTCTGTATTGTTTACTTGGAAAAAATATTACCAATGACTGGAGAATATTGTATCGAATTAAATGAAGAAATCAAGAAAAAACGTGTGAAATTTTTTAAGGACTTATATGGGGGTCATCAAAAAATCCTTAGAAAAAAATTTAAGCTGAGAATTTTTTATCTTTTTTCATTTAGCTTTTGTGTTTTTAGTCTTATAATTTTTGTAAGATTTTTTTTTTTATTTCTAGATATATTTTATTAGTTTTATTTTTAATATCATTTCTTTTTTATTTTATCGCTTTAATTTGGTCCATGAAGCCAATTTCTGCGCTATAAATGAGTATCTTAACAAAACCACATTTTGCTTTGAATATCTAGAGATAACAGTTTCATTCTTTATAATGAAGTTTTCAATCTCATTTAGATACATGCTTCTTATTCTCGACAGTACCAAATTGCCCACCGATCGGTGAAGACGAATCATTAATCGAAACAGAAATTAAAGTGAAGTGAGTGAAAGCATTAAACAATACTCTGTGTATCGTGTATATCTGCATCCAAAGTAATAACAAGCAAATAGAGTTAATACGTGGCAAACAAACCCCCGCATGATAGAAACCTTGACGTGGTGCGGGAGCTTAAACTACGCTGACGGAAGCATACGCTTCTAGTAGGGCCACCCATGTCAGAGAGGTTTATCGAGGAATAACACACACATATCTACCGCCCCTAATCCAGGGTGTTATGCGACACCGTGCCCATTGGATGGTTTGCAGCCACGGGTATACCGGCTGTATTATAACGGCGCCTCTCTGACACCGGTGTAGCGATCCTAAATCGCTACTCCCATCCAAATCCCCAATATTACCAATAATCCCATCCAAATCCCCAATACTTCCTATAATCCAAATCCAAATTCCATATTGAATCATATGAGCGATAAGTTAAACCGACAGTTAATTTGTCGCACATTGATTCAATTCCCAATAATCATGTCATCATGAAATGCTTAACTCAAAATGCATTTCATGATTTCCCTTCCAGGAACTTATTCAACTAAACCCCTAGTCACTTCCCAGAACCCAATTCCAATTGAAGCACACAAAACCTTGTGTACGCTTTTTGGAATTTTGACAATAAAAACGTTGACAAATCTCAACGATAAAGAAGTATAAAAGGACGGTGCATTTCAATTTGGTGATCAGTAAAGTTTCAGAGGCCGAACCTATGGCCAAAGCATGAGTCAAGTTCTGAAAGGCCGAACCCCTGGTCCGATGCCAAGTCGAAATAATGTAAAAGGAAAAAATAAAAAGGAGACAAAAACAAAATGCAACACACCAGCCTTTTAATTGGCCACGGCACACTCTCCCGGTGGAAAGTAAATAAACAAGAAAAAGAGATCGTAACAACAAAATTAAAAGAGATCTTGACAAGATATTGCGGACCCTAGTACGAGAAACTCCTCTAACAACAGGAGACGGCGCCATTCCATACCAAGGAGCTCGCGGAGACCGTGCCCACGTCCGGAAGCCCACACGCACAGACGCAGGAAGTTGCGAGGGCACACCCCTTCACGCCATCCAATCCTCAACCTAAAAGCGGCACCGCAGAAGACCATCAATAAAGGAAGATAACCCCCAACCATTACAAACTACCTCAACACCGGGTCGAATCAGAGCAGTAAGCAAAGAGGGGCTCTGATATGGCGGACTATTTGAAGTCCCAGAGTGATCCCATGAAATGAATTATCAATACACAAAAAACAATCTCAAGAAAAATCCGGTAGGCGTAGGTGTGATGAGCCGGGACTACCATAAGGGAACAAATCATCAAGAAAACACCGACTCGGCAAAAAGAAAACGTATGGAAAAACGGAAAAAGCGGGATATACGCGTCCGCACGTGGAATGTTCGAACGTTATATAAACCAGGCGCGATACAGACGGTCGTAGAAAACACGAAACAATATAAAATGGACATCGTCGCGCTTCAGGAAGTCCGACTCCCACACCAAGTAATCGAAGCCACCGGATTTGCACTGGTGTGCGAAGGTACCACATAAGCTATATACATAACCTCGGATCTAGCTTCATCATAAGCAAGAAAATTACGCCCCATGTAAAAGATGTGAAATTTATTAATGACCGAATGGTACAATTATGTATTTATAAACGCACACGTCCCAACAGAATCTTCGGACGAAGAAACGAAGGACACGTTCTACGAGACCCTAGAGGAAGTATTTGATGAGATCTCATCATTCGATGTTACAATCCTCCTCGAGGACCTCAATGCGAGATTTCGAAAGGAAAATATCTTCCAACCAACTATAGGTAAATAAAGTCTACACGACGTTTCAAATGATAATGGAATTCGAATTATCACGTTCGCAGCGTCAAAAGATCTGGTAGTGAAAAGCACGGTGTTCAAAGCATCTTGTCGTCAAAGGCGAACCCCAAAGTAAATATGCTGTCGATAAAAGGCACTTGCATCGACGTCAAGGAACTATCAATACACGGCACACGAATTAATTCGACTCTTAAATGGAATAACCACATATTTGAATGTATAGGGTTCTTTAAGAGGTGCAAAAGATACGTTACTCCATCCAACCTGGCCACTATTTACAAGGCGTATATTCGTCCCAAATGGGACTTCAACTCCAACATTTGGCCAAGGGCATCCAAAACTGCATTACAGGTGCTCGATCGCATGAAAAAACCAGCGGTGAAACTTATTGAGAACCCAGCCGTAAGTCATTTAATTCCGTCGTTAAAAAATACGCGTAACGTATCATGATTTGTCTCTTTTCTATAGGTATTATCACTGTCGCTGTTCAATTGAACTCGCTGAATGTGTTCCTCCTTTTTTAGACATTTGCCCCTGATAGCCGTCAATCTAAGAATGCACATCAGTTCACGTTGAAAGTTAACTTCAGGCGCACAAATAAACATAGAGGGTCATTCTTTAGCCGAACCGTATGAATGTGCAATGTTCTATCTGATCATATGTTTCCTCGTCGTTGTAATGGCCAGGCATTCAAGATCAATATATATCGACATAAATATATACCTCTTTGGAGCCAGTCTCCACCAATGAATTGCGCTACACGCAAAATCATCCACTAAAAGGATGAAACACTCCCCAAGCCCTAGCATTGCCCCATACACTAAATGGGCCAATACCAAATTTAATATAAAAGAAATTGAACTAAACGTTCAATTTGCCCATATTGGATACAAAATAAATCCAAAACGTGATATATGAACCAGATGTTCACACGTAAATTCCCCTGGTTCCAAATCTGCGGACCAGATGACCAACTCTTAAGTAAAGTTGGTAAAATGCATAAAATGCACGGCGACACCGTCCCCTTAAATCCTATTCAAGGAAACATTTCCTATACGGAAAAAAGGACGGCGATCGTAAAAACGCTCGCTGAACAACAATACCCATAAGATACAAAATATCTTTGGCTCCGATGTTCAGTAAAAAAGAAATTACCAAGTCTGGGCACTGTGAGAAATCCCAGGTAATACTTAAGGGTTTCCAGACGGTTGTCGATCCAAGGTACAATACCTTGGGATCAGACAAAGCATGTGCGGGCTCACAAAAGAGATCCTAATACAAAGGATCTCGAGTGCGATCATCGCAACACGTTGCCTTGTGTTAACGAACAAAAAAAAGAGGTTTTCCTGCGATCAAACGATCGGAAGAGGAAAGGAGTTGGTTTCTGAAAGTTGACCAGGACGGCCACGAGTTGGTTTTTGAGATTCGGCCGAGGCGGTCAGCGAAAGTGGTGTCAGTTCGTGTACCCGAGGTGTCGTTTAAATTGTTAATTTATTGTCGTATCAGGCTTCCGTTTCACGTTTTCCCTTTAAAAATAATTAAATGCACCTTGTAGCGTTTTACGAACGCACAATTCCGTGCAGGTAAGGTTCCTACCTTCAAAGAACTTACTTACCTGAGAGCGTTGCACGCGCCAACAGACGCGTGCCCCAAAGTCCCACCATAGGGCCTGCAACTCGCAGCCAACGTTGAGACCGACACCAAAAAGCAAGGAACTGAACGTCACCGGGACGAGAGGAATAGTTCGAATATCCGTCCAGAGAGGAGAACGGTAGAGAACGCCATCGAGGAGGTCGACGGCAAGCTGCGAGGACGTGAGGATCGAGAATTCTGCCGAACTGCCACCGACGGCAACATTAAAAATTAAGTGTTCAGTTTTTTTTTTCATTTCGCGAGTTAACTTTACGGACGCGGCACAGGAAAAGGAACGAACGGTCGAGCGTGTGTTATCGGATTACGTGTGCGTCGAGTCTCGCAAAGACTAAAGTAATGTTTAAATTCGATATAAACACGAAACAATAAAGATTACAATTCAAAATTTCAAAGGAACGTTTTCACGGCGTTTCATTTGTGTGCCGAAATTCTTTGGTGTTAGGTATTGGACGGTGTTCGGCGGAACACTTGCGACCGAATGGAAAATAACCGCCAAAACCTCACTGAAGAAGTATAAGAAATAGTATAGTTGTAATCATCGTCTGTCTAATGCATTAACCTGTCCGGGTATCAGTGTGTCTGTGCAATATATTTAATAATAATAATAAAAAAAGTAATATAAATTCATGTTAACGCATATAGAAGTATTCTTTCGGTAGTTATTGATTATGTTATCTGTTAGATTTCATTATTACAACAAATAATCTGGCGAGATCTGTCGTGAATACGAAAGCAATACATTAAATAAGTGTTACACATGTGCAATAAGTAATTAGCGAATATTCCAAATAAACATATCTTTAAGAAAAAGGTGTTTTATTTCCGATCTGTGTCTGTGTGGTGTGCAAAGTGGGCAGAGTGACAAAGAGTCTCATGACAATTTAATAACACTAGCACCAGCGATCACCAGGACAACCCCGATAGAAGGACAGACCGTAAGTCATTAATATATTTATTAAATTACTACAACAAAATCCGTCGGCCCACGACGGAGAAAATATACATTAATATATATATAATATATTAATATAACACTATCCTTATCCACTTCCTTTCCTTCCGCTGTTGACTACTCTAACATCTCGGTTTCTTTTTTCATTTCGTCGAACTTTTGAACTCCCTCTATCTCAATTATCTCATTAAAACGCATACCACTTTAATTAACGACCCAAAACTTTTTCCCACTTTGTTAATTACAAACGCAAATCTGATGAATTCCTCTTTTTCCTCTAACTCGATTACTTTAACCGAACCACAAACTATCGCCAATCTCTTCGCTTCATTGTTTCAAATTGAAAATGGAAGTCATTATGCTATTTTATTTGTTTGAGACAACCATATCCATCTTAGGTACGAGGGCACAATGCAAAAGCTGACAATTTTGAACGCAGAACTGTTCTACTCACAATTGTGAAATTTACCTTGTCGTTGAGAAACCTATCAATTTCAAAAACAAAGATACACAGAAACAATTAAATAAAGTCCTATACATGAATAAACCGTATAGGGAAATCACTTGGATTTAATAACGAAATAAATCTCACCATGATTGACGAATGAAATAAAGAGGTGTACAAAAAGTTTAATAATTAATTCACAAACATAAATGTATTAATAATTGATTGGCGTCATCGGTCATAAATAATCCTACGTTGATCTAAAGATGGAAATTTCTTTACAGCTCGAATAAAATACTTCAACGGCTCTCGTCCTTCGATTAGGTGCGAACACGAGAGCGAAGAGAGTTTACAAGGACCCTGGACAAAGGATGCTTCAGAACCCGGGTTATAAAATTGCCCGAGATATGTTAATTAAAACCATAATATTTAAAATTTCACACGAATGGAGCCACGCTGTACGCCCTAGTTGTCGGCTTGATGGAAGTCAAAGCGGCATTGTCAGCATATTGAAAAGGATATTTTGGGGAATCTTTTTTTACTCACCTGACTCAGTTGATACGTTGATGCCTCGGTCTATGTCATAATTTATCATCCGATTATCGTGATACCAGAACAGGTACTCCGATGCGACGGTATTTTGCACGACACGGCATTGTAAACGCAGAGTTGATCCCGGCGTTAAATACCGGATTGATGGCCCAGGAATTTCAGCTCGTGCTTCTGTCGTAATAAGGAAATATTTATACAATTTGCGTTAGTTTCAGTAGCGTCAAGTTAGTAAAGTTTTTAAATGTAGTTATAGAAAGTTATTGTCCTTAATCCGAACCAGAAATTTGATAAGAAGCTTGTCTGATATGACAATAATTTTAAATTTCACATCAACCACATTTTGGGATTTACTTCTCACGCAGGAGAGCAACGCACAGGACGGATGTGAAGGTAAGAAGAAATAATTTATGCGTACTGGTTTATTTTTGTGTTAAGGTTTGGTTAATTTACATATCATTTCGAAATTAACACGGTGAAAAAACAAACGAGGGTTCCAAGTTTCACTTAACATTCCGACTCACACAGTCATAACAAAATGGTAATTCCAAAACAATTATAGTCAGAACAAGCAAATTTTGTGTATCAGGTTACAAAAGTGAGAAGTGGAAGTCGACGCAATTCATTAAAGTTATAATTCGATGTAGAGTCCTTCAAAAAGGAACAATAAAATTGACCTAAGTACAAATAGGTAGATTATATAAGTCCATTTGTTGATTAGGTAGATGTGTTTTTATATACGATGCAGAGAGGGAATTTTGTTAATATCTTTTCCCATCATAGCCACAGGACTCTAAGCCAGCGGTTTCCAACCCGTGAGGCTCGCCTCCCAGGGGCGGCGCGGACTATTGCCAGGGGAGGGGCCAACATTTTTTAATAAATTAATTTTTATACCATAATATCTACAAATAAATAAAACTTCATATCTTAACGTAACAGTGAAACTTCAGTGCATGCATGTTTATTTTTATTTATTTTTACATTTATATATATTTAATTCCTATTAAAAATTATCTGGAGCGGAGAAATTCAAAAATGGCGCGTTTGCAAACACTCTGTTTCGGTATAGCACAAAACGACCGCTAGTTGCATGAAAACAACAACCTCAAATTTAAATGTCAATCGTAGCTAAAGTGTCAACTGAAGCGTGTCGACAGGGTGCGATATTGTTTTTTTTTAAATTGTTTTCGACGTGAATTCTTTCTGAAAATAATCCTTAGTATATTTTAAACTTTATTTTTTTTATTTAAACTATTATTTATTTTAATTTATATCAATAAATTGGTCATTTGTCTAAAACCGGATACATTTTTGAGTGGTTGCAAGAGAAAAGTCAACAATAATGAAGATGCTGATACTAGTAGGAATAAAAGCAAAAAAGAACAAGGAAGTAAAGCTCCCAAGAAAAGACAATACGGTTCATCCTATTTATCATTAGGATTCACTAGTGTTAGTATAGATTGCTTGAAAAGCCAATGTGTTTGTTGTGTTCGAAAGTTTTGGCTTCAGATAGTATGAGACCAGTCAAATTAAAACGGCACCATGAAACTCTACAATATATATATACATATATATATATATATATGTATATATATATATATATATATATATATATATATATTTTTTTTTTTTTTTTTATTTATTTATTTATTTTTTTTAATTAGACTTCTCTCGGGAGAGGCGAACCTATGGCGCCGATTGGGCGCTCCGGGATGCCATCAAATAACTGTTGCAGTTCTTTTTGAACAGCTGCAGGTTGTAACGCTTCGAGGACACTCGCGTGGGAAGGGAGTTCCACAGCTTCCCCGCTCTGTAACGGAACGAGTTCTGATGCAGGGATGATCGCGCCGTCGGGAGATGAACCACAAACGGGTGCGATCGGCGGATTGTCTTGTGGAGCGCATATAAGCCGAATTGCGTGGAACAATACTAAGAATCTCCGAAGAACAGTACCCGTGATAATATCTGTAAAACAGACAGAGGTCGGCTACGCGCCTTCGATGTGATAGCGACTGTGGTCCCGACGTTAGCGCCGAGTCCCCGATCAGGCGGATCGCTCGTCTCTGTATGCTCTCAAGTAGGTCAAGGGTATATTTAGGAGTCGAATTCCAAACATTAGGGCAATATTCGAGCTCGGGTCTAATTTGGGGTTTATATAAGAGAAGAAGTTGGGCCGGAGTAAAATATTTCTTGGCTCTAAAAAGATAGCTAAGTTTTCCTGAGGCTGCCCTGGCGATACTCGAGACGTGTTTATGCTATGATACATTCCCACAGACCGTGACGCCGAGCAGTTTCAAGCTTTCCCCAGCCTCGAGGGCCCGGCCATTCATCATCAGCTGTGGAACCGATGATCCACATTTCTTTGTGAATATATATATGTTGATACTCGTAATCCCATGAAATTGTTTGAAAGAAAATGAGATGAGCTTAATAATCAAAAGCAAACGTTCAAAAAAATACTTTCTGTAACACGAAATGCATTATTGGCTTCGTACCATGTCTCTTATCGAATCGCAAAATGTAAGAAACCACATACAATAGGAGAAACTCTACAACCAAGTCAAATCAAACGACGCGGTTGCATCATCATCCATTGGCTTGGGTAATTACCAACATTCCTTAGAGTTTTTGCCACGGTACCATTTCCCTAGCCGATGTAGCGTCCTATCAATTTTCATCAGATCATCCATTCGCTTGGGGTCAATGATCTCTTTTTGCAGGTGAATAGCACCAGCTAAATTTTCCTCTCCTCCGCAATTCTGTCTTTCCATAGTTCGATGACCTATGAGATCACCATAATTTAATTTCGCCGATTTTTGATCTAGTCGATATCCAATTTCGGTCGGGCCACACTAAGTCCAGTGTTATCTGCTGGCGGGAGCCATTTACAAAATTAAATTTTCCGCGAATATGTGCTATAAATCGAAACTCGTTATTGTACCTAAACTAAAAGTAATAATTGAAGACCATATATGTAAATAAACGAAATCTATTTTGAAATACAAGAAAACAAAAAAAAAAAATAATAGAAAAAAATAAATTTACAGCAAAACAAATTTTAGTGTTTCTATTTTTGTTTCTCCTTGGTGAACTGTTTGTGGCGGAAACCTTTTTTATTTGCACACTGACATTGGGGATTTAAGTGAAACAAGTGCCCATGTCCGGCATGTCCCATGTCCAACACCACAGGACAACAAAGTAAATGTACTACTAATGAACACATTGGACACCGATCAAGAAGTAAGGACCCACGACATAGAAGTCGGATGGGAAGATCTGGATGACTACAATGTGTTGCAGGCGGACGAAACTAATGGCCTACTAAAAAATAGGCTTAAACGGCTAGAATCGCTCCTAAAGTTGTGCCATTGTAACCAGGAGGAAAGGAAATCTATCCTGAACATCTGTCGCAAATATAATAACCGCTTTCTTCTCGAGGGCGACTACCTCACATTTACTGACGCCATAGAGCATCAAATCATCACGGAAGAAGGTAAGCCACCTCTCTACATAAAACCGTATCGCCTACCAGATAGCTCCAAGTAAGAAATTCACAAACAGGTGAATGAAATGCTTCAGGACGAAGTAGAACAACAAGGTTTCAGTCCTTCGAATTCCCCTCTCTTACAGGTACCCAAGAAGGCAGGACCTGATGGGACAAAACGGTGGAGAGTGGTTGTTGCTTTTAGAGCACTAAATAAATTAACAGTCGGATATGCATATCCATTGCCAATATTACAGATATTTTGGAACAGCTGGGCAAGGCAAAATATTTCAGCACTTTAGATCTAGCAGATGGTTTCCACCAAATACGCATGGACAATAGAGACAAGGCAAAAAAAGCGTTCAGCACCCCCTTCGGAGATTACGAATATAATTGAATGCCCTTCGGACTTAAAAACGCTCCTGCCACATTCCAAAGGCTTATGACCAATGTACTCATGGGTCTCCAAGGAATCGAATGTTTCGTCTATGTAGATGGAACCACTGGTAATCGTTTTCGCACTAGCCTAGTTCCGACTATACGTTTATGGGCGAAAATTCACAATAGTCACTGCCCATAGCTCCCTACAGTGGCTTATAGGACGAAAAGATCCTACATCTAGACTTATGCGATGGAGAATTCTACTCGAAGAATATGAGTACACAATCAACCATAGAAAAGGAAAGCAAAATGCCAATGCTGATGCTCTCAGCTGTATAACACCGACTACCCCAGTCGATCCCATCAAAAATAATATCCTCGTCACCACACGAAGTAAGACCAAACTCGAAGAAGATGTGGCTGCACAATCATACAAAGATTCTACCAATCTTCTATGGCAGGAACAAACAGGGACCATCTTTACCAAGAAGAAGCTTGGACTACGTATTATAATCCTCCCATTAATAGACTCTGATGGGGAAGAAAACCTGGCAAGAAGAATCCCAAACTTCACCAAGCCAGAAGTAGGTAAAATTACGGTCCACGAGGAAGATGGGTTATGCCCCATCCAATTGCCATTGGATTTGCGAAAACCGGAATTGCAATTCCATTGGAAGTTGAGTGCCCTTGATAGAAAACGAATCAAAAGTAGCACTCAATAACTTGCTAAAAGAAACTTTTGCTCACCTCAACGTGACAGTACACGTTTTCTCCAATAAAAAGAAGTTTCTAACAGATCCTAATGAAATACAAAAGTTACTACTGGCGCACAATGACCGCTGGCGTTACGGCGTATATTCGAAAATGTGCCTCCTGCCAGATAAACAAAAGTGGAAGAAATCCCAGAATTCCTATGAAGATAACCACAACAACCTCCAAACCTTTCGAAAGAGTTGCTTTAGATATAGTAGGACCATTACCAGTGAGCTATAATGGAAATAAATACCTACTAACGTTTCACGACTAAGTTCTCAGGAGCTTACGCACTGGCCAGCGCCGAAGCTAAGGACGTGGCCAGGATTCTTGTTGAAAACATCGTCTGCCAGCATGGCATACCGTCTTCTCTATTAACTGACCGAGGTGCAAATTTTCTCAGGGCACTCTTTAAGGACATTTGTTCCTTACTCAAGGTCTAAAAATTGAACACAGCGCCCTATCATCCACAAACAAACGGAGCACTAGAACGGACCCATAGAACTCTGGTGGAATACCTACGCCACTATGTAAACCAGGATCCTCTCACCTGGGACACCTGGATACCATATGCAATGTTTGTGTATAACACTACACCCCACAGTAATACAGGCTACATGCCGCATGAATTATTATATGGTTTCCCGGCCGAAATACCCAGTTCTCTCAGACAAAACCCCGAAAGCAGTTATAACTACGACCATTACGCAAATGAATTAAAAATGCGACTACAACATGGTTATCGTACAGCAAAGGGTATACTGATAGAGAAAAAACAAAAATCTAAGGCATACTACGAAAGAAATTTAATGTTGGCGACAAGGTCTTATTAAAGAATCACTCAAGACCTAACAAATTAACCTCCCTGTGGAAAGGCCCCTATGAAATTCTAAAGATCCTATCCGAGGAAAATACAATCCTAAAAATAGGAAAAGGAACCCGTGTAGTCCAGAACAACAATATAAAACCATTTGTGGACTAGGCAATCAGGGAAAAAAACTCCAAAGAGTGAAAGTCAAGGGGAAGTAAATGTATGTATGTGTGGAAAACTTACACAAAACACAAAAAAAAGACTACATGTAAATTAAAAATATCAACAACAAAAAATTCAATTAATAATGTTAAATTCCCCTCTCAACAAATTATTGTTCAAAAACGAAATAGATAGATATACATAATAACGAAAAAAAAAAGAAATAAAAGTGTCCGCAATAAACAAAAAAAATTTATAAATAATACCACTGTATTAATAATTCAGGAGATAATAAATAGAATATAACAGAAATTAAATCTCCACTTAACTCATCATCATCAAGAAATAATAATAGTACTTAATAAAAAAAACCAAATTTACAATACGAAATAATGTTAAAAACATTGTTTAATTAACCTGATCCACAGAAAATAAGAAAAATATACCCCTGACTCAAAATAAAATACTTTATTTAAGAAAACTTTATTTTTGGATAACCAACAACTACTATTAGACACATTTATACTAAGAAAATTTTAAAAAACCAAATTGCACTTGTACAAAATTTCAAAAGAAAATATTTTATTTTTATTATATAAATAACCATCGTGGTAACTTCGATACACGACCATAAATACAATATACATACGAATACATTAATATTAAGAAAGAAACAAACTACACAAATTACACATTTATAATAATATTGTATACCTACTATGTTAAAAGAAAACGGAATCACAATACTGTCACCCTTTATTTCCAATCACACCATGTTCCAGAAAATTAATCTCATAAAGATTAATTTTCGTTTTTCGAAGGATGGGAGGATGTAATGCTCTAAAAAGCCCTACCACCTTTTTTCTCCATTCATACATCCTAATCCCAGTAACCCTACACCAAAACCTTAAATCTAATTTAAAATCCAAACAAACAACCGAAATTAAATCCAAAATTCGCAATAAACGAATCAAACATTCGTTTACCGCTTAGCATTTGCCCCCACGGCATAATTTAATCAAAAATCCTAATTAAGATCAAAATTCACAATAAACGAATCAAATATTCGTTTATCGTTTTACATTTGCCCCACGGTATCATCAAAATCCAAAATGCGGAGATACGTTATCTCAATCTGGAAACATTCCTAATAAATTGAACAAACAAAAACCCGAAGCCCTTTACACATCCACATGCAATAGTTTCATAAGAATTCATGAAACAGAATTCTTATCTTAAATAAACACTGAGCTTCTCACTCAGGATACCAAAATCGGGATTTTGGTATAAAATTGTGCATTTTTGAGATACAAATCTCGATTTGTTTCCCTTTATAAAGAAACGGTAAAGTGATCTCCGGACCATTCCACATCCATAACTAAAAATTGTAAATATTATTTTAAAGTCAATTTCAAATTGTCACTATCATTGCAATATCAAATATCGTAAATTGTAAATAGGATTAGATTTAGTTAGAATAAGTTATGTTAAGTAATTTTAAGTACAAGTTCCTGGTTTTTCTTCTGACCTTTTCCAGGAAAAACAAAAGTAACAATATATATAAATCACATTAAATCTTAAGCACATCTAAAAAGAACTGTTTGCAAAATGTACAAAAATAACATGTAAACACTTATTATGTAACCAATCTACTATAAGTTAGCTGTATTACCTCTTGTAACTATTAATTTTTGGTCAAATAAATGCAGTATATTAAAAAAAAAAAAAAAAAAAGGTCTCCGGGCCGCAGTATCTTAATCCTCGTGCCGAAGAGGAGTAGTACACTGGTTTAAAAGCAAATTTATATCTACATCTGTATCCAGGAGCAGTAGTACACGGTTTTAAAACCAATTTTATATCTGCATCTGTATCCCAGAGCAGTAGTATCGGAATATCCCTCTTGCCTTGGAGGCATTGCCCCCAGGAGAATCAACGTTTAATAAACCTGAACTGTAATTAAAACAAACGCATTTTATTATTATTTTGGAATTGTGCGTCGTCACAAAATGTTGGCTGTTTCTTTGAGTACCAGGACGACTGCTCAAAATTGGAAAAGGACCCGATGAGTAGAGTGGTGGCAAGCCCAAAGTTGTAATCCTTGCAGCATCCACGACTACGGACATTAACAGAAGGTACCAGGTTGCACGGTACAGGGGCGCTATTCCCAAAGTGACGTCCCACGAACGATCGGTTGTTGCTCTTCCCTCAAGGTTTGAGCAAGCACGGCGGCGACCGCAACGGGTCCCCCAAGAGCGATCTTAAAGAGGACCCTCATCCTTTTCAGGACAAGGAGACACGCTTCCTGGGAGCGAGGCCAGTAGTAACAACTACTACTACAGGTAGAAAAATAAATCGATTGATCCAATATATAGTGTGCAATTCGATTAAAATACCAGTAGAGTGAAAAGTTTTTGTTACGCATAAAAAGGAAGAAAAAAAAAGTAATTAGTCAGTACCAGCCTTTCAAACCGCCAACTTGTCGCGCAGTTTTGCTCGTGCTATTTATCTTAATCAACCGTTATTTTCACAATAATTATCACAATTTAATTATCATTATCTTGTTTTGTTTGCCTCGTTTTCCGCATACATAAAATTTGAACAAGTGTTAAAACCGTTAAGTTATGGCCCCTGGGCCACGTATGCTAAACAAAATTAAGCGCAAACGGTTGCGTTACGACCCCGTTATTGGAGGCCAAACACCTCCCGATAAACTTTCAAAAGTGAACAATAAAGTGCTAGAAAAATCTAAAATGTGTTCAAACACCAACTTTTTTCAACTACTTCAAAGTCTGATGGAAGACTCTCCTGAAATGGATCCGACCAATGACGAACAGTGCGCAGAACTTCCTAAAGAAATCGTTCCGCCAATTGTGGTGTTAAAAACAACTAGTACTAAAGTGCGTGATATTTTGAGCAACATTAGGATAGACAAATACTTAATTAAAAACACATCGCTTGGACAAAAAATATGTGCTCCAACAATGCACATATATAACAAAATCAGAACCGCACTCTTACGGTTAAAATGTGAGTTTTTTACCCACTCGCGTAAGGAAAATCGTCCATTAAAGGTAGTGTTATCCGGATCAGTCTTGATTGGCAACGATATAGTGAAAAATGAACTAATTGCACTCGGGATTAAGTGCCTGGATGTTAAAACCATCACATTAAATTCGTCAACAAAAGCCCTATACAAACACTACTTACATCGTCTACATTCAACGCGGTACTGTTAAATTAAACGAACTAAAACGGAACTACTCTACCTTGTTCAAAACCATCGTTCGGTGGGACTTTAAAAAACATCATCCAGGTAAGGTCACACAATGTCACAATTGCCAGTTTTACGGTCACGGCTCGATGCATTGTCACATAAATAGCTTCTATGCAATCTGTTCGGGAAACCATAAAACATCCGGCTGCAAAACGAATGAGGTCATCAAGTGTGCAAATTGTAGTGGGCCACATAAATCCACCGATCCAGAATGCATAAGCCGAAAGCAGTTAATAGACATTCGCCGCAAATTATCCCCACGTGGACGTGGTACAGGAAATACAACGTTCCTACAGCCTCCGAGTGACAAACAGCAGCCACTGCCCGACCGATTATCCATTGATAATTTTCCTCCACTACCCCGATCTGTGCGTCAACCTTCACCTCCTTCATCCACCTGGGCTTCTGGCCTCCATCAAACCCAGCAACCTTCCAACAATGATACGACACACGCCAAGAAAAATCCGTCTGAAACTATAAATAATGATAACTTGTTCTCATTTAGCTAGATAGACTCTCTTCTTAATGAAGTTGTAACCAAGCTTAGTGCTTATCAAACTAAAGCTGACCAATTTAACGTCATTACCTCATTAGCTATTAAGTATCTATATTCAGAAAAATCATGTTAAGAAACTCTCTTAGCATCATAACTTGGAATGCGAGAAGCATCAAAAACAAACACCACACATTTTTTAATTTCTTGATAAATTTTAATATTGATATTGCACTTGTTTCAGAAACCTGGCTTAAACAAGACATTTCTTTCTCACATCAAAATTACATATGTTATCGCCTAGACAGGGTACATGCTAGTGGTAGAGGTGTCGCCATTGTTGTGAAAAAATGTATAGAACATTCCTTGCGTCCTTCATTGCACCTTAAGTTAATTGAGGAAATTAGTATAGATGTAACATTAAGTGATAACTTCAAGGTGAGTCTTTTTTCGGTCTATTTCCCTGGTGGAAATAAAAACATTGTGAAATCTACATACTTTAAGCGGGAACTGCAAAAATTGTATAGAGTCAACACTCGAAACAAGAAAATTATTGGTGGTGATCTAAACTGCGGACATCAGTCGTGGAATTGTCTTAGGGCAAACTGCTGGGGTAACATTTTACTAGATGTTACTGAATTCAGCCCAACTTTTTCCATACTTTATCCACTTCTCCCCACCTATTTCCCAGCGAGTGCTGACAAGAACCCCTCAACTCTTGATCTATATATGACTAATATTCCAAATTACTGCACAGTACCATTGACTCTAAATGCGTTAAGTTTAGACCACCTTCCGATAGGCCTCACAGTGAATCATACAGTAGTTGTAAATCATACCAGTTTATACCACAACTATTCCGCCGCCAACTGGAATTGTTATAAATCATATATAAACACGAACTTGGTTCTAGGTGATACCAGCCTAAATTCTATAACCTGCAGCGAGCACATTGATATCTTATGTAACAATTTTGTTTCTGTTATCAATAGAGCGGCCGATCTTGCGATACCTAAATGTTCTACTGCTCCAGTTGATAAAGCACCGCTTCCTGAAAATATCTTACATCTGATTAGGCTACGAAACTCTGAAAGAATAAAATGGCTGCGTTATAGAATCGATTGTTTTCTAGTTAATGTTAAAGTCTTAAATAATATCATTAAAAACGAAATCTCAACATATAGGAACAAGTGTTGGAATAAACACCTTTCCTCTCTTGACAAATCAAGCAAACCGTTCTGGAAAATATCAAAAATTATGAAAAAGAGAGGGTCAAGTATTCCTCCGTTTAAAGTTCACGACAAGTTGTTTATTTCTTCAGTGGAGAAATCGAACCTACTTGCTAACACGTTTAGTAAGAACCACTCCATATCTATGGATCTAAGCGACGCGTATACTGAAACTGAAATTGCTAACACTATCCATGTACTTTCTCAAACACCAGCTGAAAGCACTTACCCAACTAATATCAGCAAAGTTAAAGATTTGATAAAAAAATCGAAATCAAAAAAGGTTGCGGGTGTCGATAATATTAACAACAAATTAATCAAAGCACTTCCACCTGCTGCAAGTAACTATTTAACGTTCATTTTCAACGCTTGTCTTAAGAATTGTTATTTTCCGGACTGTTGGAAAACAGCAAAAGTAATACCTATCCCGAAACCCGACAAACCGAAGAACAGCCCGGAGAGCTACAGACCTATTAGTCTACTTAGCTGTGTAAGTAAGCTCTTAGAAAAAATCATTAAGGAAAGGATTGATCGTTTTGTGGAAGACAATAACATCTTACCAAACTTTCAGTTCGGTTTCCGTAGTGGTCACAGCACAATCCACCAAGTCTTGCGCATTAAAAACCACATAGCTGGTAAATTCATGGACAAGGAGTCAACGGGACTGGTTCTTCTAGACATCGAAAAAGCCTTTGATACGGTATGGCACGATGCCTTGATTTATAACCTACTAAAACTTAAGCTGCCAATACCGCTTATCAAAATTATCCAGAGCTTTCTTCGTTCGAGAAAATATGTTGTGAGTTTAGGAACCGACATATCCTCTACTCACCAAATCCACTATGGTGTACCCCAAGGCTCGGTCCTTGGTCCCATATTATTCACATTGTTTGTCGCAGATTTACCATGTCTAGGTGAAAACATTCAGGTAGCTATGTTTGCCGATGATACGGCCATTTTCTCTTCGGGTGCCTTATTCACTAATGTCTGCAACTCTTTGCAAGCAGCTCTTGACAAACTGGCAGTATATTACAGGAAATGGATAATAAAAATAAATGGTAATAAAACACAAGCTGTCTGGTTTTCGAGATGTGGGAAACACTGCTACCTACCAAATGGTACTAAACTCAGTATGTGTGCAGTTGATATTGAATGGTCCGAAGACTGTAGATATCTAGGTATGATTGTGGATAAAAAACGTATCTTTCAAAAACACATCACTACCACAATTGACAAAATAAACAAACTCGTAAGAGTTATGTATAGTGGTTAGTATACCCGCCTGCCACGCGGGAGACCTGGGTTCGATTCCCCGTCGGGAGGCTCTGGCGCAATACTAATGACCTTGCTCGGAAAAACAAATCATTATGGAAAATTTAACAAGCTTCAGGACTTGCTAAATAAGGCTAAGACCGGTTCCCGGTTGTAATGCCGAAGATGATGATGGTGAAGAGTTATGTATGCATTAGTGTGTAGAAAGTCAAAGCTTAGCATTGAAAATAAAATTATAATATTTAAAACCAATTTTCAAGCTATACTCCTGTATGGTGTAATTGTGCTCGCACACACAAAATAAAATTGCAAAGGTGTCAAAATAAAATATTGAAAATGTTGCTGAATTTTCCATGGCATTATTCGACACATGAACTACATGAAAACGCTAACGTTAAACAGGTAGAGTTCTACATTGACAAAATCAATCGAAACTTCTTCGTTCTTTTTTTGACAATGTTCTCGTTTCCCGTCTTGCATTATCCTAAATCACTACATATGTACTCTGTCTATGTAAATTATATCGAGGTCATTACTATATAAAATAACCGGAAGCCCGTGCAATATTAGTCTCAAGATTCAAATAAGGGTTTTTTATTGTAGTTTTCCCTTAATTTATTATTTGTTATTCATTAAAATTGTGCTATTGTCATTATATAGATTTAAGATTATAGTTGTAAAGGAATTGCTATCCTAAATCCCTTAAGTACTAGTTGTAAAATACACCATAAATGTAATTATCTACCAAATAAAATTGAATTGAGGAATTTAGGAGAAGTAATTAGCATTGAAAGCTACCCAAAGGTTATCAATTTAACGAATTCAACAGATTTTAAATAAATAAATAAACACTTAAGCCCTAATTGTTAATATTAAATAAAGAAAATAAAAATTAAAAAACAAACAAATTAGTTAAGCGTTTTAAGGTAACTTTCAGCAATTCTACAAGTTTTGAGACACCAGTGGCAGTACCCGGAGGAGATACATCATCAACCGGATTCAAAATCCTGGTAGGATCAGGTCAAAACCGTGAGTACACACTCCTCAATTGTATTTAAATATATTATTGTAAAAAATAAAAAATACAACAAATTGGTCGAAAAACGCATGTCTTTATAACGTCGAAGGTCAATAACTAAATACGCGAATGCTTCCACCAGTTAATACCAGTTTTAAGAAATGCAATCACCACAAACAACAAAATTCTTGATCAAATAACAAAACCATTCTGAAGAAGGTGATGGCCAAACTTCCTGGTGTAAAAACTAATTACACCGAAGTACACTAATTGTTCCCAAAGCTTGATATATAAATAGTGCTCCTCGTACACCATACTGAGATGACAAGCCCAGAATTCAAGCACTCGGAAGAATTTTTGTGTGCGGGTTTTTAACCGAAGTCTCACTGATAGAAGTGACATTTTCCATCAAGTGTGAGCACTTCCGTGGTTAAGAAATATTAGACTGAGCGAATTACATGTTGAATAAGATTGACGACTATCACAATTCCAGAGCTTTTTGTTTTAAGAACCACGGGATGGATAACCCATCACTTAGCATGCAACAATGTAATCTGATCATCAAAATGTTGACAAACAGCCGTACGGGAACATAGTGTAACGTCTGGAGTCTTCCATCAAGGATGGAATTGCAGTATTCCTACAGTAGGCATTCTGAGCCAACATTTTTGCTTCTTATACTTTTGATCCTTACCATCCTTTAAAATGCGAACCTTGTATCTTTCGAAGTGACAACAACATTAACGACCCTTTTCACATGTTCTTAAATATAAATAGAAAAAAGCTTACTAGCGTTGATTATCGTAGTGTTCTAAAAAGGGTTGGTGGTGATTTTTCATCCTTACCATCTGTGCGTTCAAAAACGCATTAAGCAATCTATGTCTTAAGAGTAAAGTTATATTTTTTCTTCTTTTTAATCCCTTTAACTACAATTTTATTTCATTTTTCAGTTAAGCATTCTATTTCTTGTTGAACAATATTATGTCCCTATTCATGTAACTATTTGATATTAGGTTTTGTATTTATCTAGGACTACCATCGACAAGTTGAACTAGTGAACCTACTATAATGACTTTCAGTCAGGACTGCTAAATTGTGTAACATTAATTATGTAGTCAACTAGTTATTGTATCTCGTGAGGAGGGTCTGGTGACTGAAATTTCTTCTCAGTCCCATTGCAACTAGTAATAACAAGGTTTCTGTTTAATGTGTAGCATGTCAATAACGTGGCAATCATGTTAACATAGGCTAAACAATCTTTATCGTCGTTCTTTTACAACCGTTTCTGACCGCATGTCACATGCTGTGATTGTATTTGCGATGAACTCCAATGAACTCCTCATTCGAGTTCCGTAATTTTCCAGTAGAGATGAGATTTGTCTGTTATCTTAATGAGATGTATTTAGTTAAATCTCATGAGGAGATATAAAAAATAACCTTCTGTATGGTTGCTTTGGTATCTTCTACGTTCATTAGTCATCCTGTGGGAGAAGCGATTTGTCACGCGTTTTTCCTTTTTCTGTTCACAAATTCTGGAAGAATACCACGTCATTGAAATATATATAAATAACGGTAAAAGTGTACAACTGACTGCTAAGTTAGACAAGGATATTTCAAAACGTTTAGTTACCATTAAAACGAAAACAAGATACTCTATGCGAAGGGACACTGGTCCACGAGAGGTAATTAGTTGAAAGTATGCCGAAGATTTTATATCAAATGCAAAAAGGCTGAAATACCTAAGGATGAATAGCTTGCCTCTAGATGGTACTTTAGATCTTTGTCATGAAAATTTGTCATCAAGGCACAACCCATGATATTATTAAGCAAAGGAGAGAGGACCAAATAACTATTGAAATAAGTAGAGAAATTTGTTACGGGGGACGATGTTGATGGGGACGATGCTGATGGGGATGATGATAAAGATGATTACTTTGTGGGCGGTTAGCTCATCTCACCAGCCTATCACTTGCACATCATGAGTTCATGCTAGTGAATAGAAGTGTGATGTAGAGCGACCATTACATGGAGTACACATTAACATGGCATCAGTAGTCATTGCAGGAATTCGATTATATTTCAACGCATTAAACGTGTACAGTATTGGAATATTATTTGCTAATGTACTTATAACGCTATAATGCATCCTAATGTACTTAATGTTGTACGATTTCCTGAACATTTTTCTAGAAATTGTTCCTCACATATTGGGTATTTTTAGGCTTATTATTAAAAATCAAAAAAAAAAAAAAAAAAAACAAAAAAATCAGCCGCTGTGCAATACTGACACTTAAATTTACCTTCTGTATAAAAACTGTGTAACATTTCTTATTAATTTTGTCAATTTGATGGAACTTACGTTAATTACCAAAACAAATGTGAACCTTCTGTAAACTAGAATAGTTTATCTTAAAATCTCTCTTTCAAACGAAATTTCTTGTACCGAAATGTTAGAAAGGTTAAAAAGGGCATATTGTGACGAAACCACTTCGAAACCAGAGGCCTACAAGTATACACATTCGCCGCCATAATGGCTGAGTGTGGAAGGAGTGTAAGGAACTTTTTGTCACTCACTTTAAACACCACACACACGTTAGAATCCCTCACTTTAAGTAAAACACTCTTTTGTCTTTAGTTAAACCATTTATTTATTCTAAACTAAATTTTAGTGTTATTTATTGTTTCTTTATTCCCATCTATGGGCACAACTTAAACTTATTAATATTGTTCCGGACACTTTCAAATTAATTCCTATTTGTCGGCACAATCTTCAATTTATTAATTTTTGTTCCGGGCACTATTTCAAATTAATTCTACGCACCACTTTTACTTATTCATTTTTTTGTTTCGGACATAATCTCAAAATTCACTCCACGCGGCACTTTCAGACCAAGTCGGTCAAATCTCAAAACAAAAAAAACTCTCAAAAATCTCCCGTCTCGGTCGAGATTCGTAAACCAACTCCCTTCAAGATATTTTACCCACTCCATCAATTTTCGTTTTTTCATCGGACGAAAACTTTTCTTACCCTGCAGATAAAAGATTTTCCTTTGTTTGTCTTTCCCAAATTTGGGATCGAAACAGGAAACACAAAAGAACAATCAACAAAGGATCTTGCCGAAGAGCATTTACGATCCTTTGTGTCGGTCGGCGATAAACGTACATGTAGTTCGTTGTTTGTTTTAACTTGGTTTAGTTAAAACGGAAAACGACGCTGATTGTGTTAATGGTTTTGGGTAACCATATTTCTAGATGATCCTAAAATTGCTGGCGCGCAATTTGGAGAAAGACATCTGGTCCGCACATTTGGGTCCTAGGGGATTTTTGTAGCGAACCTCTGGTTCGATTATTATATTTCCAAGTTTTTTATGTGAGCCAATTGAACGTTTAGTTCAATTTGCTTGGAGTTTAATTGATTAGCGCAAATTGAACGTTTAGTTCGATTTGCTTGCTATCTATTTATGTGGAACCATTTGTTGTATAGGCTAATGTTTTTGTTTAGGTAGTGTCACATCCTTTAAGTGGATGTTTTTGGCGTGTATCGCCGCTAGTGGTGGAGACTGATTCCAAAGGGGTAAGGTTTATGGGGTGGGTGGTTGTGGCCGTAACAGGAGGTTGTGTCTTGCGTTTGATTGTGCAAACCTAGGTTCAACTGACGACTCTGATATTGTCCAGTTTGGCACAATTACTGAGTGATAGGTAGGGTCGCAAATTCTAGCTGTGGGGATTAGGAGTATTGTGCCAGACACGGGTACTTGTTTCACTCCTATCCCCATCCGTCTGTCACTAAAAGTTTCGACAATGTCCCGCCAAACACTGTCAGACAACTGTTAACAGAAAAAAAAGATCGCCATAGTGGAGAAGAAAACGCCAAACACCAGACAAGTAAAAATAAAACACACTATTTCTTTTGTTTAGTTTTATTTCTATATTAAAAAAAAACACTACTATTGGAAGAGCTTGTTTGAATTCGTGAATTATTGTTTCCGTTTAATTTTCTTATTGGTTACTAACATTTTACGGTAGCACTGCGTGAAAGTTACAATGTGAAGTGAATAAAAACACAATCTTCGAAGACTGCAGCAAATATAATATTCGTCATTGATTTTGGACACTGTTCGGGCAAGATCCAAGATTGCGGTACCAGTTGCTTCTTCTGGAATGGCGGCATCATTGTTAGAAGGGTGCCGTACGCCTTGTTAGGTTCTGTAGTAGGTTCAGTTCAGGGAGCGAATCTCCTTGTCCTTAAAAGGAGAAGGGATCTCTATAGACCGCTCCTGAAAAACGTCCTAGAAAGGGGTCGTCGCCGTGCTTCCTCAGAGCCTGAGGGAAGAGCAACGTCCTGTTGTTGATCCTGCCGTTTTTTCGGGTTTCATAGTCCTCGTCTTCGCAGGCTTCCGCGGGGGCAGGTGATACTCGGAATCTAAAAAGGAGTGTTTTTGTGGGGGTACCACAGCTCTACTCACCAGTTGTCAGCTCAACAAAACTATTAAAAAGTCTCGCTTTTCTTCGGTATATAAAATGTGTTTTATTTTGTCAAACTCTGCATCTATAAGGTTTTTCTTCTGGGGCACTTCCTCCAGGGATTATGAACGATAATCTACTGCGGCCCGGAGATCACTTTACTATTCCTTTATAAAGAAAACAAATCGAGATTTGTATCTCAAAAATGGGCAATTTCTTACATGAATCTCGATTTTTGTATCCTGCGTGTTTGGCGGAAATAATTTATGTAACTTTGGCGGATTATTTCGTAAGGTCCCTGCTGGATGATGTCGTAGTGTTCCGCCGAACACTGCTTACCGTGGAGGAAAAATATACCAGCGGAGAGAACACAGTCAATAAATGGTACACAACACCTTTTAGTTTTATTACTTGTTTATTGTTCATTAATCATCACACAGTTCACACCAATTGATCAACGCGCGTTTTGTTGATATGCTTTTTATTTTTCATTCCCTGCGACAACCGCCACACGTTCGACTCACTTTCTCTTTGAAATTTTATAAGACTAAGTCGCGGTTACTATTGCCAAATTTTCGTCCCGGTGACGACCAAAATCTCTCTAACTCCTATTCGTCCTTCGAAAGAGACTTCTCGTCTCGCTGGCTATCAAAATCAGACTACTGACCGTGTTTAGAATTTGATTTCCAAACTCGACTATATTCCACTGATGTGAATTATTTTTATTATTTATCGCTTGGTATACTGTTCTGATGTATTTTTCTTATTCGATTTTTTTCGTTCGTGTTCTTCACTATTTTTGCCCGTGAATTGTGTGTATCTGTTAGAGTTGCCACAAGTGAGATCCTCAGTGTTTATTTAAGATAAGAATTCAATTTCTTGAATTCTTAGGAAACTATTGCGCAGATGTAGATATGTATCTGGATTTGGTTTTCTATTTGTTTAACTTAGTGGAATTTTTTAGATAGAGATAACAATCTCTGAATTTTGGATTTTGATGATGCCATGGGGCAAATGTGAAACGATAAAAGAATATTAGATTCGTTTATTATGAATTTTAATTTTAATTCGGATTTTGGATTCAATTTTGCCGTGGGGGCAAATGTTAAGCGATAAACGAATGTTTGATTCGTTTATTGCGAATTTTGGATCATGTTTGGGTTTTTTTCGGGTTTTGACAGGATTTTGGGTTTTAGGGTAATATTGCTGGATGTAGGAATGGGGGGAAAAAGTGGTAGTGCTTTTTGGAGCACTACAGCCCCATTCAGTGTTAAAATTGCCGTTAAATCCTCAACAATCAAAATTTAACATTGCGAAACACTTCGCAATGACCAACGTTTTAGTAGCATCTAAAATCATCATCTGGGACGAATACACAATGGCACACAAACGCGCATTGGAAGCACTTGACCGAATATTGGAAGATTTGCGCAATGACTCGGGATGTTTTGGATGTGCAATGATTTTACTGTCTGACGATTTCCGCAGAAGACTGCTAATCACTCCAAGATCGACTACTTCAGATGAAATAAACACTTGCCTAAAATCATCAATTCTCTGGCGCTATGTGAAGAAACTTCAACTGGCAGCAAACATGAGAGTTGCATTGTTGAACAATCCAGCTGCTGAAGAGTTCGCCAAGCAATTGCTGACTATGGGTAATGGCCGTGCTCCTGTCGACGAAGCAAGCGAATTGATTTTATTTCGTTTTTGCAATTCCATCTCATTCAGAAAGACGAGCTCATCAACAAAGTTTTTCCCGAACATCATTGCTAACCACAAAAATAACAAATGGTTGAGTGAGCGAGCAATTTTGGCAGCTAAGAACAAAGACGCGGATGACTTAAACTTCGTGATTCCGAATCAAATCGTTGGTACTCTGCATTCATTCAAATCTATTGACTGTGTAACGAACGAATACGAAGCCACCAACTATCCAACCGAATTTTTAAACTCCTTAGATATACCTGGCTAACCACCGCACAATTTACAACTGAAGGTTGGCTCGATAGTCATCATGATTCGAAATCTGAACCAACCAACACTATGCAATGGAACGCGTTTGGTGATAAGAAAACTGGTGACCGATGTGATTCATGCGACGATAGTCAAAGGAAAATTCAAAGATTAGGAAGTTCTCATTCCGAGGATTCCGATGATCCCAGTCGAAATGCCCTTTGGGTTTAAACGAATTCGATTTCCTGTTCGTCTTCCATTCGCCTGATAATTCACAAATCACAAGCCCAATCCTTGACTGTTCCTAGTCTGGATCTAGAAAATGAATGTTTTTCTCATGGTCAGTTGTACATAGCATGTTCACGTGCCGGCAAACCATACGCCTTATTTTTTTCTGCGCCTGATAAGAAAACGAAAAATGTCGTTTATGAAAAGGTGCTTCACTGAAGAAGATCAACCAGACTGCAACCCATGCAGCAAAATACATAGCTTAAATAAGCCAAATGTCTTGCTGACACGCTATTCAAATACTTGATTTTTGTACTTTTATTGAATTTGTATTTTTTTTTATATATATTATACTAATAAACCATTGAACTTAATAAATTTTTTGTATTTATTTTATTACGTTAATAAAATCCTAAATTAAGTTTAGCTAAAAGTTAACACGACATTCATTGAATGTGGTGTGGAACCGCCTTTCCAAATCAATCAGACATGCACCTGTACATTGGTTCTTGCCTTTAGTGCATTGCATATCAAAAACCGGTTTACCTGTGGCATGTGGAGTTTCATTATCCATCCTAAAACCAAAGTTGTTACTCGTAATAATGGAGTTGTTATCGATCTTTTTGAGTAAAGCTTTGCTTTTGACCTTCATATACTTCACTGATGCTTGGTAGTAAACTTATTGAACGCATATTCATCGAGTTTGTACAGTGCTTGTCCTGTGCCGGTTTCGCCAAACCCCATTGTCTACTTACCGTAAAACCCCCATAACATTCAGCCAATTTCCTAATTTCGCCAATGCAACAGCATTAGCACCTATAAATGCTTCACGCATTATATAGATCAAGTCTACAATCTAAAAGTCCCTGTAAAGAAAACTTACTTTTTCATGCATCTCTTCGCATACAATTTTCCGTAAGATTTCTTGCTTTACTTATCTGGAATTCCAAACCAATTCGGCACCTTCGGTACCGAACAAATTCCTGTAAACAAAATGATTCGGTTTGCATACAATGTAACCGTCATGACAGGGACCATAAATATTGCACCGTCCATTTTCCCAGCCGCGCCATGTGTACAACAATGTTCCCTACACACACATTGGCTGGCGACTTACACCCAAGGGACCAAAGCAAACACACATTCCACGCCTCTTGGCATCAATTGAATCCTACAAGATAAACAAATGCAAATAGGAATTCAATACCTACGCTTACTAGGGATGCCATAAACACCATTTCCTAGTAACCTAGCTAAAACCAATTAGCACATTTCCACATCGCATCGTCGTCTATTTGTTTAGCTGCGACGCACATGTTCCAACAAAGATCCCATTAGCATCCGACAATTTCGGTTTTATTTGCTTTACCGAAATCGTATCCCATGAATGCACTTTATGCCCTTTCTTTGTTATAGGTTCGTTCTCATCTATGAAAGAACCATGCACACATACCACCATGATCTGCACGAGCAAGATATCGCTGAGTCTTATTCCACCCGTTGACCGCCACGGCCATGCTATCTCCCGCTGTCTGTAGCGCTGCAGACACGCTATAAATTCCGGAGTCGCGAGATTAAATTCCTAACTTCTTAGTTGGGTTCGAATAGTGTGAGTCGTCTGCATGATTAATAGATTAAGTGGCGAGTAAAGTGTGTTACCTTGACTGTTCGCCATTTATGTGTGTAATATTATAATCAGTGACTGTTCGTCATCAGTTTAAAACAAATATGTACGTTTTACTTCAAATAAACCTAATTAAAAATAATGAAAATAAAGATTCTGCAGTGTTTTATTGTGCCTTTTGTTCACTGGACGTTGCATTGTGGTGTCCTGATTGTGCTTTTCTTTTTGTATCCGTCGGAAAAATTAATTATAATGGAGGGGGAAGTAGAACTCGCACCCATGCCGGTGCCACGACTTCCTCGCCACAGTCCTTTTTGGAGATTGATTGTATGATCTCTGTTTTCTAATGTGTGGGATAGTGTGTCTTAATTGTGTGTTCTTGCGTTTGCGACGAGTCGTGACCGTAGTAGTAAACTTCTGTTTACCTATGGGAAAGTGTGTGCTGTGTGTGTACAGATCACGTCGGGGCCATGAATTATCGTGATAGTGAATAACATGTCATTCAACCTCACGCTATGACGGTTAGAATCTTTTAAAAAATGTACAAATGATCAACACATCAGGCCACTGCCGCGTGTACGAATTCGATTTCTAAACTCAAGTACACTCAACTGATATAAAATTGCTATGTTATTGCTTGGTATATGGCTGATGCATTTTCTTATTCCTTTTCCGTTCGGTGTTCTTCACTATTTGCTTGTGTGTTGTGTGCGTACCTGTTAGAAACGCCACACTACTCCCTCTTCAGTAACTTTGTTGCGATCAACTTCGTGTGCGAATGACGGAACTAGGAACGAGCGAGCGAGAGGCCGTCGGACCAGGTGAGTGTGCCGGTGCTCTATGCGGAAATCGTGATCGTAGTAGTAAAGTTTTGCTTCTCTATGGGAAAGTGTGTGCTGTGTGTGTGCAGATCACGTCGGGGTCACCAATTATCGCGTTTCTGACGATAGTGAAGAACATGTGATTTGAACTGACGCTATGACGGTGAGAATCTTTTAAAAATGGAACCAATGCTCAACACACCACGCCACTGCCGCCTGTACGAATTCGATTTCTAAACTCAAGTACACTCAACTGATGTGGAATTGCTATGTTATTGCTTGGTATACGGCTGATGCATTTCCCTATTCCATTTCCGTTCGGTATTCTTCACTATTTGCTTCTGTATTGTGTGCGTATCTGTTAGATACACGGCCCACTTACCTGAAAAACCCCCATAACTGCTATCCAACTTCCTTAAGTTCGCTAATACAATCACATTAGCACATTAAATGCTTTACGCATTAAATAGAGCAATTTATAATCTAAAAGTCCTGTGGGGAGCAAGTATGTGCCAAACACGGGCACTAGGTTCACTTCCTCCTCCATCATAATTTGTTCGCCGCGTAAAACACCAAGTCATCACTAATAAATGAACGGACGCCGCCTCGTTCGTTCGCAACCACGGGTAAAGGGTGAGAGATAAACACCCAGGACACTGCGACACAGTAAGGAGACGAAACTGTTGAAACAAAACACACAACAACAAAATGCTGTTCGGATAACGCCACGGTATTTATTGTTCATTTTATATCTGACGATTGCCACGCGACACAATAAACACGACTTCGATAACGCCACGCTCAACTCAATGGGTGACGAACAAAATGTACGTACAGCAATACCGAGTAATTCGGATTTATTTCGCCCACGACTCCGAATATATATATCGCCACTCCGCCGCGGCGACGGAGAGCGAAAGCCGAACCGACTTGCTCGGTTGGATGATGGTGAACGACTCCACGATATTTCATCGTTTTGGGGTGAGTTTTCCGTAGAAGATAGACTTGGCAATGTATGTGTATGCGTGAGTGAAGATCAGATTGGTTTTTTTTCATACACAAGGCCATGGGAATAAACCGGAAACAAGGAAAGGGTAAAATGTGCATTATTGCAGTTGAATAAATAAACCGCTAGTCATCCGGGAAATGGTGCTGAAAGCAAATTGGATGTTTATGGCGTCTCTGTCTGCAGTAGAAACCGGGTTCGTGTTTGCATTAGGAAATGCTAGAAAATTTGGTTTCGTTAATAATGCCTAAGATGCGGTGATTGTTTGTCAATTGTACAAACGAATCGCGGGTCGGTTTATTACAGCTGTAAAAACAAGCTGTCCGACATAGGACTTTAACATAGACAAAGGGTGCCGACTGGCTTGGGATTCATGATGCCATATGCACTTTAAAGAATAATTTCCAGGAACCTTATCTGACGCGTTGTATGCATTAATTTCCTTGCAAAAGGAATATTCAGGTATGCTGGGTGGAGATTGAGCTGCAGGTATGGGAAATTGAAATTTGCCTGGGATTCTTGAAAAGGTAGAAAGAAATTCTTACAGGAAATTGTATGCGAAGAGATGCATGGAGGTAAGTTTTCTTTCACAGAGACTTTTTAGATTGTAGATTTGATCTATATAGCGCGTGTAGCATTTACAGGTGCTTATGCTGTTGCATTAGCGAAGTTAGGAGCTTGGTTGACTGTTATTGGGGTTTTACGGTAAGTAGACAGTGGGGTTTGTCGGAACCGCCACAGTCCCTGTAAAGAATACTTACCTTTCATGCATCTCTTCGCATACAAATTCCCTACACTTCTTTTCATTATATAGGTGCATAAACCAAAACCTATTCGGTACCTTCGGTTGTCAGGCAAATTTCAACATTCCCACACCTTAACCGCAACCTCCCGGCAGCAAAAACATTTCCTTCCCAAGGATAGTTAATGTTTTCAATGCATTACCTGGAAATTCCTGCAAAGAATTTTGCCTACATGGGCATTCATACATGTATCTATGCATCTCTGCATTAGCGACCCCGAACCGAATTTCCAATTAGTGTAGATATTCGCTATAGATGCCATGTACAATTGACACAGATGGTATATACAAACCGTCATTGTGTCATCATCTGGATTGCTTCGTAATGACTTGCAACTATCAATACAACTGCAAGCACTTTACCCAGAAATGCTCCTTTATTTGAATCTACAAACAATCATCGACTTCGCGTATAGCCGCCGGATTGAATTCAAAGCATAAACAATACAAATATAGAATCCGTTTCCCACAAACGAATTTCCCTGCATATACAAATGCAAGCAAGTCTATTCGTATATTTACACAAGGGCATCACTCATCTAAGACTTTTGTGATGCCCTCGTCTCATATTTTCTCTTACCACATTTCTTCGATACACCGTCGTCTATTTATTTAGGCGCGATGTACTTCATAGACAACGATCTTCTCGATCCCTTTGTCCTTGCCGCCTGCCTGCTTTGTTTTGCCATTGTCTTCGCGCATGGGTTAACAACACAGATCTAAACGATCACACACATACCACCATGATCTTCATTACGAGATCTGGTTTTCTATTCCACCAAGAGAGACTTGACGTTTCTCTGGTGGTAAGTAAAACCATTTCCTTAGTGGAGAGGATATCTACCACCACACCACAAACTCACCCCATTAGCCAGTCGGCTCTGCACGAGCCGTTTATCGTTGAGTCTTATTACATCCACCGACCACCACGGTCGTGCCGCTCATGCTCTCCGTCGCGTGGCGGAGAAGCGTAGATATACCGAAGTCGGGTCGAGAAAGAAGTGTTTTATCCTGTGTAAAATTTAGAAAAGTCAATTTAATATTAATAATAAGTTCTAAGTGAGGTATAAAAACACTAACATATTTAATAATGGCTGAGAACAAATAGAATAAAACTGAACACATAAATTCCGGTGTTTCATTCATTTGCCTTGTTCCTTAATGGTTCGTGACGGTGCGAACGGTCTACTTGGTGTGCATTCCTTAGCGCAGTAACAATTCGGTTTGGCGGAACCTTTTAGAACTGGTGGAGACGAGGTAGAACCCCGTGTCGTGCGCCGGTACAATGAGCTCGTTCCCCACATATCTGTTAGAAACGCCATTGTGTTGTTAAACAAGACTGAGTATATGTCCATTGTCGTGGGGGCAGATACTTGAGTACAATGTCAAATATTCCATTATTCCCACTGAATTTTGTCCTTGTTATTAACAGGTTATTAGACCTGTCAATAGTGGCTTTTGCCAATCTTTCGTCACTAAATTCGGAAAAGTTGAGGTTCTTTGATTGCTACTGAGAATTTTCGTTTTGAAGAGATAGGTGGTTTCGGTGCACTTGGACAGTTGCTGAAAGACAACTCCTACATCGTACACCTTTTCGAAGTGATATTCGATCATAAGGAGCTCATTGTTTAGGATTTTTTTCCTTGTATTTATGCATACCTTGCTTGTTTTCGTCAGTGAGCGGAGATCCTGGTTCATTTCTTATTTGTAATCAATTATTATCTTATTTATAATCAATTTGTTAGATTTTATAGTCAGAATTTTGTTTGGTCCAATACAAATTTGGTGGTAGTCTATAATTTGCTTTTATTAATTGTTGAAGATTTCTCATGTCCAACCCATGTATGCTTGTTTGTTTGTTTGCAGACGCATTTATTCACAAAGTCTTTTTTATATTTTACAATTTTAGTCTAAATGCTAAACCTATCTTAATAATTTTACTACATTATGTAATTTACTGGCTCTTCACAAGCACTCTAAATTATACAATATTATATGCTTAATTTATGCCTTTCAGCTTACATTTTCTTTTATTTATTCTTAATATAATACACATACATTATAAAAAAATAAACTATTATCTTAGAGGTCTACCTCTTCTTCTTTTCGAGGCATTATGACAAAAAAAAATAATTTTTTTTTTTTTTTTTTGAGGATGCAAAAATTTTAAAAACAAAACAATAAGTGCTTAATGAAAACAAAAAAGATAAAATAACAGAAGTTAACGGGAAGGAGGGCAAAGGAAAAGGAAGGGAGGAAGCTGCGCCAGAGCTGAATATTATATCTGAGGACGTGAAGTCCTTTCTTCGTTTTGGAGCCACCACCAGTTGGGGTTGGTTCGGTTTTTTATTGATTTATCTCTTTCACTGATCACCATACTGAATCGAAGTCGGTCTGGCCTATTAGAGATATCGCTATTGTGGACAATTTCGTTTATCCCTAGCACCACGGAAAGCGTGGTATATAATAGGTATTCCACCCTCATCTTGGATTAGACTTTTTCCGTCCAAGAAGAGGAACGCCTCTGGGGGAATGAACCCGTTCTGGAGGGTACTCTCCAGATACATGTCGTTCGGATAATATGCTCCCGCGATAAGATTATTTACACTGCACATTGCCCTTGCAATGTGGCCACGAATAATTTTTATAATGAAGTTGTCTATCCTAGTTAGTCCTGATTTATCATACAGGGTTTTATTAGGGTAAAATTTCTGGTATCGTGACTCTGGTGTTCTATTAATTCCGAGGCAGGAACGCAAACACTGTCTCTCGAACACGCGAATCTTTTCCATGTAGAATGGGGATATATTGTACCATATTGGACAGCCATAGACCAACACTGGTCGGATGAATACCGAATATGAAATTATTTTAACTTTTGGATTGAGAATGCTGCTTCGGAATAGACTTTTTGTGGCAACAAATGCGTTTCTTGCTGCAGAGAGAGTGACTGCTATATGCTTGTCAAAGTATAAATACTGATCAAGCCAAATACCGAGATATCTGACTACAGTTTTGACTTGTAGTGGGAGATTATTATTCCCTACGATAGAGAAGTTTTTCCAATTGTACTTTGTATCCTGAGAGGCCCTGAAGACAGGTGTTCTGAAAAGGATAGTCTCGGTTTTGTGGAAATTAATTTTTAGTTTCCAGTCATTACAAAAACGTTTTATTTTATTGAAGTCGTCCTGGAGAAGTCTATTGATGACATCTATTTTCTCTCCTGTTCTGTATACCACAATGTCGTCTGCGTATGCAATGGTATTGTTAAGCTTACCCACTAAATCACTGGTGTAAATATTAAACAGAATGGGAGAATTCACCGCCCCTTGTTGTAAACCGTTTGTAATTTTGAAGGTCTTGCTTGAGAATATATCTCCGCATTTTACCACAAATTGCTTGTCCGTTATCATTTCGTATATGTTGTACAATAGATAATGAGGCATTCTCAGGTTTTCTAACTTATGAAGAAGTCCTTCTAACCACACGGTGTCGAAAGCCTTTTCAAAGTCAACTAAGCAGGCACCTGTGCATTGGCGCTTTGTCTTGTTCCATTGTATGTCGGAAACAAGCTTTGACGCGGCATGCACCGTACTATGTCCCGCTTTAAAGCCAAACTGGTTGTTGGGGATGATTTCATTTTCATCACACCAGTTCATCAATGCTTTGTTTATGATCTTATCGAAAACCTTGCTGATATTTGGCAGCAAGCTAATCGCGCGAAGGTTGGTTGGATTGGTCCTGTCTCTGCCCTTTTTAGGGATGGGGTGGACTATTGCAGTTTTCCAGTGGGTTGGATAGTATGCCTTATTTAAGGCGTTGTTAAATAGCGTAGTGTAGATTTTTACTGCTTCAGGAGGCAAATGTTTTAAAACTACATTTGGGATGCTATCTATCCCAGAAGACTTTTTGCTTTTGATTGACTTTAGGATGTTCGTAAGTTCATCCTTACTCACAAACATATTCATATTCTGATTACTCCTGGGGGAGTCCGCTCTGTTATTTTCACTGAATGTGGTAAAACTACGGTTTTGGTTCCTCCAGGTACTAAGTTGATTTCTCAGTGAGCTGTAGGTCTGGAATGCGTTGTTTTCGAGGATCGTATTGGAGTGAGTGGATTCGTTCACTCTGTATACTGCTTCGAAACATGCACCAAGTGAGTTCACTTTGTCTTGCGGGTCTTCGACTAATATTACTTCTTCGTTGGAGTTGATATGCTCCAGATTGAGTCCTGAGTTCAGCATTGCTTGACAATTCTCAGGAGTCCGTGGTACTCGCAAGTATGGAATGTCATCGTGATCTTTCTTTCGAAAAGTTTTATTGATTTGTGAGAACATATTCGATCCGCTAGCTTGAATGGCTTGAATTTTGTACTTCCACTCTTCATTTATACTTGAACGGTAATTATCACGGATCAATTTTTGGAGATTTTTGATTAGGGACTTAAGTGTTCTTATTTCCTGGCTATTTGGGTCGCTGAACTGCCTATAAAGTCTTTTCAGCTTTGAGAGCATAATGCTCTTTTGCTTATACAAAGCGTCAATTGCTGATGTCCTGTACTTATTAGTATAACCGTCGGTATGGGGAACTTTAGGTATAGAGCGATTCATTGCATTGGTAATAATAGCGTCCAATGTTGTTAAGTAATGATCGATTTCGTCGTTATGGAGGTTTCTAATAGTCGGTGGGTCTATGGCACTGTTACGAAGTTCTTTTTTAAGTAATCGATCAAAGCGTGACCAGTGAGCTTTTCGAAAATTGAAAGAGTGGATCTGGTCGAACTGCTCTAGTGAATATTTTTCATTTGGGACTTCAATTATGGCTCCAAATCCGTAGTGATCGCTATCGTAATCGATTGTGCGAAGACAGTTTCGCGTAGTTAGATCTGTGCCTGGCAAGTTTAATCGATCGTCTATCATAAGTAAATCCAGAAATGAATTTCGTTTAGGATAAGACGGTGTACTTGTGGCGTAAAATTCTAATCTGCGCTCGATAGCATTCATTTGCCACCAACCATATAAAGCATTGCCCCTTGTGTTCGTGGTTAAGTTACCCCAAGCACTATGCTTGGCGTTGAAATCACCCGCTATTAGGAAATAGTTGTTTTCCGAATCTAATTTCAGGTGTCGAAATAGCATATCAATTTCATTGATAAATTGCTTACACTGGGTAGCTTGAGAGGCATAAATGGAGACCACATACATGTGCTTTTGACTTCTTAACGGAATATCTATTATGCAGGCTTCCAGCACCTGAAATTTGTGTACTTCTGTACTATAAATTACCTTATGATAAAGACCTTCTTTAATTAAAACTGCAACCCCACCCCCTTGAGTAGAATGTGGCCTGTCACGTCTGATTATCTTATAGTTTTTATAGACAATTTTGTGCCTTTGGTTTAGCTTAGTTTCACTAGCCAAAAGTACATCAGGGGATTCGACTTCAAGCATGTTGCCTAGATTATATCTTCTGTCTATGTGTATTAGTGAATTTACGTTCACCGAAATAATTTTTAGTTCTAGTTCAGTTAGAGGGTTGAAGATTTTGATGGAAGGAGTTATTTGAAAACACAGCCGAACAGAGCATATCTATTCGGGCCATTTGTTCCGTCAGTATTTTTTGAAAATTAGCAAATTGTGTTTGCATGACCGATATCATATTTAATATCTCAGGTTGCGCATCTACTGCCGGTATTCGCCCATTGGTATGTGAGGATTCCACGGGGACTCGTTGCATAGAATTGCCCGTGATTTGTGCATATGTTACACGCGGGGCAACGAAATTATTATAAGAACGAGTTTTAATTTTTTTCTCAGTCAGCCGCGAACTCTCTTACAGTGAACACCAGTTTTGAATAGTGCGCCAGTTAAAAAGTGAAGTGACTACCTATTTAAAAAGTAAAAGTATTTCAAGAGAAATTTTTGACAACAGATAAAACTCCTAAGAATTCACAAACAAAACACAACAAAGACACATCAGGTAAGAAACCCAAAATATGGCCCTAGGGCCAAGCCAGCATACCGGCAACAGGTTCCTAGAACTGGGAGAATGCTCACTCTCAGGCTCTGCAACCAACGTGCCAACAAAAAAGAAAAGACAATCCGGCAGCCCATTGTCTTTCGATTTCCCTGCTTTGCCGAACAAAGCAATTTTAAAAACACCTCGGTTCATTCAAATTCACCCAACCGATGCTTCAAGGCCACTAACATCTGTTAACGTCTTTGTGCTGAAGAGAATAATTGATTCTATTAGTACACAGTACGAAAGAATAACCCTGCTTAGGGATGGCTCCATACTAATTCTAGTCAAAGACCAAGATACAGCAGATAGATTCATCCAATCCAAACGATTCGAATCAATCTGTCCGGTCGACATAAGACTACACCCCAAACTAAACATCTCTAAAGGAATCGTTTACGCCCCCTGTCTTATAAACGTCCCAGAACCTGATATATTATCAGAAATGAATTCCCAAGGCATTGTTGATGTATTTAAATTCACCAAAATGATGAATGGAGAAAGGAAGCCCACGGGCCTAATGCTATTTTCATTTGACCGTCTTCAACCACCAACAACAATTGAAATCGGCTGGTACAACACCAAGGTCAAGGAATACATTCCGAGGCCTATGCGTTGCCGACAATGCCAATTACTAGGCCACACGGCAAAATGGTGCAAAAATACAACGGCATGCAATACATGCAATCTTCCACCCCACCCTGAAACTGAATGCATAAGAACAATCTGTGCAAACTGTCACGGCCCCCACCCGGCATCTTCCTCTACATGCCCAAAATATATGCAATACCAACAAATTTTAATAATACAAACAAAAAATAAAACATCCCTATCCGATGCTAAACGCATATACAGAGAACAAAATCCCATCCAAACCACAAATAATGATCTCTATTCGGAACAAATAAAGAAAACCGCTTCCGCATTAAAAACATCAACTGGTGCCAATTCAGTCCCAACAAAACACATACAAGTCCCAATGCCCGTAAACAAAACTGCTACCAAAGAAACACATATATTTCCCTCCACCTCCTATGCAACCTTAAAGGAAATAGAAAAGAGAAAACACCCTATCGTACAACAAAACACAATTAAAAACAAAACACGAAACGCTTTTCCCATACAAACTCAAACACACACAAACAAACCGAAACACACTCCAGCAGAAATGCAAAAATCCCGTTTAGACTCAACGGAAAATTTCCCTTTACCTGATCATGAAAAGATATGATCCTAATCTCTGTCACCAACACATTGACTCCGCGGCACAGGGCGACTTTCACTCAAACCAATCCGAGCGGATTGGACAACTGAGTGAAACGAGCTGTGTGGCGCGGAGTCAGATAACCAATCACCGTTATATTGACTCCCCCACTTTGAACACCACAACAAACACTAACAACAACCCAAACGATCTTTTAATGCTTCAGTGGAACCTGAATGGGTTCCACAATAACTATCACGAACTACAGATCCTTATAAAGGAACTAAAACCAGCGATCATAGCATTGCAAGAAACTCACTTACCCCAGTCCTCAAATGCTAAAGTGCCTCGGGAATACAAAGCCTACTTCAACAACCTCACAGGAAACAACTCCTCTAAACAAGGGTCCGGTATACTAATACGTAGGGCCCTTAACCATAGACACCTCAACATTACTTCTCCTTTCTCGGTTACCGCAATCGAACTTACAGGGAAATTCAGTTTAACTGTTATCTCAATTTACATCCCACCCAACCAATCATTCAATCTAGCGGATCTGAATAACATAACTCAAAACATGCACACACCAATCCTCCTAGTGGGGGATTTCAATGCATGGAGTACAATATGGGGATCACGAACAACAAACAAAAGAGGTAAAATCGTTGAACAATTTTTGCTACAATCCCACTTGGCAATACTGAATAACGGCAAGCCAACCCACTTTTCCACACACAAAACCTTTACAAACGTAGACCTTTCCATAATATCAGCCCAACTTTCTCCCATAACTAACTGGGAAATATTTGACAATCTGCATGGAAGCGATCACTTTCCGATTAAAATCTCTGTCTCGACTGGCAACGGCAATAAGAAAAAGATCAAACTCCTCCCCAAGTTCCAATCTGACCGAGCCAATTGGGATAAATTTCAAACCTTAACCACACAATTCCTTAGCTCCCATAGCGCAAAAAAAAATATTAACCAAGAAGCAGGTATTATTACAAAAATGACTAGAGCGGCCGCCAACATGTCCATTCCGCAGACAACAAGAAGGTTCCATAAAACCGTTGTCCCATGGTGGAATACCGAACTGGCAAGATTACGGACCGAAAAACAAGCAGCTTGGAAAATCTTCAAGAAACATCCAACGGACCAGCATCTAATAACATATAAAAGGCTTAACGCCCAATTTCGGAGAACTGCCAAAATTGAAAAGGCCAAATCATTTCAATCCTTCACGGCAAAATTAACACCCAATTCCACCCCAAAAAAGATATGGTCTGATATAAAAACGCTCACAGGCAATTATAATCCCCCTGGCATTACGGCAATAAATACCGGCACTAACATACTTACATGTCCTCAAAAAATAGCCGAACATCTAGCCGAATCCTGGGCAAATATAAAGTTTAATTTTCATCCAAACTTCCACGCAGCAAAAAAACAAATGCAGGAACACCCAATGCGAATAACCACCCTAGGGAACACCTATCTCAATGCCATAGAAAGTCCCATAACGGGAATCGAATTTGAATCCAGTCTGCATTCTGCAAAAGGAAAAACCCCGGGCTTCGACAGAATAGATTATGCTATGGTCAAAAACAGCCCTCCGATCATGAAACAGCGTCTGCTAGATCTATTTAACCACATTTATAAATCAGGCGTCATACCACAAACATGGAAAACATCCACTGTCATACCTATTTTAAAGTCCGATGGGGAAACCGACACAATCAATGGCTACCGCCCTATTTCTCTCCTCCCCTGCTTAGGCAAATTGTTAGAAAAAATTATCGCACAAAGGCTCAACTGGTATTTAGAGAAATATACCCTTATAAGTATGCAGCAAGTTGGATTTAAAAAAAGTCGAGGTACAATGGATGCCCTCCTTCACCTTGATAACTACATTACTTCTGCACTTTCCTGCAAAAAGCATACATCCATTCTAACAATAGATTTCGAAAAGGCCTTTGACCGCATCGGCCCCCACGTCATACTGAACAAACTTCAAAAATGGGAAATAGGAGGTAATATGTTCAATTTTATCAGATCTTTCCTGTCTAATAGGAAATTCAGGGTAAAATCCAACGGCGTTTGTTCCGGGGTACACAATCTAGAAACCGGTATCCCCCAAGGATCACCACTCTCAGTAGTTTTATTCAAAATAGCGTTTGAAGATCTAAGTATTATACTGGCAAAATATAAAGTTGTAAAATATTGTATCTACGCAGATGATCTCATTGTATTCAGTAATGTCAACAATTTAGAACTTATCAGTCAAACTTTTGAAAATATTCTCTCAGATATTAGAATGTGGGGTCATTATTCCGGAGCCAAAATCTCAAACAAGAAAACCAAAATATTACACATATGTAAAAAACACAGTTGTAATAAATTGTTAACAGTTAACTTTGAAAATTCCACCATCAGCAATGTTAATACACTAAAAATTCTAGGTCTACAACTTGACAGTAAATATAACTTCAAAAATCAATGTCTAGCTCTTAAGAAAAACTTAAATATAAGGTTAAATATAATTAAATACTTAGGATCAAAAAGGAGTTTTGTTCATACTAATACACTAACAAACATCACCAGAGCAATCATATTATCGAAAATAGATTACGGCCTACCAATATACGGGAAATGCAGCAAAACTAACCTACAACTAGTGAAATCCCCCTATCACGCAGCAGCCCGAATAAGTACAGGTGCATTCAGAACCACCCCAATAACAAACATTCTAGCAGAAAGTGGACTCCCGACGATTGAAAATCGAATGAAGTACCATTCAGCCAAGCTAGTTGTCAAACTTACTGCCACACCGGAGACACCCATAGTGAAGGATATTAAACACATCCTTAGGAGGAAACGGCCCCAAAGGCACTTGTCGGCCCTAGGACAGGCAATATTACTTGCGCACCAATTCCGAATAAACATTAAACCACAAAAGGCAAGGACAATTCACCCCCCATGGTTATTATCACCTAAGATATTCAACACCGATTTAAGCCTACTCCCAAAAACTAGAACAAACCACCTAGAATACCAACAACATTATCAACATATCAAAAACCAACACCGCCAATGGAACCTACTTTTCACCGACGGATCCAAAACAGAGGACGGCACGTCATTTGCGATAGTCAACAGCGCAAAAATAGTAATCAGAAAGGGACTTATACCCGAATTCTGTTCCATATTTTCGTCCGAAGCAACCGCTGTACTGGAAGCAATTAAGTTAGTAAAAAAGGACAAGACACTTATTTGTACAGACAGCCTATCAACCATCCAAGCAATAAGGAACCCAAACAATAGAAACCGAATCATTCACTTGATCCAGCATAGTTTGTTCTATAAACAAAACAAAATAAAGCTTCTCTGGGTGCCAAGCCATAGTGGGATAGCAGGCAACGAAGCAGCAGATGCTGCTGCAAAACTGGCCATCAAGGAACCCCTAATAACCTTTTTCGTTGAAAACAGCAAGGACTTACATAGATACTTAAATAGTGAGCTCCACAACTTAGAACAAAAGGACTGGGCAGACTACAGGCATATGTATGCAGTAGTAAACCCCAGAAGAGAACCCATCACATATCCACCAACAGCCGCAAAACATAAAATCAGGTGCTTCCTCCGGCTGCGCCTTGGGCACACATTTATCACCAACCAACATCTCATCAACAGGAGTAATCCACCTACCTGCCACATCTGTACATCCAACTCCAACCTATCCTCCAAACACATACTATTTGAATGTGCAGGGGTAAAAGACCTCGTTCGCCAACATTACAACGACGACATCCTCAACATCATATCCCAACCATCATCATCTAATATCGATAAGCTCTACAAACTACTAACCTTAGTTAAGTTACAAAATCTAGTGTAAACAATATTTAATATTTATATTCTAGCCGAAAGCCTTAGTCGCTAGTGCTATTAGTTTTAAGTTACCATGTAATTTACTTGCATTGTAATAAATAATAATAATAATAATAATAATAATTTTTTTCTCTTCTGCCACTTGCTTTTGTTTTGATTCCCATTTTAACTTCATATGTTGAAATTTAGGACAACCCCTAAAATTTGCCGTGTGTCCTGTATTTTTACATAGTACACATGACAGTGTTTCCCTATCCGGAAGCTGTTCCTTTCCCAGCGGACATTCGCCCATGCTATGGTCAGCGAGGCATTTTACGCATCTGAATTTCATATTGCAGTTTGATGCAACGTATCCAAGTCGTTGACAGCGCATACATTGCAGTACACGCTCAGATTTTCTAATTTTTTCCCAACTTATAATTTGGTGGCTTAGACATTTTATATGTCTAAGCGCATCAACTTTACTATTAGGACTTAGAGATACAATATAGAAAGGCAATTTGCGGTTGCACTTTCTAGAATTCGCAGTTGAAAACGGTTTTACACCTGTAAATTTTAAACTAGCTGTTTCAACCGTTTTTAATTCCTCGAGTATCTCCTCTGGGGGTGAACGAAGGATCAACTCCTTTTAAGAGTATGGAAATTGATTTTTCTGATTTTGGGGTGTACGTGTAGTACTCGGTTTTTGCCCTTCCCAACGCAGACTTTACTTTATTGTAACCTTCTAGGTCTTCGCTCAAAATTCTAGTTTTTTCAGCACTAATTCTTTTTGTTTTAAAATCTTTACAAGTCAACTCACCCAACTTCATTAAATCTTTCGCTTCTATGTAACTGATGACAATTGGAGGTATTTTTTCCTTTTCTGGTTGCTGTTGTTGCTCGTCCTTGGCTGTCTTTGTCTGCTGCAGTTGTTTGTGGTGCTGGTGTTGAGCGTCCATTGTTTCGCTTATTTGTAGCGAATGTTGATGCTGCCGCTGGTGATTTGTTTTTTGCTGTCTTTTTGCTTCGGTTTCATTCCGTCTTTTGTTTCGCTCTTCCAGGGCTGCTCGTACTTGTTTGGAAAGTTCTTCGCGTTTTTTGATGAGATCAGCAATTAAGCTGTTTAGGTCATCGTCTCCTTCGGGAATGTTTGACTCCAGTATCTCCAATTCCTTAAATTTGTTCCCTGCTCCTAAGTAACAAGTATCCTTGGCAGGTATATTTTCTTCTGTGACGGTTTTTTTCGTCACATTTGATTTTTGTCGTTCCATTGACAGGTTTGAGCGGACTTTATTTGCCACTGGGCTGTCATCTATAATTGACACTTCGTTCTTCCTTTTGGTAATTTTTTTGATTGTTTTTGAATTAGCGACTACACATGAGTGTGCCATTTTTAATTCGTCGCTCTTCGTCTTGCCCATTTGGGTTTCGAAACACACACACACTCGTTTTTTTTTTTCTTTTTTCGCCGTGTAACGCCGGCCGAACTGCGAAAAACACAGTTTATTCACGAATTCACGCACACACGCACTCGATATTCTTTGTTTTAAAACTGCTCACCGTCTTACGATGTTTGTCGCTTGACGAAAGACGAGCGACTGTGCAACCTATGTATGCTTAGAGACGTACATGAGATACCCGCTTGCCGTCATAATAAGAAAAAATATATTAAGCATAAAGTAAAAATATAATAATTAATCATATACTTAATAAATGTGTATAGTGGTTCCCAGAAAAGGGCCAATACCACAAGACGGAGCCAGTTTACTATATGAATAGATCCACCTCGTAAAGCTCAAACCAACAGAAAACTACGCAATATCGATGACTTCTTAACGCCCAGTTTATTTCCGCCTTAGACGTGAACTCCCTCTGTATCAATCTACCAAGTTTTAATAACAACTTTGCTACTCGATGAAACTGTTAACTTCCCATCGAAGTTCAAAGAGCCTCTCAATGGGGATGCATGTCAAGTGCATCATCCGATTACAGCTGTTAACCAAAATCGACCCACGGGCGGATGTGAGTGTGTCGAATTAACGATTCGAATGTTTGTTTAAAATTTAATTCCATTGGAAACCTTTGATGTTCACACTACGTGATTTAGTCAACATCAAATATTTATTTTAGGAACAGGATAACGATTGCGTGTCTCATTGAGCATTCGGCATGTTCTGTGGTGGCTGTTGTATGTTCGATGATAAACAGAAACGTTTGCAAATAAAAGGGAATTATTTGCTAGTTGTCTCGTCACTCCGGCGACGGGTATCCTCGTTGGTAATGTAATAGCACGTAAGCTTGTTTGTGCTTGGAATCTGTTGACAAGGATAATTGAAGAGATTTAGTCTGTTAGAAAAACACGCGAAAATATTTGGAAATTTAATATTGAATTGAAAGTTAAATAAACTACTTTCAGCAGGAGGAATGATGAGGCGTTTTGTGATACAATTAGAAACCGGAAAATAAAATAGAGTATAGGAAACTGAAATTGGTTATTATTATATACGCCAATGATATAAAAGGACTCTACGAGAAATACCTGGCGTAAGCCGGATATATTTCTAGCAGTATTTAAAAGGTGACATTTTTTTGAAACCATCATCTGTCACAACTAAACTGTTAGACAGTCAAGTTGGTGAGTGGTTTAGCTCATGAATGAAGTCCTGTTTTGCGAAGGCTGTATGGCAAAAAGTTGACAGTGAGATTACAAAATTACGAATGTTGATTTATTTAAATGGCTGTCATTCACAATCTAAATAACGAATCATTTGACAGTTTGACAATATGGTTGTGACAGCTTATTTTTTTGAAAAATGTCATTTTTTAAATATTAGCAGCGTCACCTATAGCTATGTGCTTGCGTCCAGGTCCTGATGGCGGTTTTCAATCTCTTTGTTTTAAGTTCCTGCCTTTTTTTTCTATGCTTTTTGCATGCTTTCTAGCACATGCAACGGTGCTTTTCATGCGAGTGACTAAAAATGGCGTTCGAATACCACTTAGAAACAAATGTACGCCTTGCACACAGGAAGAAGTAATTCCTGTATATCTGAAGAGATTGTGGATATATAGTAACAGCGCTTTCGGTAGCTGTAATTCTATGGCCGTTCAAATTAAGGGGGCATATTATAGCTATTATTTTCAAAGAGCTTTTTTTTTTTTTTTGGATTCTTTTATGAAAATACATCTCAAAAATTTCCTCCCGAATGAGATGGAGTATGTCCAAACCCCGCCCATCCGATCGACATCTATTTTCGCTGAAAATTTTAAACCCGTTTATTTGAAAACAGCATTTTCAAAGTCAGTTGACATGATACCTGAAAAAAAAATTAACCGGTCTTTCTAAAATGTTACGCACTTTTTTTGAAAAGATTTAATCGTGGGTGGACGAAAGGTTTTTTTAATTTTTTAATGGAAACTTCTTTTACAAAAAAGCTTGCCGACATTTTGACGAGAATCGTGATTTTGAATTTGAAATTCTCTAAAAAAAAATCCAAAATGGAACTTTTTTCTTTTTAAAATCCTTCCTCCACCCGAATGTCGGAATCTTTTCTTTTTTTTTCATTTCTGATGAATCTGTCTAGAGTTCCCATTTTTAATTTTTAATAACATCCTTCCTTAGATATGAATAGTACAATCTTAACAATTTAATTTAGTACAATGTTTGAATTGTACTTAATTTAGTTTAATTATGTAAAACGTGTGAGGGTTTCCTGGACCAGTGTTGAGCTTGTGACGGTTCCGCCAAACCCCACTGTCGACTTACCGTAAAACCCCCAACGCATTCAGCCAATTTCCTAACTTCACTAATGCAATTGCATTAGTACCTGAAAATGCTTCACGCATCATATAGATAAAATTTATGATCTTAAAAAGTCCCTGTAAAGAAAACTTACCTTTTCATGCATCTCTTCGCATACAATTTTCCGTAAGATTTCTTGCTTCACTTATCTGGAATCCCTAACCAATTCGGCACCTTCGGTACCAGACAAATTCCTGTAAGCAAAATGATTCGGTTTGCATACAATGTAACCGTCATGACAGGGACCATAAATATTGCGCCGTCTATTTTCCCAGCCGGGCCATGTGTACAACAATGTTCCCTACATACGCATTGGCTGGCGACTTACACCCAAGGGACCAAAGCAAATACGCATTCCGCGCCTCTTGGCATCAATTAAATCCTACAACATAAACAAATGCAAATAGGAATTCAATACCTACCCTTACTAGCGATGCCATAAACACCATTTCCCAGTAACCTAGCTAAAACCCATTAGCACATTTCCACATCGCATCGTCGTCTCGTTGTTTAGCTGCGACGCACATTTCGAACAAATATCCCATTAGCATCCGACGATTTCGGTTTTATTTGCTTTACCGGAATCGTATCACATGAATGCACTTTATGCCCTTTCTTTGTTCTAGGATCGTTCTCATCCGTGCACACATGCCACCATGATCACGATTAGCGAGTGAGCTCTGCACGAGCAAGATATCGCTGAGTCGTTTTCCATCCGCCGGCCGACATGGCCGTTGCCACTCCCACTCTCCGTCACTGCGGAGACGCGCAAATATATACTGGAGTCGTGTTCGCGTTGTACAAGTAACTTTAGTTAAAGTCGGTGAATGTATTGATTAAAATCTGTCATTTTATGTGTTGTTCGATTTTGATATACATTCAAAACTAAAGAATAAATCTAGGTGAAAGTATTAAAGGTAACAAGTAAAGTATTATTGTTGATCAAACCGGAGTGTTTTGTTTCTGTGTTGTGTCCGCTCGGTTGCGTAGCTCGACCATCATTTGCTTCATCCTTGCGGAGTGAGCACCAGTCCGAATGAACAAATTGACGATGGGGATAGGAGAGAATCAGTGCTGTACACCGGTGCACAATGCCCCTACCCCACAAGCTCCCAAGTCGATTTTAGTATGTTTGATTTTAACATGTTATTTCATGATCTTTCATCCGTTTTAGCCGTCTCAATTCGTGGGTAATATCCAAGAGCTGAATAGCTTCTGCGGTGGTGTGATTGTGTAGGCGTCTTCCGTGTTTAACAGCATATTCTTGGAAAACTTCATAAATTCATTTGATCTCTAAGTCATCATGTATTTCCTGATCTGTCACAAAACGGTACGCATTGGTGATATTGCCAAGTAATTTGTTCTAGCTTCGTTGAATTATTGGATTGCTTTGTACAGCCCCATAATTGGATTCCGTATATACAGATCGGCTTGATGATAGATTGATAGATCAATCATTTACAATAGAGATTAAGTTGAGACTGATGGCCGATTAACCGATACATCTGTCTACGTTTCAGCTTTTTGTTTCACACGATGTTTTTTTTTTTTTTTTTTTACACAAACGCGCACAAAAAGGGATTTTGGAGTACCCTTAAGTGTCAGAGCACAATGTGAGCGGAAGGAGAGTAAGTGGATAAAGAAATGAGGTGTCGATGTACATTGGTCTAAAATGCCTGGACATTACAATGACGAGGTTCGGCTAAAGAATGACTCTCTATGTTTGTTTGTGGGCGTGAACTTGACTTTCAACGTGAACTGATATGCATTTTCAGATTGACTGTCAATCAGATTGGAGACGGAACACATTCAGCAAGTACTGTTGAGCAACGACGGTGATAATACCCATACAAGAGTTATACGCATGATACGTTGCGCCGGAACACCGGACGGAATTAATCGACTCACAGCTGGGTCCCCAATAAGTTTCACTGCTCGTTTTTGCATCCTATCGAGCACGTGTAATGCAGTTTTCGATGCCCCTGACCACATATGGGAGTTGAACTCCATATTGGGACGAATATACGCCTTGTAAATAGTGGCCAGGTTGGATGGAGTGAAGTATCTTTCGCATCTCTTAAGGAACCCCATGCATTTGGCCGCACTATTCGAATCTTGTGGTCATTCCAATTAAGAGTCGAATTAATTCGAGTGCCAAGGAATGATAGTTATTTGGCTTCGTCGATGGAAGTGCCATTCATCGGCAGTATATTTACTTTGGGGTTTGTGGGGGTTCTCTATACCACATGGAGAACCAACCCACAATGGCAAGCAATCTTGCCCGCTAACAGCACGTCACCCTAACCTAACTTGTAACCAATTTAAAAAAATGCAAAACACATCCCAATATGCAAGCGCATCCATCCCGAACTTGCAAGAATCCATCTCCCAATCTGCAATGAAAGGCATTTCCCAAAACTCCCAACAGAATACAATTCAATAGAATATATTCTAAATCATCTCCCTTAATTACATCATCCGACTTATAATTTTTCTCAAAACCGCTTCGGTTAATTCTCTATCCAAATTATATCCCTCGCTTGCACGCAAGCAATTCTAATTTCCCCCGAAAACTCATGCCCGTACTTGCTCGTGTTCCCAAAACCGATGACTCGGTACACATAGCGACCAAGGAAACTAGTCCAGCCAGTACGGCAGGAATTCCCGGAAATAAACTCCCTATGCAAGCATAGCAACTCTTCTCGAAATTCCTAGAAAGTGGCAGTAATTTTATTTCTGTTATGACTCAACCGCCACGGCACGATGAATGGATTCTTTCCATTCATTAGTCAGTCGTTGTCCAACCGCCATCGAATGCGCATCCCTCTTTTCATTACCCATTGTGTAGAAGTTTAACGACAGTAATTACCGACAACTTGATAGTGTCAAATTAAAGAAGACAAATATAAAACAAACAAAAAGTTAACTATATAAATCTAAATTAACATGTAAAAATGGGAGTGGACCCTCACGTATTAAGAAAGTATTAAGGTTAAAAATGATGAAATAATTCAATAAATGAAATAAGTTAACATCGAATGAACCCGGTTCAAACAATAAAAACGATTTATAAAGAGGAACAGAGTGTTTTATTTTGTTTGGTGACTGCTTCTTCAGCTAAACAAGAGTTGGGAAGGAAGTGAACTAGTGCCCGTGATTGGTGCCCATACTCCTCAATCCCTACAGGTTCACCTTTGACGACAGGAGACAGCACTGAGTTTTTAAGGCATTGAACTCGACTCGGTTATATAATCCCCATTGATATATCTTGTTGAGGTCGGAATTCAGTGTATTAAGCATAACCTGTTGATTGGTATTGACGTTAGAAGAATTTGGTCGGGAATGTTCGTATGAGTATGAGAAACTCAATGTGCTATCATCGGCAAACAAGTGGATTGGGTTTTGGGTATTGGACAAGAGATCATTTATAAAGATGAGCAAGAGGGTGAGTGAGGGTACAGAACCTTGCAGAACTGCATTATATTTATGGGAGGCAAATTTGACACCATCAAGAACCACTTGGATTGAACGGGCAGAAAGATAGTCTTCTATCCATTGGATAAAGGAATTGTCCACTCCATATGAATATAATTTTGATAAAAGGGTCTAATAAGATAAATGGAAGAGTTTCCGCAGGGGTTAAGAGAGTGAAGAGGAACATTTCTTCAAGAGAATTGGGGGAATGCCATCAGGACCAGCGGATTTGTGTGCGTTTAGCTCCTTGAGTGCCCGGCAACAGTACGCGTTCGAAAGCGAATCTGGCTCATGGTGTGCTACTTATGCTGAAGTTGAGGTGGAAGTGATGTGGTATCAGCCAGCGTTGAGTCGGCTGGAAAATGTGCAACGGTCTGTCATTGACTATTAGCGAAGGAATGAATGAGGAGACCAAGTTTTGAATCTTTTTCACGAATGCACAGAAGTTTCTACTACCTGTGGGAGAGTGTAGTATTTTTTGTCCCACTCTCTGGCCATGCAAGAACTTTGCGCGTTGAATATACGCATTGCAGTCATTTCTGCTAGTCTTAAATCTGTTTTCGGTTTTCCTTAGTACGGTTTGATTTATACAACTGGGAGCTCAACTCTTTTGCATTAATGGCTTGTCTGCACCCGGAATCGAACCAGGTGTTGCTCTTGTGTTTGATACTCTTTACTCTGTGTGGAATAAAGGTTCGCATGCCAAACAGAATCGTGTCCGTCAATGTGTCGACTATAGAGTCAACATCATTATTGAGGAAAAATAACGACCAATTTAACATCCCAAAAAAGTCATTCAGACCTTTCTCTCTCATAAAACCATACTGTTTTCTCGTAGTCGTTACTGTTGGTTAGGAGAAATTTAGCTGACACGATACAGTGGTCTGAAGCACCCAAGGGCGAAGAAACCTCAATTGTATATTTGTTTGGGTGCGAGGTGAGAAACAGATCCATCTATATCTGGTACCCGTGTTGGCTCACTGACGATTTGAATTAAATTGTTTGACTCAGCAAAGACCTGAACATGCTGACCCTCAATTATAGTGTGCCCGAAGTGACGAAGCCACTGAGAGTTATGCACATTAAAATCATCCGCAATAACAATTTTAGTGTGCGGATATAGGGTCAAGATCTTATCGATAAAATCAGATAGAGCATCAAATTCGTTAAAGGATGCGTTTCTATCCAAATTCGGGCTTCTATGAAGAAAGGAGTAATGTGTGATATGCTTACGAACGTGAAGTTTTAGCCACGAGAAATTAAAATCTGGATTGGAGTAGAGACCATATTGTGGCAGAAGGTGATAAGCAATATCACTTCGTATGTATGTATCTAGACCACGAAGTGGAAAGAACAAAGACACTCGATTATAACCGAGTATAGTAAAATCAGAAATATCTGTATTATTTATTACCTGAGTCTCGCTAAGTGCAAGTGTGGCGGTTCCGCCAAATCCCACGGTTCACCTTCATGAAAAAACCCCCATCCATACAACCCAGTCTGCATAAGCTTTCGCTAATGCAATTGCATTAGCATCTTAAATGCTTCACGCATTATATAGATCAAATCTATAATCCAGAAAGTCCCTGTGAAAGAAAACTTACCTTCATGCAGCGCTTCGCATATAATTTCCTGTAAGAATTTCTTTCTACCTATTCAAGAATCCCAGGCAGATTTCAATTTACCATATCTGAAACATTTCCTTTTACAAGGACATTTGATGCTTTCAACGTATAAAATTCCTAAAAATAGTTCCTCAATGTGCATATGCACCATAAATACACAACATTCGGCACCCATTGTTATCAATTATCAACGTCGGGCGGCTTGTTTTTACAGCTGCAGCAAGCCGACCGGCGATTCGCCACCAATAGACAAACAATCTTCAATTTTGTTCGTCGCCACAAAACGAATGACCTGACACATACAAAGTCATGCAAGGGAACCGTTTCTGCGGCCCACCCAGGATACGATATACAATTTCCATTGTATAAAGTATCGCATCCCATTTTAGCACCTTTTTCCTTTTCCTAACGTCTATCGTAGCAACGTTGCATAGCATAGACATAGAACATGAATCGCCTTTGTCTTTGCCGCCTGCCTGTTTCGTTGTTCCACTGCTGTCGAGCACGTGTAAATAACATCGATCTGAACGATCGCACACATACCACCGTGACCTTTATTACAAGATCTGGTTTCCTATACCACCAAAAGAGATTTTACGTTTCTCCTTATTGGAGAGGATATCGGGTAGTCGTATAACAACCATCCCAGGAGTTAGTGTCGCCTTCATCACAGCCGTACCGTGCAAACGGTACGGTGATTTACACACGCCATTTTTATCGCCGCACTCGCTAATGTTGTATCGTTGTCTGCCTTTAATCAAATAATATTATAATTCAGTGTGTCATGTGACTAGTGATTTTAATATACAGATATTACTTAACAATAAAAACCGGTGTTACTAAACTTTATGCTAAATGTTTTATTTTCCTCTTACGGGACGTTGGATGGTGGACCTTCGCTAGTGTTTTGGTCCCCTGCGCTGCGGTTTCCTTTCGGTGTTTCTCGGAACAATTAGTGACGGTATGGTGGAGGAAGAAGTAGAACTCACACCCATGCCGGTGCCAAGACTTCCTCCCCACACAAGTGTGGGGGTTCCACTAAACGCCACTACCTACCTTCCCAATTACCCCAAAGCTTCCTATCCGGAAGCTCCAAAACCTATTCTTTTCCGCTAATGCAATTACATTAGCACCCTGAAGCATTTACCCAGCAAGGGCATTCTCGCATGCATCAATGCATGTCACCATTTTTCTGAAAAGAAAAACATTTCGGTTGCCGTACTAGGTAACCGCAATAAACCATGGAAACATTTTCGGTACCCTTGTTTGCCAAGCAATTTTGTCCCACATGTGCACTCTAATCTTCCCGCATGCATATATATAGCAGACCCTTTGTCCAAGGGACAAAAGCAAATACACGCATCCAGCGTCTAGTATCATAAATCGAATTCGTTCGTATGTAAACATGCATACAGAATTCGATCCCTTTTCACCCAGCACGATACGGTACACGAACACAAATTGTATACCTAAATTGCTTTAGCATCACCCGCCTAATTACAATGCGGCTATTTACCCAGCTGCATTGTACTCGCCCTACGATCATTTCATATAGCCAACAAGGCATCGTCGGTTCTCGCGCTTAGCCGCTGAATTCGAATTTCATAGCATACACAAATGCAAATAAAAAATTCGTTTCTTCCGCCGATAGTGATACGATTTCTATTGTGTAAAGTATTTCCTTTTAGCACCTTTTTCTAATAGCAATGCAGCTATGTACACTGCTGCATCCCTCATCCATTCCTTTACGATGCCCTTGGCGGATTTTCTCCCTTTTGTTCTTTTTCCCTTGTTTAGGCTTCGGTTATCCTTTGCCGAAATGCATCGATAAACAACATGATCTGCACGATCACACATACACATACATCACCCAGTTCATCTCCCTGGTTATTCACCAAAGAGGAGCCGTATTACAACCATCAAGGCGATCGGATCGTCCGTCATCCACCGTACCATGCGTTGGTACGGTGTGGAAACTAATAAGCGAGTCGAATCGTGTGAGTCGATTGCGCAAATAATAATAAAGTAAAAAAATTAAAATGTGTACTGCTTACCTTACCTGGTCTCCTTTTACCCGCTTAATTATGTATTTCGCGAATGTTCGTACCGAGTTTAAAGCAAATATAAATAATTTTATATAAAGTAAAAATTTTATATACACTTGATTTTGAACAGTGTTAATAAAAAAAGAACGTTCATTACAACAGACACCCAATAAGTTTTATTTCTTGTGGTGCCGGTCGTCCGGTGTGAACAATTAATTTGGTGCTCGTATCTGCTGCGGTATACGGTGAGTGTTAAGGTAATTCATGATGGGGATAGGAGTTAACCAGTGTACGCCGAAAGGCATAAGAAAAATAATAATGTATAATTTAGAGTGCTTACGAAGAGCCAGTAAGTTAATGTAAGAATGATATTTGTAAAAAAGAAGTTCACATTCAGTCTTAAGTAAAATATGTAATCAATTTGTTAAATAAATGTGGATATAAAACAAAAACAAAAAACCATAGGAGTTAACCAGTGTCAATGTCGGCACACATACTTCTTACCCCACACAAGGATTGCTGGTTTCTGGTTGCCGATGTGGGCAGACACAGAGGATAAATGCGAATGCTACACAGATCGACGTGAAATTCCTGTTGCATTGAAATCCTGTTTAGTCTGCTATCTAGATGTATACCGAGATATTTCGCTGAATCTGCTTTTGGAACTGAAATATTGCTATCTGATCGTCGCAATGTAAATGTTACGTGAATAGATTTCATTTCGTTGAGTTTAATTTTCCAATCAGTGGTCCATTGGCTAATTTCGTTAAATGCATGTTGCAATTGTTCTGTAGCTTTGTTTTTTTTTTATTATCGTCAGCTAATATTATAACTGTATCGGCAGAGGCGGGGCTTCTCGATATTATAGTGGTTAGTATCCCCGCCTGTCACGCGGGAGACCGGGGTTCGATTCCCCGTCGGGGAGCCCTTGGCGCAAGACTAATGACCTTGCCCGGAAAAACAAATTATCATGGAAAATTTAACAAGCCTCGGGACTTGCTAAATAAGGCTAACACCGGTTCCCGGTTGTAGTGCCCACGATGATGATAGGCAAAGGAGCCTATCATAAAAAACGAAATCACGGACTTCAGGAACAAGTGCCGGAATCCATCTGTCTTCTCTTGACAAAGCAAGCAAACCGTTCTGGAAATTTTCAAAAATTATGAAAAAGAGAGGGTCAAGTATTCCTCCGTTTAAAGTTCACAAGTTGTTTATTTCTTCAGTGGATAAATCGAACCTTCTTGCAAACACGTTAAGTAAGAACCACTTCATATCTATGTATCTAAGCGACGCGAATACTGAGGCTGAAGTTGCTATCACTATCAGAAATGATCTCAATCACCAGCTGAAAGTTCTTCCGTAACTAATATTATCAACGTTAAAGAATTGATTAAAAATTACAATCAAAAAAGGGTGCTGGTCTTGATAATATTAACAATAAATTAATTAAATCACTACCACCTGCTGCAGGTAAGTATTTAACGTTTATTTTCAACGCTTGTCTTAGGAACTCTTGGCTGTTGGAAAACAGCAAAAGTAATTCCTATCGCAAAACGCGACAAACCGAAGAGTAGCCCTGAGAATTACAGACCGATTAGTCTTCTTAGATGTCTGAGTAAGCTTTTAGAAAAAATTATTAAGGAAAAAAATAATATTTTCGTGGAAGCCAATAATATCCTACCTAACTTTCAGTTCGGTTTTCGTAGCTGTCACAGCACAATCCACCAAGTTTTGCGCATTAAAAACCACATAGATAATAAATTTACCGTCAAGGAGTCAACGGGGCTGGTTCTTTTAGACATCGAAAAAGCCCTTAATACGGTTTGGAACGATGCATTGATTTATAAGCTTCTCACACTTAAGCTGCCAATACCGTTTTTATTATTATTATTTATTGGCCTATAGAAACCCGGAAGTTCATTACCTCACCGACTCGGCTCCACCATTGTTCCCTGTCCTGCGGGCTCTCCTTCCACGTTCGACCATCTGATCCGATCTCCTCGAGAACCAATCTAACATTGTCCTCCCATCTCCGTCGCGCCCGTCCTGTCGGTCTCTTTCCCGTTAGTTTACCGTCAAGAATTCTATGCACGGTCCTATTATCGCCCAATCGCGCTACGTGTCCGGCCCATCTTAATTTTCGCGGCTTGATCACTCTCACAATTGTAGGTTTGCGGTATAGATCTTCCAATTCGTGGTTGTGGAGTTTCCTCCATTGTCCTGACTCCTCGTCAAATTTACCGCCAAAGATACCCCTTAAAACTTTATTCTCGAATACGCGGAATTTGTTGTCTTCCCGTTTCGTGAGAGCCCATGTTTCGCATCCGTATAGAGCAATCGGCATGATTATGGTCCTATAGACACGGTGCTTTATATTACGTGATAGCAGTTTGGATTTCAACAGTTTACTGGCTGCATGCCAACTAGCATTGCCGTAATGTAGTCTTTTGTTAATTTCCTTCGACGTTTCGTTTCTGGCCGTCAGTATCGTTTCCAGATATTTAAATTCTTTGACATTTTCAAATATCTTGCCCCTGACGTTTATATGTGTTCTCTGAGGTCCACCTGCTCTCGTCGTAATCATGTATTTCGTTTTGTCTTCGTTTATTTTAAGGCCCACCTCTTCTGCTGCTTGCACGATGATTTCACAGTTTTTACTCATAGTTTCGAGATTATCGCCCAGAACGGCGATGTCATCCGCATACGCGAACACTTGTGTGACCTCGTTCAGGGATGATCCGGCCGTGTTGTCGTCTTGTACCTTTCTGATAACATACTCGAGGACAAGGTTAAAAAGACACGGTGAGAGGCCATCCCCTTATTTTAGTCCGTCCCGGATTTCAAATGGTTCTGAGAGGTGGTTTTCTATTCTAACTCGCCCTTTGTTTTCGTTCATGCAAATTTGAATGAAGGCGGCATATTTTTTCGGGATCCCCAGCTCAACCACAATATGGTAGAGTCTTTGCCTTGCGACTGAGTCGTAGGCTTTTTTGAAGTCAACGAACAGTTGGTGAACCGTCTCTCCGTATTCCCACTTCTTTTCCAGCAGTTGCCTTATTGTAAACGTCTGGTCACTTGTTGACCGGTTCCTACGGAATCCACATTGGTAGTCTCCCAGTATTTCTTCTGCGTACGGTGTGATTTTCGCTAATATGAGATTTGTTAATATTTTGTATGCGGTTGGGAGCAATGATATTCCTCTGTAGTTTTCGCAGTTAGATCTGTCGCCTTTTTTGAAAATGGGGCCGACTATTGAGGTTTTCCATTCTTCCGGAGTGACTTCCTTATCCCATATTGTTTGAATGAGCTGGTGGATCTTTCGAGCGGTTGCCTCTTCTCCATGCTTCACAAGCTCTGCCAGTATGCAATCGACTCCGGCAGCCTTGTTGTTTTTCAGTCGATTTATCTCGTCTACAACTTCGTCGAAAGTGGGCTCTGGTATCTGAGGCTCGGCTGTATGCACGTCTGGTGCGTTTATTTGTGGTTGATGGGTGCGCACATTGAGCAGGTTTTCAAAGTACTGCTTCCATCTTCTCACGATATTTTTTGTTTCTGTTACCAGACAACTTTTTGTGTCTCGGATTATTTTGGCTCTCCCTCGGTAGCCATTTCTAATTGAATTTATGCCGGCATATATACCTTTGCTCTGGAGTTTTCTATGATTTTTTCGATCCGAGTCTTCTCCCATTCGCGTTTTTTGCGTTTGAAAAGTCTGGTTGTCTCTTTCCGAATTGTCACGTATCTTACTGCGTTGACTTCATCATATGCTTCTAAGTGGATCATTCTGAGACGTTTACGTTGTTCGATCTTTGCCCTACACTCATCGTCAAACCAAGGTTTGGACTTAGTTGTTTTCTTAAATCCTAATACCTCTTGGGCTGTTTGTTTGATTGCGTCTCTGATCGATGCCCATTTAGTGTCCACACTATTGGCTTCCTCTTCCTCACTACCGTCGTTCTCTAGGATGCTAAATCTATTCCTTAGTTCGTCTTGATATTCAGCCCTTATGCGTTGGTCTTTTTTATGCCGTTTATTAAAATTTTTTAGAGCTTTTTTTGTTCGAGAAAATATGTTATTAGTATAGGAACTGAGAAATCCTCTACTCACCAAATCCATTATGGTGTACACCAAGGCTCGACCCTTGAATCCATATTATTCACATTGTTTGTCTCAGATTTACCATGTCTAGGTGAAAATATTCAAGTAGCTATGTTTGCCGATGATACTGCCATTTTCGCTTTGGGTGCCTTATTTACTACCGTCTTCAACTCTTTGCTAGCAGCTCTTGATAAACTAGTAGTTTATTTCAGAAAATGGAAAAAAGAAATAAATAAATTGTAACAAAACACAAGCAAGCTGTCTGGTTTTCAAGATGTAGGAAACTCTGCTACCTACCAAATGGCACTAAACTCAGTATGTGTGCAGTTGATATTGATTGGTCGGAAGACTGTAGATATTTAGGTATTATTCTAGACAAAAAACGTCTCTTCCAAAAATACATCACTACCACAATTGACAAAATCAACAAAGAGTGTAAGAGTTCTTTATCCATTAGTGTGTAGAAAGTCAAAGCTTAGGCCCGAAAACAAAATAGTACGTTTTAAATCTGTTTTTGAATATATTCTCCTGTATGGTGTAATTGTGCCCGCACACACAAAAGAAAAATGCAACGGTGTCAACATAAAATTCTGAAAATGTTGCTCAATTTACCATGGCATTATTCGACACATGAACTTCATGAAAGTGACAACGTTAAACTACTAGAATTCCTTATTGACAAAATCAATCGTAACTTTCTCGTTAATTGTTCTTTTTCTGACAATATTCTCGTTTCTCGCTTTGCACTCTCCTAGATTACTACTCATGTACTCTGTTTATGAAAATTCTATCGGGGTCATTATTACATTAAAATAACCTGAAACATGTGCAAAATTAATCTTAAGTTTCAAATAAGGGTTTTTTCTTGCAGTTTTCCCATCATTATTTAATAATTCTTGAAATTGTAGTATTATCATTATATAGATTTAAGATTATAGTTGTAAAGGAATTGCTGTCCTAAATCTCTAAAAAACTAGTTGGAAATTCTAATTACTGGATTATCTACGTTAATAAAAATTGAATTGAATTGAAGCTTCATGTAAAATATAACTAAATAAAACACATTACATATTACACTGAATTCTGCAACAAGTTTATTGACATTGTGGGGGCTCTCTATACCACACGAAGAACCAACCCACAATTCCTACCTAACTTCGAGCGCTAACAGCGCGTCACCATAACCCAAACCTGCAATAGCACACATTCGCAACATGCAAAGAATACACTTCCCAATATGCCCAGAATCCATTTCCCAACCTGTAATAAAACGCATTTTCAAACTTACAATGGAATATCAATCATCTCCGTCAACTACATCAAACCGCATACATTTTTCCCAAAAACCACTTCGGTTAATTTCCTATTTAAACTATATCCCTCGCTTACTACCAAGCAGCATTAATTTCCCCCGCAACCATTCCGGTCCACTTCCTACTTAAACAATTTCCCTCGCTTGTAACCAAGCAACATTTACCTTCCCCGAAAACCATTTCGGCTCCCATCCCAACTAAACCAATTGAAACAACACCAATTCTCCTTACTGGTAAGTCACCAGCACGATGCGTTGCATTTTCACGAAACAACCATCGCAACGACTAAGACCCATATTCCTTTGTCTAACCGACAACTCATGCCCATACTTGGTCGTGTTTCCCAAACCAATTTCCCCATATACATAGCGACAGAGGAATCCAATTCAGCCGGTACGGCAGTAATTCCCTGGAACTAAATTCCCTATGCAGGCATAGCAACCCTTTTCAAATTCCTAGTAAGTGGCAGTGAATTTATTTAGCTATGACTCCACTGCCACGACACGATGAATGGATTCTCGCCCCTTTCTAGTGAGCCGAGTCCCAACCACCAGCAAGCGCAGCCGAGTCGAGTGGAAAACCCGCGCCAATATATTAATCAAAAGAAAGAGAATTAAAGAAACGAGTTCAACCTCGATAGTGCACGTGTGAGCAATAGTTGTAAAACAAATGATCGTGAATACAGATAATTTAATAAACAATGTAATACTTCGTTGAAACTCAAAGTGCGGGTATTGGAGAAATAAAGACAAATTATAACTAAGCCACTCCGAGTGTTTTATCTGTGGTGTTTCCGCCCTGTGGATGACAGTTTCACATCGGATTTTCAAGTGCTCGTAACGCGCCCATAGTGCGATCTTCTAGTGGACGGGCTACCAGTGAACGACCCAATTAATCGAAGCTTTAAAATCGTTGCAAACGATCTAAACCGACCCAGTGGTGACTGTTCCCTGGCTGCGAGTTGTGAATAAGAAAAGAAACATCAAAAACACGAAGCACGAATGAGCTTACCGTTCCCAGTGCTATTACCCGCAACTATTCGCCGTTCCCGCAATTTCCGTCGGTGGGTGACAATGAACCCGTGCCGTACGCCGGCACCCATACCTTCACCCCCACAACATAACAAAAGTATTTTCATTTGTAGCTGTCCCATCTGTTAGCTAAGTTAGAACTGTTGACCTCGCCCTACTGGGGTTAAGGAACTTTTCTTCAGATGATTAATATGCAGCAACTACCTTCATAATCGGAAGTTAGTAAATGATACTACAAAACTGATGGAGGATTAGTTAGTTATCTTCCTTAATACCGACGATGTATTCTATTCATTTTAGTTTTGCTGAACTCGACTTATGGAAAGAAATTGGAATAAGAAAAACGTAAATTTACTCATTTCACCTTCGCCATAATTATCCACGTTTCTAACAGATACAAAATGAATGCGATAAGTCAAATGTATACAAAAGTCAATGGCCATTGAATGAAAATCTATTTCGTTAGCACTTTCCTAACTATCCTTCGATTTATTCCAATCCATTGATTAATTAACTACCGCCTAATTGAATCGTATATATGATAATGCCCATTCTTTGTTACTAACCTACCTCATGTGCTGTCATCTGCCTACTCACACCACCGAAATCAAAAGTTGTGTAGGACATCCTTTGTGCGAAATTATACCCGTAAGCTATCCGGCTACGTGGACGAAACCAACTGCAGTAAATTTTCTCGTTTAACACAAAACTAGAATTATTACTCAATCGTGTGCGACTCTTACGGTCTAGTTGGTCGGAAACCAACCTACTACACTTCCGAAGGTAAACTGAAAACAAAAACCTCCGAAAACACGTTAGATTGGAGCAAATTGAAATTGAGCCTTTTTTTGCAGAGAACTATCCTGCAACGGAAGCAAATTCTGTTGTTACCGAATTACTATCAACATCCGATGGTATGCTGTGGAGTGCAATCCACACCAACAGTCATACGTAGCCCGACATACAGGTGATGCTATCAACGTAAAAAATTGATAGGAAAGTTTTGCTAAATGCTAATAGCAAATTATTCTGCACTTGCTGGAACTGGTTCAATTGACGAAGTGGGGTGTAGCCGGTGTGGTTGTGAATGCTTGGGTGGCGGGCAAAGGTGACAAACGAACTTTGATTATACGCTGAGCTATTGGTGGAGAGGTAAGTGGCGTTTCTAACAGATACACACACAATACACAAGCAAATAGTGAAGAACACCGAACGAAAATCGAATAAGAAAATGCATCAGAGCCGTATACCATAGCGATAACATAACAAATCCACACCAGTTGAGTATACTTGAGTTTAGCAATCGAATTCATACACACGGCCAGTAGCCTCACGTGTTACGCATTAGTTCATTTTTTTGTGATTCTAACTATCATAGCGTCAGTTCGAATCACACGTTCTTCACTATCATCCCAAACGCTATAGGTATTTGGTATGAAACAAATATTACTATAAAATAAAATTCCAATCCAGCAAACTGAATAGATTTCCATATTCGAAGTCGTGCAATCATTTGATTTATAAAACTCCCAAATGGGTAAGAAGCACAACCCTGGTGGCGGTCCGTGGCTTCTATACAGCGAACCTGTCTTTCACTGAATTTCAAAAAAAAAAAAAGAAAGAAACTTAGAAAATGGAACTCCATTGAAATCTAAGGTAAGAGAAACACTTTAGCTGGTGCCATATCCGAGCCATTCATAAGCAAAATAAAGCAACCATGTTTTATTTCTTTCGTTTTGTTCTTTTTCCTGTTGCTGACTTTGTTGGTCATTTTTGTATGATGTTACCGATACAAATTCGTTTTATTTACTTACTTTTTTTTCTTTTGGGTTTTTTTAAATGTAAGGCTAACTGTTGTATTCCAGAACACTACCCTTTATTAAATTTAACACTGAATCTCCTTACACATCCTTAAAAACTTCACTTAACATATATTACATTCTCACTTAATACATACCATTCATAAACATTCACAATATTACCAGTTACAGCACATTTAATAACCTGCACCTTTTTATTCATTCAAAACATAGTAACTTTGATTTTCGTCCAGATTTCATTCATGTAAAAAGTCACAGAGAGAAAATTAAATAGAAAAAATCAGTTTTTAGTTAGAAGTTTGTGTTATCAGTTCTAGTTGTGTTTTGAGTTGAGAAAAAGAGGAAGTTGACTGTTACAGTTATTACAATAGATAAAAGGAAGTTATTAGAAGAAAAGAAAGAATAAACAGAAAATTAAACAGAAGATAAATTAATCCTGCGTTTTAATAAATATTCAAAATAAAAGGTCCCCGCTCTTCCCTCGAAAGAGGAAGCACGGCGAAGGACACTCAACATAACCGTGTACTGGGCAAGTCAAAAAAAATAATAATTACAATAAATAAATGCTGCTAATATTTTGTGAAGGAAGGAAAAAAATGTTTATCGATACATTTTCCGTCGCATCAGTGTCAGTTAATCTGAGTCTTGAACCGAAATGGTTTTAGGCGAACCTAATTTATTTCGCCTTTAGATTCTTTAACTCACTAATCTAGTACACCGTTAAACTTCAGAATTTTCTTTCTGAGCGGTACCACTTTCGTAGTTCCTTAGAAGTTTTCGCACATTTTTGGCGGATTATTGTCTTAGTGGAAGTGTTCCGCCGAACACTGTTCCCACCAAGAAAACACAACGGAGCGAAAACTGTCACTAGTGAAACAACGAAATGTGTTTTTTCTATAACTTTGTTTTATTTAAAATTATTTTTTTCAGATTGATACTTAATTGCACAATGATTTTAGGTGAGACTCGATACTTAATTACACAATGACTGCCCACTGATTTTTACTTTTTGATTGGATGTACTGTCACATTACTCGCATTTCTATATGAACTGGATTTGCGATCATTTGATTTGGAATCGGTGTGATGTGTCACTACCTTTTCCTAGCACATCAAGAATAAAAGTCGAATCACCATGATATCCGGCACGCATGCACTTTCGACCGACACGAACAGTACTGTACAATTTTTTACTATTAACTGTTGTTTTGTATTCGCGATTCTTTCTCTTAAGTGCGAATTTATCGATTCCTTGCAATTTTCTGTTCTAAATTCCAAAACGTAATTTACAGCGCGGACATACGATCGTCACAAAATTTATCAGTATTTCAAAAGCAAGGGCGTTGTTATATAATTAAGCTCATTTAATTATCACTCCCCCTTTCAATTATTAACATCTCGTGTCTTTACATACATATCCTTCCCTTCCCTCCAAATCAATAAATTCCCTTTACAATAGAATATCCCCAAATATAACAGTAGATAATTTAAATAAAAGTAAATCCCCATTTAAAACCCCACTCACATTTCAATAGCCATCTTCCTTCTATTAGCCAATTCCGCCGCTTCCTAGAAATAACTATCGTGGAAGCGGAACAAAAAAGGGATATGTACCGAAAGACACGAGATTCAGCCTTTTGCGATTTAAGCATTCGACGCGTACGGTGGTGTAGTTGTCGACTGGCAGACTTTATTCTAGAATTTTCGTATAAAAATTGTGTGCAAGATCTAAAAACTCGGAATTGGGCGTGTGACCTCTCAATAATCCCAGGTATCATAGTGAAAACCTGTAAAAACAAAACATCGATTGGAGTACATCACGAAAAGCTGTAATTGAAAGGGACTATCCCACAATCAAGTCAAGTGAAGAAGATTCGGGGTAAGTTCTGTGAGAAAATAATTATATTCAATTGTTAAAGTATAATTCAACACTGTTCGCACCACTTCCTGTCGACCTCCTCGGTGGGGTTCTCTAACTGGACTCTGGTAACTTCTTTGGGGATGATTCCATTCACCCCACAGTTTTCCTTTCCGTTTCGATGGTGGTGACTTTCTCGCGATCGAGAGTCTTTTCACCAGAGAGGATCGCGCTCACACATACAGACGCGGGGGTTATTGTACGCATGCTGTAGATCAGTCTGTGATCGGAATTTCACACCTCTAATGCATCGGTTATGCACACAATCGAATGTGTGATTTACAGTAGACGATCGTGGGATAATGTTTACTTTGCCCTTTGGGAACAGCGTTTTCGTGTATTTTTGTTGCATCGCAATGGTCTTTGTTTAGACAAAGTATATTGCGGCAGGGACAAAGATTTGTCGACGGATTGGTTTTATACCAATTTGCTTATCGCCGGAGCTGTGATGTTTGTCGACATCTGGCGCAGCTGTGCCAACCGTTTGTGTACATCCAGTTAATGGATCGATACACAATTTCTGTTGGTGAGTCATGTCCTTCGATTGCCGTGCCGGCATAGAAAAATGATTCAGAACTTGTGACCCATGTATCTGTGGATACGTGGGGTTGTTGACTCCAGGATGAATGTTACCTTTTGTTTCAGGTGGAAAGGAGGACTTTTGAGGACATATGTCTGTGGGCACGTGTAATTTGGATGTAGGTGAGTATGTTCCTTGGTGGAACAATGATATCTCGACCTGTAGTGGATTGTGCGGTTCGTCGAACCACCACACATTCTTGACAAATATGGTGAAATGAAAGGAGAGAGAGAGCGGGGAAATCGAACTTCAATGACTTTCCAGATAGTACAGTGGAGTCAGTTCTTGTTTAATCCGTTTACTTCTCCCTTGCCTAAGCGAACAAATCATCCAGAAAATACCAACTCGGCAAAAGGAGACAGGGAAAAAACAGAAAAAAGGGATATACGCGTCGGCACATTCCACACTCCACATCCGATCATTATATAAACGAGGCGCGATACAATTGGTCATAGATAACACGAAATGATACAAAATGAACTCCAGGAAATCCCCACCCCATACCAAATTATCGAAACTAACTGGGTCACACTTGCGTGTGGAGGTACCAGTACACATAATCACGCAAAGGACTTTGTCATAGGTAATAAGATTACGCCCCATAACAGAAGTAAAATTCGCGAAGGACGCATTTTATAACACCCTAGAGGAAGTATTTAAGAGAATTTCATAATTCGAAGTTATAAATTTTCTCGGGGACTGTTAGCGACGCGTCATTCCATGTCGCGGGATTCGATAACTCAAATACCCAACTCCTGGAAAGACGCCGTATCAGGAAACAAAGCAAGACGTGGTCATCATCACCATCATCATCATCATCGGCACTACAACCGGGATCCGGTCTTGGCCTTATTAAGCAAGTCCTGAGACTTGTTAAATTTTCCATAATGATTTGTTTTTTCCGGGCAAGCTCATTAGTCTGGCGCCAGAGGGTCCTCGACGGGGAATCGAACCCCGGTCTTCCGCGTGACAGGCGGGTATACTAACCACTATACTATCGAGGAGCAAGACATAATTAAAATTTCCCCACCTTATTCAGATCCTGATTCAGCGAGTCGATCTGGTTACGTCTCAGCTGATACGACGTTGTTGCACTAATCGGGCGATCACTTGAAAAAGAAGAAGCAAGCGTACTATCATCCGAAAAACTGAACACTTTGTTATCAGTTGTCTCCTACAAATCATGTATGTGAAGCAAAAACAAGATTGAAGTCAAAATAGAAGCCTGAGGCGCCCTAGCATTAAGAGGAGATAGATCCGAAGTCCATAACAACCTGCATCGATCAGTTTTCGAATAAGCTCTTCGTCCAGTGTCGAAGCTGCTGGGAAAGGCCACGTGAACGAAGTTTTCTCAGCAATGCTCCATGCGAGATGAGGTCAAAGCCTTGGAGATATCCAATGCCGCGCCCCTCTTGACTCACCATCCTCTCCAATCGCAGATGTCCATATATCGGTTATAAGTCTCAAAAGGAGCCCCATGGATTGCCTGCCATGGAATCCGTATTGATGATCATTCAGAGGCCCGCTGCACTCCAAATACTTAATTAACTTGGCATTCATGACGTTTTCCATCACCTTAGACAATTGAGACCTAATACATAAGAGACATTATCCTATCGGCCGGTAATTTTGTGGGAGACACTTTTATAGCGTATTGCGACGATAGTAAAGAACGTGTGATTCGAACTGACGCTATGACACTTAGAATCACTAAAATGTAACCGATGCTCAACACATCAGGCCACTGCCCCTTGTACGAATTCGATTTCTAAACTCAAGTACACTCAACTGATGTGGAATTTTATGTTATCGCTGTGGTATACGGCTCTGTTACATTTTCTTATTCGATTTTCGTTCGGTGTGTGGAGGATATAGTTAGTAGATGCCGACATACGGCACGGGGATCACTCTCACGCACCGACAGAAATCCGAGGAACGGCGAATAGTTGCGGGCAATGGCAAGCCAGGGAACAGTCACCACTGACCCGGTTTAGATCGTTTGCAATTATCCCAAAAGTTTGGTTGATTGGGTCATACATTGAAGTTATTCACTGGCGGCCATCCACTAGAAGATCGCACTTCGGCTACCTTGCGAGCACTTGAAAACCTGATGCAATACCGTTATCCGCAAGGAGGAAACCCCACAAGTGAAACACCCGGGGTTCGTTGAACTCAGTCTTTTATTTCTTCAATTTCTCAAGTATTTGGTTAACAATATCAGTTCTCTACACACATATTCCTGTACATATACACAATTGTTCTAGGTACACGCAATAACTATCCGAACATTAGGTGGCCAAAACGCACGTCACGTATTGACAACGGACTCCCGAAATACACACGTCAGCACCGACTGAGTGGACCGAATGGAGATACCGGAAACTGAACAAAATGCCTGTAGGCGAGGGTGTGGCACTGGTGGCGGTTGGATCTCGACTTGTGTGCCGCCGGTGGCGCTTGAATCTTGACTAACCCGGTGTGTGCGCTTTCGAGGTTACGACTTGACTGCACTCACCGGCGGGTGGAATACGACTGTGCGTGTGCGGACGCGACGGTGGATGAATCTCGACTGGGGGCAATTGCAGGAACGATGTGCGCTCGGTGGCGATTGGACAACGGCTGACTAATGAAATGAAAAAAAAAAATCCATTCATCGCGTCGTGGCGGCTGAGTCATAGAAATAAAATAAACTTGCTGCCACTTCCGAGGAATTTCGAGAAGAGTTCCTATGCTCGCATAAGAATTCAGTTCCAGCGAATCCTCGCCGTACAAGCTGAGTTGGATTCGTTGGTTGTGTATAGCGGGAAATTGAAATTGCTTGGGTGCAAGCAAGGAATATCGTTTAGATAAGATATTAACCGAAGTAATTTCGGGGAAATGTATGCGGCTTGGTATAGTTGGTGGCGATGGTTGATGTTCCGTTGTGGATTTGAATATGCGTTTTGTTACAGCATATGAATTTCGGGGAAATTAAGATTGCTTGGTCGCAAAGAGGGAAGATTAATTAAGTAGAGAATTGATCGAAGCAATTTGTGTATGTGGGGTGATGTAATTGAGGGAGATGGTAAATGTTCGTTGTAGATGTGAATATGCGTTTTATTACGGCATATGAATTTCGGGGAAGTTAGGATTGCTTGGCCACAAGGAGGGAATAAGAATTAAGTAGAGAATTGACTGACGCGATTTTGGGAAAATGTATGCGGGGATGATTACAATATATTCTGTTGAATTGCATTCTGTTGGGAGTTTTGGGAAATGCCTTTGATTGCGGATTGGGAGATGGATTCTTGCAAGGTCGGGATGGATGCGCTTGATTGGGATTTGTTTTGCATGTTTATAGGTTAGGGTAGGGTGACGCGCTGTTAGCGGTCAAGATTGGTTGGCATTGTGGGTTGGTTCTCCATATGGTATAGAGAACCTCCGCAGGTGTTCTTCACTATTTGCTGTGTATTGTGTGTGTATCTGTTAGACACACCACACTTTTTCCGCTCTTTGGGATTGGCTGAACTCGAGCGATTTTCCAGCAGTTGGGCATTCTCCTCCGTGCATAACATTAGCGCTAGAATCTGCCAAGAACCGGCGACACCTCTGGAGTACAGTTCTGAATGACTACTGCTGGTATTCCGCCCGGGCTGGTTGTCTTCTTACAGTCCAATACACGTAGAATGCGTTGAATAGTGCCCGGGCGACACCTTCATCCCACATCGAAGACCGTACCGCCGCGATTACAGGTGTTCCAAAAGGCATGTATCGGGATTTGAATAGCTTGATCATATGAATTCGCGAATAGTGTCCCACTGCCCGCCACTAAATGGATAAAAGAGGAGGAAGCGAAGTTATTGGCATTGACCAGAAGAGACGCGAACCAGTTGGGCGTTCAAGGAGTTTATTGATCACTCTGTCGTTGTAAGCCTTCTTCGCGGTATCAATCGCCTAGTTCCACGCGTTTCTGATTCTAACAAAATTCGTTCTGTTAACATCGGTGGGATTGGAGCGCCATTTTTACCGCTGTAATCTTTTCGCATTTTTTTTTTCAAACCAAGGTTTATCAGATGAATTTCCTTTCATGAAATGCGGAATGTGGATCTCCATCCCGAGAAGATCTCCGTGACCGATTCCTCGCATGCGTTAACATCGGAGTTTCTAAAGCGTTCGTCCGACCACAGAAAGGATGCGAAGAAATCTCTCAAACCGCCCCAGTTAACAGCACTATATCTCTATACATGGCGAAATTTCTTAGGTCGGTTATTCGTTTGGAATGCAAGTGGTTGTGCGACCGATACAATTTATTGATCGAAGTTCCCCAGTGGCACAGCAACGGTATAAATGCTTGGCTCGGATGTCAAAAACAGCCCTGGATCTGTTTGCATAATCACCTCGGGTATCCGGCACTCGCGTGGGATTCTCCACGAGTTAAGTCAAATTGCGGCTAACAGCGAACATGACCGCCAGACTCCCAGTCTCGTCGGCTGTGTTAGAATGTCCCAACCAGCCGGATTTGTATTCTTTAAAATCCTCAAGGACGATAATTTCTGAAGCCGGGAGGTTGATCTGTATCGGGACGACGATACGTGAAAGATCTTCAAAAAATGTCGCCGGTCGATCGTCATTCGGGGAGCGGTAAAGACAACAAAGAAGTTTAACAGAATTCCTCAGCACCACTTTCAATCGCATGATGTGCAAGTTATTGGGTTCTAATGCATCTAGGCTTTAGCAAGCCAGATTGGACCGCGTGATGACGCATATTCCACCCTTAAAACGGAACCTCGAATGTAAGTCGTATCCGGACCAACGGATATATATCGAATCAATTGACGAATCGACCTGGGTCTCAGTTAGGGCAAGTATATCAGGTTTCGTTGTTTGCAGACATTGGTGGACGGCGTTTACGTTCATATTGGTGAGACCGATGCCTCTCATGTTACAAAATACCGTTATCAGTCGAACACGGACAGAGTTTCGATAGCGAACCCGATTACGCTATGACGTATTTCTTAAAGTTCAGTTACTTATCAGAATATGTGCATGATGTTCCCCCGGCAAAGTCTCCTCCGAAGCATACTCTCGACCTACTTGGTAGGTTACAGAAGATCATTCCGCTTTATCGAAAATGCAACACTGACATCCGAATTACAGTCACTATTACATTGAAGGTGTGTGGCGGACCCTTGTCTATTATACAGATATTATCGCAGCGCTGACAACAGAAAGAATGTCACTATTACATTGAAGCTGAGTTGAGGGGGCGGGAGATGTGGTGCCGGCGTACGGGACAGGGTTCGCTCCGGTCCCCATTGCTCTGCCACCGTACTTGTCCGCAACGAAGAGAATGGGGGTGGGGGGGGGGGGGGGGGGGGGGCAAACGCCCCGGACGCTGCTGCATGGCGAGGAAGCGAAACCGCAGGAATAAAACGCACAGGAGTTTAGTTGCACGCGTTCCGCAACGCCGCTTATTGTTCGTGTTGTATGCTACCTTTACACTTAATGATAACCGCCGATTCACTGAACCTTAAGACGCAAGGCTAAACGACTCTAAACTTAGGGATAGCGAACCCAACTCACGAGTAAATGGTTCTCGTTTAGAAATCAAGGGGCCCGACCCCACTCGACAGAGACGCGGTAGACTTGATTGTACACTCGGAGGTTTGCAACGCTTGCAGATTGGGATGTGTTTTGCATGTTTGGAAATGGGTTAGGTTAGAGTGACGCGCTGTTACCGATCAAGTTTGTTTTTATCGCGGAGACTGTTCTTGGAGTTTCACAGTATCATTTCACAGAATTCTGGCTATTTGAGCCTCACAAGACAATCCGACATATCCCACCAATTTGGGGCAACTCAACAGCACATACCAGGTGTACCGGTATGAAGTGAATGTTTTTTTTAAAACTAAAACACCAATTTTAAATGGGAAAGTAAGAAACATTTTATTCGAAGTATTGGCCATTGCTTTCTACACATTTCGACCACCGTTCTGGCAATTTGTAGATACCACACCAATAAAACTGGTAGTATTTTGAGACAAACCATTTGGAGACCCAATTTTCGACTTCTTCGTAGGAATTGAAATGCTGTTCAGCCAATGCGTGTCCCATCGACGAAAACAAATGGTAGTCGGAAGGAGACAATCTGGTGAATACGGCGGGTGGGGTAACACTTCCCAGGCGAAGCTTTTATTGTTCTTTGACGGGTTTTGCTGTATGGCTCGGAGCAATACCATGCGACAAAATTACCTTTCCGTGTCTTGTGGCCCACTCTGGGGGTTTTCGATCAATACATGGTTTAAATTGATTATTTGTTGTCGGTAGCGTTGGGCATCAACAGTTTCGCCAGATTTTAGAAGTTCATGATACACCACCCCCTTCTGGTCCCACCAAACACAGAGCATTGTCTTTTTTCCGAACCGATCCGCCTTTGCAGTCGATGTTGAGGCTTCTCCTGGATGTTCTCATAATTTTTTGCGTTTAGGATTTCCATTTTTCATCACCAGTCACAATTCGATGCAATACTGACTTCCTTTAGTGTCGTAGAAGCAACGTTTCACATGTGGTGTTCCGCTGTTCTATCTGCCTGTCATTCAATTCATGTGGCACCCAGTTTCCACACTTTTGGATATTTCCCATAGCTTTTAAACGCCCAAAAATTGTTATTGTGCAACATTTAACATTTGTGCCATCTATTTTTGACTTAAAGTGTCATCTTGATCCAATATTGCTTGCAATTCGGTGTCTTCAAACTTTTTTGGTGGTCTTCCACTCTCTTCATTTCGCACATCGAAATCATTATCTCTGAACCGCTTAAACCATCTTTTGCATGTTGCTTCCGATAGAGCATGATCATCACAGGTCTCTACAAGCATTCGATGCGACTCTGCAGCACTTTTCTTCAAATGAAAACAAAAAATTAATGCTTTCCGCAAATCATGATTTTCTGGTACAAAGTTCGACATTTAACCGGGTTAAAAAAATTATGTTTTTTGTACAATGACTTGATGCATACTAAATATGTTTGACAGATGTCCTAGCAACCGAATAAAAAACATATAAGGGCTCGTTCACAACAAACGTTCTCTATCGATACATTTGTATCTTGACGCTCACTTCAAACCGGTACACCTGGTATATCTGGGTGCTAAAACTCGTTCCGTTACAGAACTCCAAACTACAACTTATAACCGTTCGAGAAGAACTGCAGTAATTATTTAATGGTATCTCGGTGCCCTTATTCTGACTTATAAGTTCCCCTTTCCTAAGAGTAGGGAATATGTATGAAAAATAAACACACAGCACAAAAATAAAATCGAAAAAAAAATCGGACCATTAAATATAGTAATCCCCAGCCTCAGTCGCGACTAGATGCATCTTCGTTTACAGGCGGCCGTGGTCTATTTGGTTGAAGATTGGGTTCTAACAATCTAATAGCATCAGTTCAAATCCCACTATTCATTATATCGCCTCAAAACGATATGGCTTTGTTGAGAAAACATTATCTGAAATGTCAAACTGTCTAATTTGTTTGGAAAAAAAAATTATCTATATATGTCGGCAAAGAGCTGGGCATACTTAATTTTAAGAGTTATCTGTTCCGAGCGATGAAGTGGTGGCGGTTTCGCCAAACTCCACGGCCCACTTACCTGAAAAACCCCCATAACTGCTACCCAACTTCCTTAAGTTCGCTAATGCAATCACATTAGCATCTTAAATGCTTCACGCATTAAATAGGTCAAATTTATTCTCTAAAAGTCCCTGTAAAGATTCCTTACCTTTCATGCATCTCTTCGCATACAAATTCCCTGTAAGAACTCTTTCCTAACTTATCAGAAATCCCAATCTCACCAAGTGCATTTCCCCTTAGACGAATTCCTGAGAACAAAATGATTTGGTTTACATACAATGTAACCATCATAACAGGGACAAAAACAAATATACGCATCTTGCGTCTTAAGGCATCAATTAAATCCTACAGCATAGGCATAAACCCGCAACAGCGATGCCATAAACCTCATTTCCCGGCAAACAAGCTAAAACCTACTAGCACAATGTTCATGATGCATTGCGGCTGTCAATATAGCTGCTATGCATATTGTAGACAACGGTCCCTTTGTCTTACATATTCCTGGATCCGTTTACCATTAACCTTCTCACATAAGCAAACACAAACCCAATCAACATCCAATGAGATTCGGCTTGTTTGCTTAGCTGAACTCACATCTCATGGATGCACATTTTCCCTTTCTTTGTTTTAGATTCGTTCCCATGGCTTTGATCTATAAACGAATGTACACACATACATGTGTACCATGACAATCTTCTCTATGAGAGCTGTTTGGTTACCCCAAAGAGAGACTTTACGCCTCTGTTGGAATAGGAAAATGCACCCCCTAATTAAGGAGGGCAGGCCGAATTTCTATTGATAACGATTTAATATCGCTGAGTCGTATTACATTCGCCGACCACGCTGGTCGCGCGATCTCTCGCTCTCCGTCGCACGGCGGAGAAGCGTAGATATAGTGAAGTCGTGTCGAGAGGGAAGCGTTTCATTTTGTATTAAATTTATAAAAATGAATTTAATATTAATATTAAGTTCTAAGTGAAGTATAAAAACACCAACTTATTTAATAATGACTGAGGTTTTTATTTAGAGAATAAAACGTAACAAATGAAGAAGTAATATTGACTAAACCTGTGTGTTTTGTTTCTCCTGTGTGTGACGTTTCCCCTTGGTGACATTTTGCTGCGTTTCATTGGGTTTCTGTTCGATGAACTATTTACTGCGGAACTTTCATTAAGTGAATGATGAGGGATGAGAAGAGAATCAGCGCCTTACGCCGGTCCACAATGCCCGTTCCCCACAAAGTCACTGGGGACTACGTATACAGGATTAAGATCGTCTGAATAAAGTCAGAAAGAGCATCACGTTCATTAAATGGTGCGTTTGAGTTCCAGAACGAGTTTGAAAAGAATAATGGATTATATGTTTACGACGTGGAAACTTATCCATATGAAGTTAAATTCTGCGTTGGAGCATTGCTGATAAGCAATATGTATGACCAAGGCAGTATGTGTGAAGAACAGGGGCCCTAAGTTATAACCAGGGAGACTGAGACACAATGAGCAAAAACGATCTGTTGCGGATTCACTGGATGCAGCCAGCGAAGTCGCAATGGAATGCTGCCCTCGGCAACACTATAACAAATACCAGCCGCTGCCAGTGCCCCAGCACCAGACCAGAAAGATAAATTCGATGCAGCCCAAGAAGGAATGAAGCCTGCTGCAGAGAAACTCGCCGAAAAAGGCAAGGAAATCAACGAGACTGCTCGAGGCTCAGGTTGCCCTCGACCCAGTCTCCTCAATTACGGCAAACCGTGCCGACCAAGGCAATGATGCCCAACTCTCGAGACTGCTCGAGGCTTCGTTCGCGCTCGATGCGGTCTCCCCCATTAAAGCAAGCGATGCCGACCAAGGCAAAGATGCCCAACAATAGTCCCCAGTGACATCAGCGGTCCTCAGTCCGACAGCCTATAGACGAGAACCGCACACACTCCCAGTGACTATGGACCAGCAGGCCGCCGACCAGAATGCCGCCTGCCCAAAAATCAAATCAGCCCATGTCCCGATGTTCGGACCAACGCAGAAACACATGGCCGTTCCTCGTGGGTTGCGAATTTACAACTCCAATCCAGAGGAACTGGTCCACCCTGAACCAAGGCATTCCATGAAGACACCATCAACTGTCCAAGAAACAGTAACCAGCAATCTCACCAGTGACCGTGACAAATCACAGAGTCCGGTTAATCGCCAATCGCATTAGCAACATCGATTGCAACAGCAACAACTACAGCAGCAGAAACATTTAGCAGGAACTGGCCTAGGAGCAGGCCAAACGCATTCGTCATTCACCAACGTATCGGTGATGTCGATCGACCCGGCCAATTATAATTCGCTGCACAACTCGGGTGGGAGGCTTCCATCCAGCGGTAGTCTCCTTACAACTGCCAGTAGTGGCATCCTAACTGAGACATCGGATGGCCAAACTCCGGCCAATGGCCGAAATCATCAAATACGAATGCTACCACATGTAGCCTCCCCAATAGGGATAGAAGAGCGCAATTCCCCGCTAGGCGCGCGGCGCCCCCGGCATCCAGAGATCCCCCGCATCCCAACCAAACAGCACGTCTCTCCGTAATCCAGCAGAGGCGGTACCTCTCTCAGCCCAGTACGCACTGGGTCCGCACCTGTCATTGGACCCGCGGACGGTGGCATGGAAGAAGCCGCACCAGACTCAACGTTGCGGCCTCACAGGCCAAAGGCCGCACCCCATCGTTAGATACCTTCCCGAGACGGAACTCCAGTCGTCACCAATTCAGGACGGACGGCTCTTTCCCTATGGCATCACCAGAAGACCACGGCCCTGGGCATCCGCCCCCTGGAACCAAAGGGTTCGCCAATGATTGGCGAAGGCGGGCGGAATGTTGCGGATTCACTGGATGCAGCCAGCGAAGTCGCAATGAAATGCTGCCCTTGGCAACACTATAACAAATGTCAGCAATTAGCTGACATAATCGAATTTGGTTGTCAAGCAACCAATAACAAACCCTTCTTCGTAAACTGCTTGGCGACTCCAGTTCGCAATTTATTGTAATCTACAGAAATCTAAGAAATCAGAAAAAATAAAGACGATATTTCTAATCGAAATAAAGATCCACATTATTTCAATTATCGGGAAGCTAAAATTTGGAGTCAAGGAAATCATTTTAGTTTAACCAATTTATTAAGAGTTGATTCCAGCGGAGACCAATTGTTCCGGACGTCATTCCCACGGAAACAGCATCGCTGCACGGCAAGAGAACTAATCATTGTTCTTGACGCCATTTCTTTAGCCCACCAACACAACCCATTGGGTGGTGGACGATTTGCAGAACGCAAATCAAACACGATCACTATATCTTCTAGAATTAGGCCCGCTGAATCTCTGCCGAAACCTAGGTCGGACAATTTCCACAACAAGTTACATCATTCTCCCACCACAAACGTGCCAATGTTACGAAAATATTCAAGAATGATGATATTTGAGGAACAATATAGATAATCTTTCATAAGAGAGAACAATGTATGTTGTGAAACAATGAAGCCGTGAAATTGATTTGAGTGAAAAATTATTTTTAAAACGTAGCTTTCTGCCGTGACAAGGTTTTATAAAAGAAGTATTGTAAATAAATACCACATTCACCATCGTAAGACATATTAATTACCAATTCTTTCCACAAAATCTGTAACAGTAAAGTATCTTTGCCGATTATAAATATCTACATTTTTTTAATACATCAAGTACTATCAAAGTATGTTAGGTAAATGTACACCCTAATAGCTTTTACTCTTTAAAATATCCAAAATATAATAACAAACAAATACAATACCGCCACCATATCTGACTGAGAGACATAATTTGGTATGGAGAAGCTGAATCGAAAATTTATCTGACAATTGATGAATTAGTTTGTACCCACAAGCAGATTTATGAATGGCAGAGAGCTACCCGACAACAATATGGCTTCCCAACAGTAATTTCATTTCATTCCTGAAGTCCTATCAGTCTGTATTCACCACAGCAACAGACCGTAGATTTATAGACGGATCCATACAATAAATCATGTTCAGCTAAACAAATTAATTGTTTTGTCATATACGGATGAAATTAAATTTTAACTCACCGACAACTTCCAAATGGAGAAATATCGATGTGGGCGGATGAGTAGATACTTGGCACTCATAGACACCAGCGTCCCGTAGTTGAGCGTATTTGATCTGAAGCGTCCAATCCTTTTATCCAAACCAGCGCAAAGAATGAAGCCATATGTCAGAGGGCAAAAATGCAATTACATACAATTACCCGACATCGTTAAGCCATTGAACGGTAGTTGATCAGATTATGTTTTTGTGGTTATTCCAGATAGCAAAATATGGAAAAGCATGAAAATAAAAATAGAAAAAAATGTATAACTGGTTGAAATACTACTTGTCTCTAAGGACATTTTTGTCGTTATTCCTTGGATGACACTAAGTATGCCTTTATTCGCTTAAATGAGTATATGTGTTGACATGCTACATCTCCGTAAAAGTATTTCTAATCCCATGGCAGTTAACCCTGACCAGGTCTAGTAGAAGATGGAAAAGTTTTAATAATTTTTTTTTCTGACCATATTTTTTCATTCCAACACTTGAAGGATTTTATGGTTTGTTGAGAGTTATTTTACGTTTGCCTTTTACTGCTGTTTTCAGATTGGAAATTTGAAATAACATGGTCAGTGCATTTAAGATCACCCTTACCTCAGAATGTTTTAAATGTGTGGCACTAAATCTCTCATCACTGCTGTATGTTGTAAGGCCAACGGTGAGCAAGTGGTAGTCCTTCTTCCTGATCCAAGACACCTGCAAATAGACATAGACAACACTACATTGTAACATTTTTCAATTTTATTTAAATAGTCAAATTTTATTGATCTCTCGTTTTCCTCCCAATATGCACACATCAGTTACTGGAACATAGGTACATTCACTTTGCTACATACTACAAACGAAGGAGTACACCTTGTGACTGTTCAATCCCCATTCCAATGTACACCTAGTCTACTTTAGATCGAATCACTTTGCTGGATGGGTTGGCAGGTGTAAGGATTACATGAATCTTTATGTCCTGAACCAATAATAGCTAGAACAAATCTGTGAAATCGTTGTCCTACGCAGTGAAGTGTTAATGTTCGTTAAGAAGGTTGGCTCCCTACATAAAAACCAAAGTGTGAGAGAAGCTTTAGACATTTGACTGGAACTGTAAATTGTTATCGTACAAACAGATAACACCTGCCTTACTCCTAGCATTCGCATGAAATTGCGATGAGATGGAAAACTGCAATTCCATTGTGTGTGAACGACTATCTGCATTTGACTCTACAACCTTAGTATAGCTTTTTTTCAATAGATTAAATAATAGTTTGAGAAAAATGAAATTCATTCTATTTCGTTAGACAGTTGTGGCATTGATAATTGAAAAATATTATAATAGTAAAACACATTTAGATGTGTGCTCTTTGGAAAGGTGATGGTCCATACTAAAACAACTTCTACCTGACAGTTTTTTGTTTGCTCGATTTAGCAGTCAGTTATAGGATGAAAGGCACGTAAATTAACAAAGATTAATTTTATGAAATCTCTTTAATAGAGACAAAATTCTAACTAGATGGCTGAAATAGTAATCAGTGTTAATGGTACCGAGACTCTTGCCACCAATCACTCGAACTGTTTGTTCCGCCAATTTCGTTCCTGAATTTCGATGTTAAAAATGAACCTCATACAGATAGCGACGTCGTCAAAAATGGAGATTATCGAAGTAGACCGGTGGGGTAGCAATCATACATTCGATGGGAACACAGGATATACGAGGGCAGGTCAATAAGTCTCTAGAAAAAGATAGAAAAACAATTTTTTTTTTTTTGTGTAATTTTTTTATCAATCCGAACTTTAATTCTTCAATTTTAGTCATTGAAACTGCGCACGTATGCACTCGTACATTATCCTGGAGAAAGAGAACTTTTGGCAGATTTTAATGTCGATTGGCTGAGGTGTTCCGCCGAACACTGTCCACAATTGAAACACGGAGATATTGTTTAAAAAATTGGTTTTATTGTCTTCCTTTTTTTTTAGTAAATCAATTATTTCGGATTCAAAAAATAACTAGGGAAGAACACTCAAGCACTGATTATATATTTTCTCAAATAATTGGTGACCCCGGCGTGATCTGTGTACACAACACACACTTTCCCATAGTAAACAGAACTTTACGACTTCGTTCACGACTTCCGCACAGAGCACCGGCACACTCGCCTGCTCCGACGTTCTCTCGTTCGCTCGTTCCTCGCTCCGTCGTTCGCACGCGAAGTTGATCGTAACAAAGTTACTGAGGAGGGAGTAGTGTGCCGTCTCTAACAGATACACACACAATACACAAGTAAATAGTGAAGAACACCGATGCACTTGAGTTTAGTAATTGAATTCGTACACACGGCGGTGGCCCGATGTGTTACGCTTTGGTTCAATTTTTGGTGATTCTAACTGTCATAGCGCCAGTTCGAATCACACGTTCTTCACTATCATCCCAAGCGCTATAATTGGTGACCCCGACGTGATCCGTGTACACACAGCACACACTTTCCCGTAGTAAAACAGTCTTCAGGACACGATCACAACTTCCGCATAGAGCACTGGCACACTCGCCTGCTCCGACGTTCTCTCGTTCGCTCCGTCGTTCGCACACGAAGCTGATCGTAACGAAGTTACTGAAGAGGGAGTAGTGTAGCGTTTCTAACAGATACACACATAATACCCAAGCAAATAGTGAAGAACGCCGAACGAAAATCGAATAAGAAAATGTATCAGAGCCGTATACCATAGCGATAACCTAACAATTCCACACCAATTGAGTGTACTTGAGTTTAGAAATCGAATTCGTACACGCGGCAGTGGCTTGATGTGTTGAGCATTGGTTAAATTTTTAGTGATTCTAGCTGTCATAGCGTCAGTTCGAATCACACGTTCTTCACTATCGTCACAAACGCTATAACAACATATATTTGGGTGTGTAGTTTTTTCTTGGAGATCCTGGGATCGTGGTAATAGTGGTTGGTTATGATAATTGTATTTACTTTGCCCTATGGGAACAGCGTTTTAGTTTATTGCTGTTTCTTCGCAATGGCCTTTGTTTGTGCGAAGTGCATTGCGGTAGGGTCAAAAATTTAGCCGATGGATTGTTTTACGGCAGTTTGCTTATCGTCGGGATTTGATGTTTGTCGACATCTGCTGCAGCTGTGCCAAGCAATTGTATTTATCCAGCTAATAGATTGGGCAATGCAGCAGTCTCATAGGACGCGGGTGCGCGAGGAGAAATACAAAGAGCTCAGAAGATCTGAAAAAAGGCTTCACAGACTGGGACAAAAAACCTTGTCTGTGAAATAGAGAAAAGTAGATAGCGAGGTCCGCACCAGGCGCGGAAATTCTACCAAATAATCCGCAGTATGACGCAGTGAATACCACGCTGCAGTTACTGCAAGGATAAAGAGGGCAATCTGATCACCGATCCTGATGGCATTCTGGAGCGATGGGAAGTGTACTTCAATGAAATGCTAAATAGTCAGCTCACAGAAGAATTGGAGGCTCCACCAATGCAAGATCAAAACCAAATGCTGCCACCACCAAGCATTGAGGAAACATTAAAAGTCATTAGACAGCTGAAATCAAATAAAGCCATTGGAGCTGATGGCATACCAGCTGAGCCGAACAAAGAAGGAGGGACGGCGTTACATCACGCAATTCATGAGATCGTGGTGCAAGTACGAGAGGAGATGCCGGAAGATTGGCGTCGTGGAATAATTTGCCCCATACATAAGAAGGGAGATATCACACCGTGCAGCAACTATAGGGGTATAACATTGTTGAGTACCGCCTATAAGATACTCTCCATTATCCTACAAGATCGGATAGCCCCATACGCTAAAGCCATCTTTGGTCAATATCAGTGTGGCTTCATCCCAGGCAAACCAGCGATTGATCGGATATTCACCCCTACGCGAGCGATGGAAAAATGTCAGGAATTTAAGATTCCATTATATAATCTATTCATGGACTTTAAGGGCGCCTATGACAGCATAGCCAGGGTAGAACTATATAATGGCACGAGAGAGTTCGGCATTCCAAACAAATTGATACGACTTGTAGGATGACCACGACCAACGTATCTAGTCAACTAAAAATAGCGGGATTGCTGTCCAAACCAATAAACATCTTTAATGGACTCCGACAAGGGGATGGTCTGGCCTGCCTCCTCTTCAACCTGGCGTTAGAGAAAGCAATCCGTGACTCTGGAGTCACAGCTAGGGGGACTATTATCACTAAGTCCTGCCAGATGCTTCCCTACGCAGATGACATCGACATCAAAAATATTAATTAATTTTTTATTCGTCAATGCAGCCGAGTGTGCGTTTTGTCAAAAGAAGGGCGGCGGACGAGTTACTCACGTAACACCCCCCCCCCCCCCCCCCCCCAAAAGATGCGTGATTCTTGGGAGAGGAATTCACGACGAAGACTGGACAGTGGGGAGCCGCCGTACACCAGGAACGGGTATACATAAAAACACGAGGGGTCGGGCGAAGGAACAACCCAAACAGGACTTCCCCTCCTCCTTCGCACGCCACAATGAGACACCCCGAATCCAAACAACCACAAAAATGTGTGCCGCACTGTTAGTGTGGATTTACCTTTGTTATATTATTCTAAAACTTTTCTTTTCTTCATTTGTCTGGCCCAAAAAACCAGATTTTTTGTCTTATCACGTCATGCACTGCTATCCCTCGACCACCCCACCGGTTCGGTGAAGGCCTCCCCACGACGGCGGCCAACTCCGAAAACAACCGAAGACACCGCTGCTAAAGAGAACCTGGGTTTACCATCATGTACAATAATGCTATGTGAGTTTCATGGAATGGTGTTTTTCTTTGAAAAACGTATGCGAATCAGTTTAATGATTCGGTGGGAACTTTAATTATGTAACAGTAGCCATAACCTTTCCAGCTGATTTCACCGTCTTTGCATTCTTTGGAGGCCGTTCTTGAAGTCTCTCTTTGTGGTGGTGAGTTGGACAGGATCTCACTGGATCAGTCTTAGCTAGTGTGCTAATTGATCCATTGTTTACTCATGCAACGAGGCCGTGACAAAACGAAACTGAGAAAGGAGGAAAGAACAAAGGGCATCATTCAAAACATGAATGCAGCTATATAAGTAGTCTTCATGCAATTATGAGATCTGGGTGCTGAAAGGAGTTTAGGTACACAATGGTGATTGTGCACTGCATCCTTGCTGGATTGTCGATTGGACAAAAGGCTGCCGAGACTGTGTATAAGCCAGGAAAATGTGCCGCGCACGTGTGTGGCAGGGTACGCTGGCTGACAGGGGCTCCGATAGGGTTTTCCTAATTAAGGATGATGCTTTGCCTGTAAAAAATTCTTTTCAGAGATTTTAATGATGCGTTAAATGCATGCATGTTAGAGAATTCTTTACGGGGGTTTGGGTGATGCATAGATTTCCTTGGGAAGGAAATGTTTGCAGATTTGCAAAGGGAGTTGGGGTTGAAATTGTGGATGGTTCTTTGCGTAAGGTTAGAGAACCTCCAGAACTGTTCTCTCGTCTCGGGAGTGTAGTGGTGTACCCATGTTTCATCTATAGTTACTAATCTGACTAGAAACTCATTTGGGTTTCGACGCATGTGCTCCATAGGAGCCTTAGAGGAGAGCACACAGCTGCGTTTGTTTTCACCTGAGAACCAATGCGGCACCCACCTCGCGGACCCTTTTTTAATACCCATTTTATTAAATACCTACAAGGTACATGTATAATTTAATTTGTTTTCATGATCTCTAATTTATTAGATTACTCGCCCAGTGATTGTAAGACATGGCCGCCCTCGAGTAATATTCGCATTGTGCCTTGACAGCTTTACTATTGTTAGATATATAGACCGAAACTAAATGTATGTTGGATGTTAAGTCATGGATATTGGACTGGTTAACCTGGAACTCTCGTGTCATTGCAATGATCCGGGAAAATGACCAGTATAGTGCCTTATAGACAACACTCCACTGAAATCCTTCAAAAACTGAACATTCAACCTGTACATGGCTGTTGTGCCATTCCCAATCTTCCTCATAATCAAAAATTATTCGTGATTAATGAAGAGGTGAGAGAAAAAATGAAGAATGGGGAACGGATTATTATTCATTATATATCACGCACAAAACGTCTGTATTTGTGTCGGGGACCCACAACAAATTACACTAACGAAATCTGAAATAAAGTATTCGTGATCCGGGAGAACAAGTTATGGAAAATCATGTTCTCTTTTCCTGGTAGCCTAATGTGTGCCATCTTTATTATTCTCATGCATTGGATAGACACCTTTATCCAAAAATATATTCATTTATAATGACATAATCTCCTCCTCAGTTTATCCGTGTATTACATATTAGGATGTTCTCTGAAACAACTGACTTATTTAGCCCTTGTGAACTGTTTTCATGTATAAATTTATTGGGTAGTAATATTTTGCTCAGCGAGGGTTGTCGTGGAAATGCAATAAAGGGTTGCGAGTGTTTCCCCGAGCTCAGTCGAATGTGCACAGAAATTGTGCTCATGTGAAGGTGTCGATGTGTATTACGAAGTACGTAATTATCAAACCGTTGGTAATTACTCAAACTACCATCCATAACTGTGCAGTCATCATCATCACCGGCACTACAACCGCAAGTCAAGGCTTGTTAAATTTTCCATAATGATTTATTTTTTCTGGGCAAGGTCATTAGTCTTGCGCCAGAGGCTCCCCAACGCGGAATCGAACCCCGGTCTCCCGGGTGACAGGCGGGTATACTAACCACTATACTATCGAGGAGCCCAACTGTGCAGTCCTTTTAGTAAATAATTTTAGAATACCAATGATAAATTCAACGAGGTGTATTGTTCAATTCCGAGATAATACTTAAGTCGAGCGGGAGGCAGTTGGAATGGAGCATACCTGTTCATATCCATAGACCTTTGTGAATTACAATATATCATACCGTTCCTAATGCATTCAGTGCTGCAGCCATGTGTGCTCTGAACTTTCATTTGCAACAATGGATGTAAGTACGCAATTGATCCGAAATATGACGCCAAAATATGAATATAAGATATTTTGGTATTCAACGCGCGATATTATTATCGACTTTCGCTATATAAGTATAGCGGTAGCATTTAGGCAATCATAAATTTCTATAGAAGTAAAGTTGGAAGACAGCTGTTAATTGACTGAGTCCTTTAAATGGTATTTTAAAACAAGATGTCAAATGAGTAAGTGGCGGTTCCAATAACGCCACCGCCCGCTTTTTCTAGGTACAACATCTAACTTCCCCCTAGAGCATACAGAAAGCATAAAAACCTGGAAAGCATGCACTTACCTTTACATAGTTTGTATCATAACCTGAAATGCTGCAAATCCATAATTTTCGCTGATGCAAAATCCATCGGCACCAAACAGACATGTTCCTTATAAGCAATTTGGTTGCACCACCATATAACCAATATGATCCAAACCAATTCATTACACATGTCTCCGAAAGAATTCTGCTGCACACATGCAAGAGATATTTCTTTCCTCTCTTGTTGACCTACAAGCACATCGGTCGGTAAACCGATCGACAGGCATCAACATTCGATAAGCATTACCACCAGGGGCATGCCTGCATACAACGCAGCATATTCCTAAGAATACAATTCGGTTACGACATTACATAACCGATATGAGTCCTCAAACTTGCCCATGCACACAGAAAGAGAATATTTTTTCCCACACACGTGCATGGCAAGTCAAATCAGAGAAAGCCAGCAACGTGCGCCCGATCAGAATGGATCCCTTACGCGTTACCAATCGGATAAACATTTCCTTTTATGGAATTGTTATATCCACGGTCCGCTTGCTCATGACGTCTATCCTTTTGCTACCTCTTCGTCAGTTGATCCGCCTTTATTGGTGATGTGTCGTTTCATTGCATTACGATAGACGCGATAATAGTGCTATAGACCAGCCCATCGACAAGATGCCCAGTAAAATCAGTGTGTCTCGAAGCAGCGATTGTTTACAGAAGTAAAATGTTTCAAACTGTAGAGCAGCATCCACGGCAGTTGCATTCCACAAAGTTATCGTCAGCTCCATTAATAACAAAGCCGATACCGGAACTTTTACCCCACATTGGTGACTTAGTGGGATAGGAGTAGAACCCGGGCCAACGACGGCACACATGCCTCCTACCCCATAAGTATGTAAAGTCACTACTATGTTGGCATACATTGTAAATGATTTCTCATATGGATAAAAATTCTTGTCTAGTCACCTCTCTTGATATCGTACTTGTGTACTTATTTGTTAATTACTTCTTTAATTTTGATAGATTTCTTCCTTTCCTTTTCAAGTAGGCTCATGTTTGACCAATCGCAGGTAGTAGAGTTGATTGTGGTGTCTAAATTCATTCCTTATGAAACTGATAGGCCACTCAGATTTAAACAAGTTCTTGACAAGTAATCGAGAAAAATGAAATACTTAATGTCGAAAAGAGAAAGGCGACGGAAGGGATATGAGAAATGTGGTAATCGAAAAAAAACAAAATAAAGACGCCTGATGAGTTCTGAGATAAGTTTTCTTGTGTAATATAACGCAGCAGTATAATATGTGCGAAGGATGAGGTAAAACCCTAAAACTGAAGTTCATCACATACATTCCGTTTTTGATTCACTCGCTATACGATGGGTCTACAACACATACCACAGAGATATGTACTGCCAGTTAAGTATCTAAATATCTCTGCCCTTCAAATCGAAAACGCTACCTGGGGAACCGTCGAAGCCGATGTTTTAAAGGCATGCTAAATGCATTTTTTCATTTTCATTTCATTTTTCATATCATTTTTAATTTCTCCCTTTTATTCTATTTTACCTACTCGCTAGACAAAAATGATTAAACTCTAGCGTATGTTTTTATTTTATTTTCTAAGTTACTGGTAAAGGACCAGTACTCTTGGGTTACAGGTGTAGGCTTAAAGTGTGAAAAATTGTCTTTCGACATTACGATTGTTTTGTTTACATGAATTTTAATGAACTTAATTGGTTACAAAGAAAATGAAGAACAGAAAAAACGTTGTTCCGTTATTGTTTTTACCATATTACTTCAATATTAAACTTACTAAAATTTATTTTTTAATTTTTTAATTTGTTAACTCAACCCTAACCTAAACCTAATATCTAAACGCAATCTTCGAAATGCTAAATCTGTGTAAGCTTTCCGTAGTTAATGGGCCTTTTTCCTTAATATCATATTATTATTATTATTATTAATACTTTATTTTGCCATTTACATGGAAACAGGTTTTTAATTGCCACTCGGCCACCAAAATCTCCGGTCCTGCTTATCCGTGTCAACTGCCCTACTGAACTGCGGGCGCTCTTCATCTGTGTGCGCAAGCTCTCGATTATAACATATTCATTTAACTATGCCCGACCGACGCACGTATTAAATCAACGGTATAGCGGATTCATTTTGTATGAGGCCGTTCATGTGAAGACTGAGGAATGCTTCTGGTGGAATAAAGCCATGGGGATGGACTGCCTCATAATACATATCATTTGGATAATATGCACCAATAATTAAATCGTTCGGTGAGCTCATTGTTCTCGCAAGATGCCCTCGGATCAGCTTGATCATAAATTTATCCACTCTGTTTATATTAGCCCCACTGTACAACGTTTCATTGTGATAATATTTTTTGTGATCGGATTCAGTAGTCCTATGTAAGTTAAAGCACGTCCTGAGGCATTATCTCTCAAAAATCCGAATCTTGTCCTTTAACCTAGGCCTCACATTAAACCACACTGGACATCCATATATGATCATCAGTCTGATGAGAGCCATGTATCATATAACTTTAACTCTGTTGTATAGTTGACTACTATGACAGCCTTCTTGTCATATCATAAGTTTTCTCTGCCCTGGCCAGCGTAGCCTCCACATGTTTGTTAAAATATAGATACTGGTCCATCCAGATGCCCAAGTATTTGACTGTATTACAAGGGGATTTCAATGATATTCAGCGGTACTGCGACACCTGCACACTCAAAAGCAATATCGAAAAGTGTAAAACCTTCCTCTTTAGAACACCACCGCCTGAAGCTATCAGAGATACTAGGAAAAACTGGCGAAAGCTGGCTATCTGAAATAGTTTTTGATCGAGCCCGGCAGTAGCATTTAATTCAATATACAACGAGTTAAACTGATTTGAAGTCGTGTTTTATAAATTTAAACTGTCTTGTTTTATAAATTTAAACTAGTGCGTTAATTCAATATACAACGAATTAAACTGATTTGAAGTCTTGTTTTATAAACTTAAACTAGCGCGTTAATTTAATTTACAAAAGAAATATACTGATTTGGAGTTTTGTTTAGACACTTGAGCTGGTGCATTAATTCAATAATAGTATAATGTAAATAGCAATAAGTGTATTTAACTAAATTTAGAGTAATAAGATAAATAAACTAATAGCTGGTGAGAGGTGTGTTTTTATCAACAACACGAGGAAGGATATAAGATAAAGACACAACTAGTAAAAAAGTCCCACATTGGTGACACACCCACGTGTCACGTAACACGTAACGCTACGTTTAATATCACAACCAGCGACGAGTTACCACAACGCAACCTTCTATACCAGAAACAGGTGACAATACGAAAAGTTACGAACCGAAAGACAATTAAAAGGTACTCGGTACCCCAAAGCCGTTCTAACCACACCACAGCCGTCATAACTTCAACGGCCAGGAGCTGCCGTATCAACAACACCACAACAGGCCACAACAGGCCACAACAGATCCAGTAAACCAGGAATAATCCCAAGTTTTCTTTTTTTAAATATTTTTCTTTGTTCCATTTTCATAATACCTATTTTTTTTTATTTCTCGGTGAGATCCTTCTGAGCCGCCAAATATAGAAGTTAAATATCGTTTTTGTAAAAGAAAAAAAAAAAAAAAAAATTTAAAATAAGATTAAATTGCAAATTATAAATTCGAAATAATCTAAGTTGCCAAATCAAAATATAATTAGTAGTCTTTCGATAAGACGTCAGCAACAATTGTTCTCTATTCAGAAAAACCAGACTAATGCGTAAGATAGAAACAGGAGTAAACATTTAAATTGTCACCAGTAGTAAATAAGTATACTAATCTTCTAGTGGAATTAGATTTGAATTTACATCATGAGAAGAAAACAGATAAGAGGAAACAGAACATTTTTTTAAAGTTTTCAAATCAGGTCTATTTAAAAAAACAATGAATTCACATTCGGGATATACACTCCTATAATTTTGTTAGGATTGGACGCAGTCATATTATTGATTTACCGAAATTAAAATTACATATATCGACACGTAACACGAAATTAACACGCACGTTGTTTGAAACATATATTTCTATAATTTTTCCTTAGCGAGTTTCTCCATACCCAGTTTTCTTATTGTTTACTTAATACGTGGCTTAACAGACAGACTTCTAAGTCCCTTATGGACATCACTACGCCGACATTTTTGGCTAATATTCCGCGACATTCAAAAGCACCCGACATTTGCAGTACGCTCTGCCGGCACGTTCAGACTCAGTTATCGCGATCTATAGGCACATGCACCCGCCCTATCCTAGTCCACTTGACACCTTTTTCTTGGCGGCGACAATAGTTTCTGCCGCCCCGCGCAGCAGGTTAAAGCTCTTCACCTGCCTTTTTTTTCTTCTCGCCGCGCACCCAATATTTCGCGTTCGGGCACCGCGTCTCTGCCAAAAGAGGATTATGACCCAATCAACAAGGGCAGAGGCGGCTCAGCTGGAGCTACCTCGCCCGCGTTCAAGGATGCATCCGACGCTGAACACCCTCCACGCCCCAACAACCGTGACTTGCGTTTACCTCCCTTCGATGAGGAGGACGCCGAGCTGTGGTTCGCCATGGCGGAGCGCATTTTCAGGGCCGCTGGCCTACACGACGAGGCGCTCCGTGCGGCCGAAGTAATCCGCGTGCTGAATCGCGCACAGAGGACTCATGTTGCACACATAATCAGGTCACCAGATCCAAACCCGTACAGCAGCATGAGAGAAGCCCTCCTTAGCGCTCACAATGAACCCGAAAGTAGACGCCACCAGCACTTGGCGGCTGAAACGAATTTTACTGGGATGAAGCCTTCACATTTGCTGACACATCTGCGCGCGATAGCGGGAACCGGGATCTCCGATGACGTCATCAGACCCCATTTTATAAGGTGTCTTCCCCAGTACGCCCGATCCACCTTGATACCCCAGCCCAACCAGAGCTTGGGCTGGGTAGCGAAAATCGCAGACGCGATTATGGAGAGCGCGGACCCTCAGTCCGAGTCTCCTACCTTCCAGGTGGCAACCGTGAATCACCACGGCGTACCGTTTACACAGCACCAATACGTTTCCCAACCAGCGTTAGTACCATATTTAATTCCTTAGGGACGTCGCGCTATAAGCGCCACAATCTTCGGTGCCTGCACGCGACCCATTGCAAACGCGCCCTCGACAAGCAGGACCGTCGTGTTTCGAGGCAAACCTCCAGCATGAGATCAACCAGTTGCGCGCGGAGGTGCGAAATGCCACGCGCGCGGTACTTAACAGACCAACTTATCAACCCCCACAAGCACAAAATCCGCAGCGCCGGATCGACCCTCCTGGAGGCACATCGACCACACGCGGAAACGCACCGACGCCTGGACGGGATAATACAAACAAAGCCCTGACCCACGCGTGGTGCGTGTACCACCGACGCTTCGGAGCAAAGGCTCGGTAGTGTAAACAGCCGTGTGGTTGGAAGCGAATAGCCCCAGTTCAGGCCCCAGCGTTAAACTAGAGCGGCCGACCGTAACACAGGCGCGAACGGTATATTCCTACTGAGCTACGAAGAAGAGTTTACGAAACCTTCCACGATCCAGCTCACCCCAGCGGTCATGCAACCGCCACGGCAATTCGACGTAAGTTCGTATGGCCACACATGAACAAGGACCTCACAAGGTGGGCTCGCGCGTGCCTCAAATGCCAGCGTTGTAAAGTGTGACGTCACAACGCACTGGAGTCGGCACAGTTTAAGCTCCCTGAGGCACGTTTCGCACACGTTCATATAGACATCGTGGGACCATTGACGCCCTCGAGGGGTTTTTCCTACGTGCTGACTATGATTGACCGCTTCACGAGATGGCCGGAAGCGACGCCGCTGCGAGTGGTTACAGCCGAAAGCGTCGCCAGGGCGTTTTATTCAACATGGGTTACACGCTTTGGCGTACCGACAACACTAACATTGGATCGAAGCCCGCAGTTCGAGGCTACGATTTTCAGACAGCTCACAGACTTGCTGGGCTGTCGGAGGGAACGTACGACCGCATGCCACCCTTCATCCAACGGGATGATAGAGCGTTGGCACAGATCATTGAAATCCTCCCTAATGTGTCACATCAACACGCAGTGGTTCGACGCCCTCCCCACTGTCCTCCTTGGTTTGAGGACAAGTATAAAGGAGGATTTGGGCGCGTCCGCTGCCCAACTGACATATGGCACCAGCCTCGTGTTGCCCGGCGAACTGTTCGTGGACGGCGCGGCAACCGCGGATCCATTAAAAAGCGTGGACTACTTGCGGGAATTGATGCGCAAGATTAGGCCCAAACCGGTGGTCGGACACCGCACGAGAAGAGTTTTCGTCCACCCTGCGTTGCATAGTAGCACGCATGTTTTCGTTAGGGTGGACAAGGTGAAGAAGCCACTCGACCCTCCGTATGAGGGCCCTTTCAGGATTCTGAAGAGGATCAGCGAACGGGTGTACGAGTTGGATATTCGAGGGAAATCTGTTACCATTGGTGTAGAGATATTAAAACCGTGTTTCTTGGAAGAGAGCAGCACGGAGACCGCCGTCCACACCACCCCGGCAACAGGACATCAGGTGGCGACTTCGGCGGGGACCTCGAACAAATACGACGGCCCTCTTACGCGAAGAAGCTCTCAACCACAACCGCGGGGCGCGACCCCAAACAGACTGAGTTAAACGTATACGGCTAGCAAGACCTCCACCCACATCCTGGTACATTGGAGAACCAATGCCAGAGACCCCTAACGTACCTCCTGACACTTTGGGGAGCTCATGTCAGACCTTGCCCGGAAAAAACAGATCATTATGGAACATTTAACAAGCCTCAGGACTTGCTAAATAAGGCCAAGACCGGTTCCAGGCTGTAGTGCCGATGATGATGATGATGATGATGTCAGCGAACCACAGGGGACCCGGAAATGAAAATACCACCAGTCAACCCAATAAGGACCAAACACCACTTGCGGCAATTTTTCAGCGTGCATAGTGCATGGTTAAGTTGCGTCGTAACCTTTTGGTTTCCTTTCCTTTTCCGCGCACATCGCCATCGAGGCGATCCGTGCCCACCTTTTGTACCGTGACTACGTCACTGCGGGGGGGAGTACCGTGACGGTTTCATGTAGCGCCACTGCCCCGTCGCACCTATTGTGGTGTAATACCCCAAAAGGAGACAATAACCAGCGTAACGGGCATTGTCTGAATTCATTAAATAGACAAAAGTGGCACCTAGCAGCATGAATTTCACGCCATCGACATGGCGTGAAATTCATACAGAAATCTGGCTTTTGGCATTACGTCGTATTTCCTTTCGAACAAGAATAAAGATCTCACGACAACGATGAATCGCTTGTCTGTGCGTTGCATAACATTAAGTATCGATAGAGATCTCACAGCTTGCAACGCACACCAAGGAATGTCATTCGGCGCCAAAAGACAACGAAAGCACCCCAACCATTGCGTTCCCACTACAATATGCCATCTGCTCGAGTGGAAGAAACGGTCGCATCTGTAACCGACCGAGCAAAGCGAGATACATCGCTCACCCGTACCTTCGGTTCGATACCATAGCACACGGGCAAGCTGCGTCCGCCTACCATGGTGTACAACGTGTATCTCGGTAGCAGGATTAACTACATACAATGTAGGAACTAAGCTTGACTACTCAATGAAGTAGACCAAAGCAACACCACCTGCACTAAGTTACCCTACGAACGATATGCGATCGGCGGTGATGCTGTGTGCGGTCGACGATCGCATGGATATACATCATCCACGTACTCCGTATGGCCTGGTAGCAACTTTTTTCGGCGATAGGTACAAAACAATAAAAAATAAAGTAAACACCCTCGGGCATGGTGATCTGCTAAAATTTGCAGACGACGCAGTTGAATGCCATGTATCTTGTCTTCCTTTTTTTTTTGCATGTACGGATAAACGGTGGTGTGAGTGTTTCTGGTGTCCGTGGTGTGGGGCCATGGATTTCGTTGGACGAAATTTTGAGTCTGAAATAGTTTTTGATCGAGCCCGGCAGTAGCATTTAATTCAATATACAACGAGTTAAACTGATTTGAAGTCGTGTTTTATAAATTTAAACTATCTTGTTTTATAAGATTAAACTAATGCGTTTATTCAATATACAACGAATTAAACTGATTTGAAGTCTTGTTTTATAAACTTAAACCAGCGCGTTACTTTAATTTACAAATGAATTATACTGATTTGGAGTTTTGTTTAGACACTTGAGCTGGTGCATTAATTCAATAATAGTATAATGTAAATAGCAATAAGTGTATTTAACTAAATTAAGAGTAATAAGATAAATCAACTAATAGCTGGTGAGAGGTGTGTTTTTATCAACAACCCGAGGAAGGATATAAGATAAAGACACAACTACTAAAAAAATCCCACAGCCCTCTCCAAGTCTATCAAACAGGCACCTGTGCACTGTTTCTGACTTTTATTCCACTGAATGTCTGAAAATAGCTTAGCTGCGGGATGTGTTGTTCCATGACCAGCTTTAAAACCAAACTGGTTATTTGGAATAATATTATTGTCCTCAACCCACTTAAGTACAGCGTTGTTTAGAATCTTCTAGAATACTTTACTGATACTCGGTAACAAACTGATCGATCGCAGATTTCTTGGGTTTGTTCTGTCTTTCCCTTTTTATGGTAACGGTTGGATGATGACCGTTTTCCAACTTACTGTATAGTATGGGTTGTTCAGAGCGTTGTTAATCAAGCCTGCATATATGTTCATTGCGATTAGAGGAAGATGTTTGAGTACAATATTGGGTACTCCATCGATACCAACTGATTTTTTGTTTCTTAATGATGCAAAGACGCCATCGATTTCTTAACTAGTGATCAAAAGGCTGTTAGCGCTCTCGGCAGTGATCTCGGCGTTTGCCGTATTTCCATTACAGAATTCGATAAAACCGTGATTTTCTGATCGCCACTGTGAAATCTTATTTCAAAGATGACGATAATTTAGTAGACCTGTGGCGGTCTACTACCGCACAAACCACGGTGGGGTTAAATACCTTTCACCCGGCCGAAGGGGACATACTTACCGTGTCCTCAACCCCGCGTGCCCACAGATACGTGGGCCCAATTTACCTTTTTGCCCAGCTAAAGAGGACATGCATACGGGCGTCCTCGACCGCACGTATCCACAGACACGTGGGCCCAATTTCTCGACCGATTCCTCATGCCTGCACGGCTATCGAAGGACACTGTCCAGAAAAGAAATTGTTTGACGACCCATTAGGGGGGCAAACACAAGTGGCCGGCGCGCCAGCGCCAGATGCCGACAGGCAGAAAAATCTCAGACGATAAATGTATAGTCAAGGTTTAAACAAATGTATGACCTTCCCTTCAGCGAACCGCAATTTGGTTTTCCTTATCGAAAGGACTATTGTGGGAACAAATGTTAAACACTAAAGCAAACAGCCGACATTGTTCCTACAAAGAAATTAAAGAATGTAAATATCGCAGTCGAAGATAATGACTTCGGCAGAGGAAATCACCAGGCCCATAAACCACACGCGGGTAATGTACACAAAGGGATACCGCAGATGTGTGAAAATCCTGACGATCCTCGGCATATCTCCGGCCACACGGACAGCAACGTTCGCATCTGTGTGTGGGTGGATGCATCCACACAGTATTCCTATGAACAATACGAAATCGTAGGACAAGTGAGGGTGTGAACTCCTGAAAATGAGAAATCCGTTGATAAAGAGAGGACACCAAAGGAAAAGAGAACGAAAAAGAAAGGAAGAACAACTGGGTGAGTTTTCCATCCTTCAACAAAATTGTATGAAGTTAGTCAAGTGAAAACATACACCGCGAACGGTCCGCGAAAGCGAAAAATTAAGAGTGTCTCGAGTTACTCGATGAACATATAGGTGTTCCAAAAAGAAAGAAAACAAATAAAAATTTAAAATGACTTTGATTTTATGGACAGTGCTCGGCGTAACACAATAGATAAATAAAAAATCCACCAAAAAGCTCTATCCTCCAATTCATGGCTGCGGCGAATTACTTCATTTGCCTTGTACAGTTCTTGAAAGAAGCCCCTACAACATTCACTTTTTCCAAGGGATCTTCAAACGCAAAAAGTTCATCATTTAGGATGGCGTTGTTTGTGTCTATGCCTATATTTGTCAGCATTCATTGGCTTTCGTCAGTTCATGGTATTTGGAGACACTGAATCTCGTTCTCATTACTCCGTCTAATATTTTATTAATTTGCGGGAACATACTAGGGTTGTTGGATTTTACCGCCCGTACTTTGTTGTTCCAATACAAATTTTCTGCTAACCTATTGTGGAGTTTTATCAGCTGTTGGAGATTTTTTAATCTAGACTTCAGTGATATATGATATGTCTACAGAACTATAATCAGCCCGATTGCTCTATACGGATGCCAAACATCTAGTCTCACAAAACGGGAAGAAAACAAATCCGCGTATTCGAGATAAATGTCCTAAGGGGTATCTTTGGAGGTAAATATGACGAGGGGGCAGGACAATGGAGGAAACTCCACAACCACGAATTAGAAGAGTTATACCGCAAACCTACAATAGTGAGAGTAATCAGGTCACGAAGATTAAGATGGGCCGGACATGTGCAGCGAATGGGCAACGATAGGACCGTTGTTACGTGCGGTTTCCGCCACCCCCATCATTTAATTGATTTTTAATATAATTTAATATTGGATGGTAAGGTGGTGAGAAAAACACACGATCCACATGTTGAATGTGCGAACATACTCCTGTTCGAGTGTGGATCGTGTGAAAGTTAGATATCTGTTTTCGGAGTGGATGGTGGTGGAGAGGGAGAGAAAGGAACAGCAAGATATTTTCATTCCGTTTGTTTTGTTTTTGCTTGCTCGATACTGTTTTTTTTCAGTGCAGTTAGAGTTCAGTTGCAGCCAACAAAAGGTAGAAAGGCAGAAGAAAAATTGTCCCGTTTTTTGAAGAAGTAGTGACAATTTTGAAAAACAAAAAGATTGTCAATATAAAAAGTTCGGAAATTAAACGTATAGAAAAAAGAAAAAAAAAGCTCGTTTTCTTTTCTTGGAGCGCCGTTTGCCGACGCAAGTGTTTAAATTTGGACTGGCCAAATCTATCCATCATGCTCGTGTTTTAATCCGCCAAAGACACATTTGTGTTCGAAAACAGGAGGAAGAAAAACCACAGGTGGTGGGGCAGCCTTTGAAGAAGAAGAGGAATCCAAAGAGCTGGAGAAGGATTTATTGTGCAATTCTCCAACAATTTACACGCCAATACGCAACCGATTAATTCCAAGACAGTATTAAGTAATTTTATATTACACATCATATTACAACTGACTTACGTCACAACTTTATATATGTCACAAGTGGCGCAGCCACGTATTTTAAATACACTTGTATAAAACTTTCTGTGGTGAAAACCATCACACCGTGCGTAGAAATCTTGACGGTTGAACAATGGGAAAGAGACCAGCAGGACGGCCGCGACGGAGATGGGAGGACAAAGTAAGGTTTGACCTTGAGGAGATCGGATCACATGGTCAAGCGTGGAAGGAGAGTGCACAGGACATGGAACGATGGGTGAGTCGAGTCGGTGAGGTCATGAACTTCCGTGTTCCTATAGGCCAATAAATAGTAATAGTAGTAGTATAGTAGACTTCAGGGATATTATCTCCTGGTCGTACCTATAAGTAAATCGTCTGTACCGTAGTTTTAGTTAAGACAGGAGTCTACTTTTTTTCTGTGGAGTGGATTAATTGTGGGGTTTCGGTACATGTTCATGTTGTCCGTAGGTGTGGTTTTTGGTATTGTTTTATCCCTAGTTTGTTTTATGGTTTCGTCCACTTTTTGTATGTGTTTGTCGATGTCATCGTTGGATATGATTCTGTTGGTAAGAGGGTTAATACCTTTTAAACGAATTTCTCTTGTTAGGGTTCTCGTAAAACACGTCAATCGCATACCCGCATAGCTATAGGGTTGCGGTATCATACATACAGCGAGTTCCACAACTTGGCTTGGTGCTTTTATCACGATTGATAATGCACAATGGTCGCTGTCATACTCAATTGTGGTTAAGCAGTTTCTATTTTGTCTGTTAGTATGTGTATGTTTAAGTCGTGTGTCAATCAGTATAATATCTAGGAACGATCCCCCTCTGAGGAAGGTAGGATATTCTGTAGCTAGCAAGTCAGCCTTATATGCAATGTGATGTTGTTCTAGCTAGTTGATTTCCTCCCGTATTGCACATGCTATTTACCCAATCTGGGTGCTAATCATGCAACTCGTCACCTACGATGTAATAGTTCCCTTCAGAGTGAAGTTGTAAGCATTGGAAAAGAGTCTCTAGCCCCACTATAAATAGATTTTGTTGATGTGCTTCTGGTGCGTAAGCAGATATGTGGTGTTTGTAACAACACACATTTAAAATAAAACACACTTTATAATTTACAACTAAATATAGTCTTTATTAACGATCACTTCAGCATTACACACACCGTCATAAACACGCACGATCGACCAGTCGAAAACGATTGCCGCAAGACTCTTTTAATAGATGACTGTCTCGGTCAATATGCACAACTTTCACGCACCCCGACACAGCACAACACTATTAAAAATAAATGACCGTCTTAGTCAACACCTGAACACCAACTCCCTGATTTGCCGATCGTTCGATCGCAGGAAAACCGTTTTCCACGTTAACAAAAGGCAACGTGTTACCTTCCTTTTGCGCTGATCTCACTTTTGATCCTTTGTATTAAGATCTCCTTTGTGAGCCAGCGCATCCTTTGTCTGATTCATAGACAATTTACCGAGGATCGGCAACCGTCTAGAAACCCTTAAACATTACCTGGGATTTCCAGGAGTGTACAGACTTGGTAATTATATTTTACTGGACAACGGTGCCAAAGATATTTTTGTATCTTAGTGGTATTGTTGTCCACCGAATGTATTTATGGTCACCGTCCCTTGTTCCGTTTACGAATTGTTTCTTGAATAGCATTAAAGGAAACGGTGCCGTCATAGGGTACGTCTGTACTCTATTATTTTGTTCTTTAGCGATGGTGCTAAGGAATTTTTGTGACATGGGTTGATTAGGGAACTCGAAGGGGATTCACATTATGTGTTCCCGAATTGAATGGGAATTGGCCCGGTATGCATGTTTAGATAGGGGACTTAGTACGTAATATATATCACATACATCTCCCTCCTTGTCGAAGAGGTATGCGGATGATGCACGCTTCAAGCACCTGAAATCTGCTCACCTCACCACTTATATTACCTTAAGTTGAAGTACTTTTTAACAACGATTGCCACCCCTCCTCCTTGTGTGGTGTTGGGTTGGTCTCTGCATGTCGTAGTTTTTGTGACATAGCTTATGCCTCCGATTCAGCTTAGTTTCGCTAGCCAGAAGCACGTCAGGACTTTCGTCTTGCGGCCCTTCTCTCGATTCTGATAAGTGAATTTACAATCACGACTAGAGCCTTAATTGTGCTTTCTGTTCCAAGGCTTATATTGACGGCTGGCTAGTCAACTGCGAATAGACCCAATTTAGTATCCTGCTCCTTTATTTGTTTTTGCATTTGTGTCATCTGCGTCTGAATAGCGAGCAAGGTTGTGAGCACATCTGCTAGTGTTACTGTTTCTGGAGTCACAGTATGTTCCGGTGATACCCGTGTAGTAGGCGGTGACGTGTTTCTCCTACCAGCTGTTACTTGAGCATACGAGAACTGGGGTGTTACATTTAGTGCTGGTCGGCCTTGAACTATCGGGCGTTCTATTTTTCGTTGCTGTGGAAACTGTTTTTCCTGTATTTCGCGGAATTAAGAACACCCTCGTTAATTAGCACAGTTTGCTGCAGAGTGCCCGAACCTTTGGCAGCGGAGACACTGGAGTATATCTCTGCCTTTTATCAATTTGTCTCATGTGACAATTTGATGGTTCAGAATAGTGATTTTTCTAAGTCCACCAACAACCCTTCTGTTATACCAAGGTCGAAGATTGATTTCCCCATCACCGGTAAGTACAGAGAAAAAGGAAAAACAGAGTTGGTGTAAACGGTAGAAAATATTCCGATCTCTACCTAATCATCGAGTCATAACTGACAAAGGATGCTGCGAAAAATAAATTGAAGACAATTCAATATTTGTATCAACTAGAGATAACCACCTACACACAACAATGATCGTGCACCTAGACTTATCCACGTACCCAATGTATTGATCGTGAACCTAAAGTTGGCCACATACCTATTATAGTGCTTTGGCAGCTAAAGTTGTACCCAGTCCAGTTGTGGTGCACCTAAAGTGAGTCTGGTCACCGCTTCGGTGATTGAGTGTCTAATCAACAAAGGAAACAGAAACCCTTCTTCTTGCACGTAATATTTATTGCACCGATTAACGGTCAAAAGTGCCAGAAGCATTTGTTTCCTTAGTTCTTGTGTGTGAAGTGCTAAAAAACAAATCCAACACAAGTGGAAAAAAACCTCAAATTGCAACCGGAGAAATACAGGTTCCTACAGAAAGAAGTAGTCTACCTGGGACATGTCTGTTCCGAAAAGGGGTCAATTCCAAATCTCTACACAACTGTAGGGTGTAATTGTAAGTGCGTCAACGTATGACACTGGTTAACTAAACACCCCGACGTTGTCCGACGAAATTGTTCGCTATGGCCGCTCACCCGGTGACATAAAAATAACACACCATCACCAACTTCCGTGAAATAAACGATGGAGTTGTTTTTTTCTGTTTATCCTTTATTAACACTTATTTATTATTTTGATATGTAGTTCACAAAGTATACACATTGTTCATTTTAAACACAAAATTTCACAGACGATAGTCTTTCAATTAACACTGCGCACTTGTTATTTACTGCGCGGTACACGACTCCGTAAATCAACGTCACACTCATATTTGGCAACCGACCCTAAGCAACTTTATTACTATAGAATATTACTAATCGAACTTATGTTACCCGCGGAGGCGTGATAGAAGAGACTCGACTTCTCTCCCGAGGTAGGCATTTTGGGTGTCCGCACTTGACGGAGGGTGAAATCTGACTGACTATTGGATATCTCTTTACAGACATGTGGAGTAGGAAGTAAGTGCACCGGCGTACGGCGCTGATTAGCTTCCTCCTCCATCATAATTACTAAATGTTCCGCAAATGTTCCGCCAAGCACTAGGAAAACTGTTCACCCGAAAGAAACGAATGTTGGGGGATTACCTTTCTTTTTGAAAACGTTTTATTGGGCAGCAGCACAGGAAACACGCTTTAACAATGAAATGTGTCTAGTTTTGCTATTATCTTTCCTTTTTATACATTAAAACGCAAAAACAGAGACACCACAATCAAAATTATGTAGATTATTCATTTAATAAAAATAGATAAAAGAGGCACCACCAGAAAATCTAGGAAAAAAAATGTCAAACGATAAAGTAAACCGTACGCACATAATTTAAGAAGCAATCCTTTCAATTACTACGTATTGTAAAGCTACCATTCACAAACGAAAGATGAATTATCGTTTTTGTGAGAAGTGGAAACGATATTGTATATGTATCTAACTTCTTCACATAATATTTACTTTTACACGATAGCCTTCAATTGAGCGAATTTGTTTTGTTTAATGAAATTGAATTTTTTTTTTAAATTAAAACATCTACCTGTGTAAAAAATTAAAAAAGAAAATATATTTGTATCCGCAAATAGCACGAGATTGAGGCAAAAATAAAATAAATATTGTAAACCCCTTCTGGGTACAAACCGGTGTACAACCGCGTTCGCCTCGCTTGTGACTCTAACCAATCCCACACGACTCGAACTCAACACACTCGACTTTTCGACTCCATCAACTTCACTCCTTTCAACTCGCTTGGCTCTTTTTCGACTTCACATGACTTCACGTCAGCCACATTTGACGTCTTTTGACTCCGCTCAACTCCATTATTCGACTCCTCCTATTCGACGTCATCAAACTCCTTCAAACCGGCTCCTCATCACACTTTTGCTACTCCGCGTAGCACATAATCAATAGGACGCCTGGTTTTGTCCCGCTCGTAATACTTCAACCCCTTTCTGGCCCTCCTTAAATATTGGCATACAATGCCCTCTATTTCAACATCTTCTTTTTCGGTCCTTTCCTAAATATTGGCGCACACTCTCGCCATTGCTCAACACCCATTTTTTGCAAACCGGCCCCTTAGCTAACAACAGCTACTACGCGTAGCATATAATCAATAGGACGCCCGGTTTTGCCTCACGTGAAACACCTCACCCTTTTCTGTCTCTTTTCTGAAGGTTGGCGCTCACGCTCACCAACCATAGCCTTCACGCAACCCCATGCATCCCTTCTCGACTCTGCTTGACCTCTAACACCTTTTTCTGTCTCTGTTCATATATTGGCGCCCATCTACGCCAAAAACAGTTATCACGCGAAACTGTTCATCAATGCTCGACCTTTCTACCCGATTTCAGCAAGCCAGCTTCCCTCGTTACCACAGCTACTACGCGTAGCAGCACCCATCAGGGCACCTGGTTTTGCCCCTTTATTTAAATTTCAGGACATTCGTCCTTAGATCTCCTACGTCTCCCAAATGTCTCAGCAACACCGGTCCACAAATTAAACCGATACCACCGGACTGAGACAACATACCTGGTTCCCCAATCTTCAGCCACCATGGCTCCCCTTTAGCGGCAACTAAAGGCTATACACGCCCCTCTACGCCGCCTCAAATACCTAGGTGCATAATACTTCGGAGCGCACTTCTAATAACCCTAGGGCGCCCTGGGGTTGGACACAATCAACCACCCACCAGGAGCCCCCTAACCAAAATCCCCTATTTTTCTTTTTTTTTTAAACAAGAGCGACGGCCGGCACCTCACAGCAAGTTTCCATTCGGTCGAGGTCGCAGCTACCGCTACATTGGCACCAATGTACCGGTCCTCCCTCGATAGGTAAAACGTGCAATTGAGGGCCCGCCCTCCTTTACCAGTCCCAGCGGCAAACAAATAGCCATACAAACGTATGGACAAAAGACACCCGCTCTGGACTTGGTCCCTTTCCATTCCGCACACGGCAACCCGTCACAGCGGATGGGAATTACCCTGGGATAAATCCCCCTCCATCTCGCACACACTATTTCGTCACTGCGGATGTGAGCGGATTTCCGATAGGTTCCGACCTATTCGGGCGATAAGCCTGTTGGTCCACGAGACCCATAACAGGCCGATGGACCACGCCGCACACATTTGCCCTTGATGGCATCAAGCGGTAACAACTGTGTCCATCTTATCGATAAAGGCCCAAACAATAACCAGGAACTGGTCACCACGACAGTCCCTTAACATTACCACAGCGCATTTCCGAAGCAACCTCCCTATCATCACAGCACCCACCATCGAGCATTCCCTCGCCCCTACCTTTTTTTTCGTGACTACGTCACTGGGAGGGGAGTACTGTGGCGATTCCGCCAGATCCCACGGCTCGCCTTCCTGAAAAAACCCCCATAACCATAACCCGGGTCTGCACCAGCTTTCGCTAATGCAATTCGCATTAGCATCTTAGATGCTTCACGCATCAAACAGACCCAATTATTATAACCCTAAAATCCCTATAAAGAAAACTTACCTTCATGCATCCCTTCGCATACCATTTTTCACAAGATTTCTTTGTTTTCCTATTTGGTATTCTGAACCAATTCGGCACCAGACAAATTCCTGTAAACAAAATAATTCGGATTGCAATCAATGTAACCGGCATGACAGGGACCATAAATATCGCGCCGTCTATTTTCCCAGCCGCGTCATATACCATACATACACATTGCCTGGCAACCTTTTTTGTTTGTCTTACCAACAAACAACCCAAGCAGCTGCATATAATTAGCGCAATAGACGCTGAAACCAAATTCTCCAGCATTTTCTAATGCAAATATGAACCCGGTTTCTATTGCAGCCAGAGATGCCATAAACATCCATATTGCTTTTAGCACCTTTTTCTCCCAACGTCGAAAATAGCGACGAGGCATCGTATAAACATGACCCTCATTAAAGAGCGAACCATTTGGTCGCCTTTTCTTTTGTCCTTGTCGCCTGCCTGTTTCGCTGTTCCACTGCACGTGTGAATAGCATTGATCTTAACGACCCCACACATACCACCATGACCTGTATTACAAGATCTGGTTTCCTATACCACCAAGAGAGACTTTACGTTTCGCTGGTGGTAGGTAAAAAACGATATCCTTATTGGTGAGGATATCGTTTGAGTCTCATTCCATCACCAGACCAAGTCGGTCGTGTCTCCACTACGCTACCTTTGCGCTCGGTACGCGTAAATACGATGGGCCACCCTTTTACCATCGAGGGGTGCGTCGGAGTTCGCACCCCCGTGAGTCGTGTGTGTTTTATTTTTCAACTCTAGGAAGTTTTAGTTAATTTTTTTTTTCCACGTAAATTTATCCGTGAATCTATGAAATAACGTAAATTTATTGAACCCAAATTGTTTATTATCGAAAACATATAGTGCGGCAAAAAAAAAATCGGTATGCAATAGCCTCTTTGATAAAACAATATCCTTAAGTTCATACGAAAGTGTTCAATAGTTTTTGTGAAAACGAATAAATCATACAAAAATGTAAAAGACAAACAATAAACAATTTATAAATAACATTTAACTGTCTTGTGGCGGAGCTTTACTTCTTGTGTGTGACAATTTTTCAATTTGTTAACTAGTGGAACTTTGTTTCGGTGAGGATGGGGAGTGAAGTGAACCGTGTGCCCGTGTCCGGCACAATACTTCCTACCCCACAGACATCCAACAAAAACGAACCTAAAGGATTCGCCGCCAATGGCGAAGGTCCAAAACAAAAGGAAACAGGGAAAAACTCATGTAGCAGATCGAATCTGCTGCTACATGTTTGGGCAAGATAAACTGCCGCCATCCGCAAGGGATAGATTCTTTGATTGACGTGAGTGAATAAAACTCCTGCCGTGACGTGAGTGAATAAAACTCTTGGAATAATGAATCAAGCATTGCGTATGGCCGTTGCCAGATCATTTAAAATAAACATATTTCGGTGATGTATGTTGTCTTAGGGATATGTTAATCCCGTTGAAGGGATTGTCAAGCGACAGTATCCGCTTGAGTGTTTACTTTGTGTAAACTAAAATTGGTGGTCATGACCGATGCTGGTGATCGTTCCGAGAAACGGCAACGGATCATAAAATCGGTCATCCTGAGATACAAGTAAATATGCGCGCCTGAAAGGCCAATGTTTAATTTGATCTTCTTTACTGGTAGGAAAGATAGATCCTAGACATGCCGTTGAAAATCTGGCTTGCAGGTGTGCAAGCAACCCGAAATGATGCTAGGTCAATGAATGGGTACAATGATAACACACGGAAAGATCAGCGTGTGTTGGTAGATATGTGCCATCCATTGTTCGGTCGCGGAAGCTCGTGGTGTGCTGAATTGATGTCATGGCAAGATGATAATCTTGCAATGAATTATGATTTCAGAAATGACCGTGGAGAAGAGGCTTGGAAAAGCCCCCAAAAAAGGTAAGCTGCCTAATATATATTTATGTCGGTTATCCGTAGGGATAACCGAAATGATTCCAGCTAATTGGGTGGTGGTTAATGCCCTAGTAAGATTGTACAATCTTGCCGAAATTTCAACTTTAAGGTAGTTGTATTGCTGGTAATGGTGGGGATCAAGCGATGCGTGGCTCTTCGGGCCCTGAAAAGCCCCACACAATTGCCAGTGTCCGAGATTCCCCCATTCCTAAGAAAGTAAGAAACGTCCAGTAATTTATAGGCCTGGCGAACTACTATCGGAAACTAGTTCCAAATTTTTCGAGGATAGTGCGCCCTTAACAAACTTGTTAAGAAAGGACGTAAAATGTATGTGGTCCGACAAATGCCAGCAGGCATTTGAGAAAATAAAGGAAATGTTTGTCTCGCCGCCACTAATAATCTATCCAGATTTCACCAAAACGCTTTAATCTGACCATGGGTGCGAGTAATGAAGCGCTGGGAGCCGTGCTATCACAAAGTGAAATAGGCAAAGACCAGCCCATCGTTTATGCCGGTCGAACCTTGAATAAGGCGGAAAGGAATTACTACACCAACGAGAACGGGTTATTAGCCATTGTGTGAGCGGCTAAGAATTTCCGTTGTTATTTTCAAGGGTGTAAGTTCACTGTATACACAGACCACAAGCCAATAATGGGAGTATTTAACGTGAAAGGTCCCACCTCACGTTTGACTAGATTCCATCACAAATTATTGGAGTTTGATTACCTAATCGAGTACAAACCCGGTAAATATAACACCAATGCGGATGCCTTATTGCCGCATCCCGCAAAATTGTGATAAACCTCTCACACTACAAAGGTACAATGTAGTGACACGCCCCCAAGTTAAGAAACTAAGGGCGAGCCAAGAAACCCAGGCTAGTCAACGACGGCATGTCATCTTATAGCGTATTGTGACAATAGTGAAGACAAACCTCACCAACCCACGTGAACTTTTCCTACAACTTCCGCAAAGCTAACTTTCGCCTATTAAATGAGCATCTTAGCAGTATGGCATTCGCTTTGATCACCTAGATGTACAAGAAGCTACTGCCGTTCTCAATATAATATACAATACCATTGCCATATATGTCCCTTATTCTCGACATAGGACATGGGTATCATTCCCTCCATGGTACAACCGCAAACTCTATACATTTCGGAACAAGAGGAATAATTTTTGGAGCACTTTCCTAAGAACACGCTCTTCCCTGAACTACTCCAATCTTCTCGATTCCTCATATAAATTCACCGAGCTTTACAACTCTCTTTACTACAATTATCTCACAAAAACACAAAACAACCTGATAAATGAACCTAAATCTTTTTTCCATTTTATTAACTATAGACGTACATCTGACGCCTATACCAATTCCCTTTCCTATGACACGATTACTTCAACCGACCCACAAACTACTGCCAACCTTTTCGCTTCTTTCTTTAAAAAACCATTCACGGACAACTCTTTCGAGCCTAACGGCTCTTACTTCAAAGACCTGCCCGAATCCTCCTTTGGCTGCTTCATCTCTCAGATTGTCCAGCATCACCTAGTTGAAGAAAAATTAAACTTACTTAAAGACGAGTTCAGCCCTAGACCTGATGCACTTCCAGCTGTCCTTTTAAAAAAAATGTTCTTCTTCTCCTTCTCTCCTGCTATCAAAGATATTCAATCTATCCCTTACACAAACTGTCTTCTCAAATATTTGGAAGTTCCGTTTTGTCACCCCCATACATAAAAAGGGGCCAAAAAAGGATATTAGTAACTACCGTTCCATCGCCAAACTTTACAACGCGTTATGTTTTTATGTTTTCGGTGCAAATCCATCATCCCACCTAACCAGCACGGTTTCCTTACGGGATAGGTCGACCACCACCAATCTAGTTGAATTGTTATCCCACGCTCTCCGTGCCTTGAAAAACGACAACGAAGTCGATCTAATCACAACCGATTTCAGCAACGCCTTCGACCAAATTTCGCACAACCCTGTGGGGAGGAAGTATTGTGCCAGGCAGGGGCACTCAGTTCACTTCCTTCCACCAGCTTACGAAGACAAAGTTCCGCGGGAAAGAAAGCCAAACTCACTGATTTAAGCTATTAATTAGATCATCACTTTATTTGTTCCTTTAATGGCTGGCGCAAAACAAACTACTCTAAAAATAAGCACTATTAATGTATCCGCTAATGTAGACATCACACTTTATCAGACTACGGACGGAGGATATTGGCGTTTGCCATTTTGCACACACACGACTGGGGCTGAAAACTTGGGTACGAGATGTACGCATTCTCGGTGCGCAACGAGGAGCGGAAGACGAAGACCCGGCCGGCCAGGTCGGGTGATGGAAAACGACTCTGTGATTCAACCCTCGTTTGGGGTAAGTTTAGTGGTATGGTGAAAAGGATAGGTACGATCACACACGTACACCAGTGGTGTACGTGTGTGATCGTACCTATCACCGTGTTTATCGATGCATTTAACAAAGGATAAACGAAACCTGAAACGAGGAAAAAAGAACAAAGGGATCGAAAAGATCATTGTTTACGCTATACATTTTGGCTATCATAGTCGGCAATTCATCGGAGAAATTGTGCTGAAAACAAATAAGGGCATCATTACAGTCGTGGATGAGTGGTGCGTATGCGTTAATAGATGCATCGCCATTAGGAAAATGTGCTAATGGGTTTTAATGTTTATGGCTTCTCAGACTGCAGTAGGAACCGAGTTTTTTTTTGTACTAAGTTTCCGATGATAATGCTTGAGATGCGGCAATTGTTTGTCGATTGGACAAACGAATCGCGGGTCGGTTTATTTCAGCTGTATAAACAAGCTGTCCGACATAGCATTTTACGATGACAAGGGTACCGAATGGTTTGGGATTTATGATGCCGTATGATGTGAAGAATTCTTTACAGGAAATTTGAATAACGCATTAAATGCGTGAATGCTGTGAGAATTCTCTTTAGGGATTTCAGATAATGCATTGGATGCAGTAAACGTCCTTGAGAAAGGAAATGTTTCAGGTATGCTGGTGATTGGGATGCAAATATGGGTTGCGAATATGGGGGATCTTCAGGTGAGCTTTAAGAACCCCCACGACCCTATCCTCTTTAAGCTATCCTCCCTTGGCTTCAAACCCCTACTGATTAAGTTGATATCTTCCTATCTTAACGATCGAACCTACCGTGTCAGATTTAGACCCACCCTCTCCAATACGTTTCTTCCCACGTCAGGGGTTCCCCAGTGCAGTCACCCCCTATTAATTCTTACTATTAATGATATAGACCCCAGTATCAAGCACTCCTCCATCTCTTTATATGCGGACGACACTAAACTCTTCAAGACGATCCGCTCTTCGGTCGACTCCTCACTTCTCCAAATGGATTTCGACAGCTTTTTAACTCGGTGCCAAAACAACTGCCTCGAACTAAATATTGCCAATGTCACTCAATCACCTTCTCCCGTAAACGACCCCTCTCCACGCTATGCTCCTGTGTCTTACTCAACCAACAAATAACACATGTACAAACGATTCGTGACCTTGTCATCTTATGCGAGCTTAACTTCATCCCACACATTGATGACATAATTCTCAAGGCCAACTCTGTCCTTGGCTTTGTGAAACGGTGGTCGAAAGAATTCTCTAATCCTTACGTTTCCAGATCGCTCTATACAGCCTTTGTCCGCCCCCTTTTTGTATATGCTAGTCAGGTTTGGTCTTCTCACTACTCGTCCCAAATTCGAAGGGTCGAAAGAGTGCAACGTCGTTTTTTGCGTTTTGCACTCCGAGGATTAAATTGGGAAAATCCTTTGATTCTACCCCCATACAGGAGCCGTCTCCACCTAATTAACCTTAACACCTGAAGAGCGCAGAATTCACGCCGATATCCTCTTCATCCATCGTCTACTCTCAGGTTCTATCAACTGCCTAAGCCTGCTCTCCTCCATCACATTTTCCACCAATCCCCGAAATATGCGAAACCCTCGTCTCTTCTATTTGTCCGCCCTTCACAGGACTTACGGCTCTAATGGACCCATTTCGCAAATGCAGGGCTGGGCAAACTGTCACCCCACGTTCTTTGACTTCAATCTCACCTCTCCCGCTCTGAAACGTCGTCTCCTCTCTTACCTTGTGGTGGCGTTGTTGCTAGTGCGTCGACACGGACGCTGATTAAACGGGAACACCACTGCTGCTATGCTGAAACTTCACGCAAAGAACAAACTCCACAAATAAAACACTCGATTTAATAGTCACATAAAAACAGCTTTTTATTTTCGGTAGTCTTAATTTTTAACTTGTTTTAATTACAATGGTGTTACTGGAGCGAGGCCCTAATTGTTCGAATAAATGTAAGGGAAACGGGGGTACCGCGAAATTAATCGACGTTCAAGCTGAACTAGATTTGTGCAACTATCGTTCAAAAATTCAGTAGGTACGTGCAAACACAACACTCCGCGATACTGCCGAATTAAAACCTGAAGCGTCTTGTAGGAAAACGTACCCACTCTGCGACGCTGATCGATTAACACTTGAAATAATTTGATGGAAATGTATCCACTGGTGACACTGACTCAGTAAAATTCTCCAACGCGTGTGGCACCGAACGGTGACGGAATCTGACTCTTCTGACTGACTGGCAAACTTTGACTCCACTGCTGTTGCACTCCATATCCCACGAGATGCAACGGTGGTGGAGTTCCACCGATGTGGGAGGAGCAAATCGGATCTTCTTGGTGGCGACCAATGAACGATAGATTTGGGGTTTAATGGAAGAATTCCCTCATGTGACCGTACAGGTCTGGTACAATGCCCATTCGCTGGAAGTGTGGACAGCGATCAATCCTGCAGCTGTTCAAACAAAAGAACAAGGAATAGAGGCTGCAGGCATCGTTGATGTAAACGATAGTGGCGATCGCCGGATGACGAAATAGGTTTCTGTGTATTATGTAAACAGAAACGCTATTTCGGGGGCCATACGCTGAGATGCGCATTTGTTTGCCCTAACCAATGCAACATGGGAACATCGGTTGTTTACATGATCGGTTAAAATCATGCCGTTGCAGGCAATAGATTTTTCTGTGACGATAAGTAAACAGAAGATTTATTCGCCATGGTAATGGCTAGGGTGGCAATTGTTTGGGTTAGGAAAGCGATACTTGGGACACGATCATTGGTGTGATTGTTTGAATAACAATCATGATCGTGTCCGATTCGATGCTCGGTAGTCGCTTGGGCAATCGAGCGTCGGAAATTTGGTTGCAGCTGTGTACGCAAGCAAGTTGCCCGACGTGTCTTTTTGGACCAACGGATTGTTGGAACAAGAACACACAGAAAGATTGGCGTGTGTTTAATGATCATGGTTGCAGACATGCTGAGCCGATCGGGTTCCTATATGGTTTATGTAAAGTGAATCGAAATGGTTTGTCGTATGCGTTGATTGATGCCATGGCAAGATAATGTTCTCGCCGTGGGCTTATCAGCTCAAACTGATGAAGGAGAGCTTTGAACAGCTCGTATACAGGTAAGCTGCTTATGATCGGTACTGGTATTTGCAGGATGGGAACGGGGAGTTGGATTAGGACGATGGGTGGTTCTTCGGGCGACTTAAAGAACCCCCACAACCCCTCCTGACCCTACCCTGCTCACCGCCTACACTCTCCCGCACTCATACTCACACCCTACTATCCGGCTTATCCTCGCCCTTCCCTGTCCTACCACCTAGACTATTATTCTATCCATCTTTGTTTAGTTCCCCATTCCATTTTTGTTACTTTAAAGTTAGTCCCCCACTCGAAGAAGATGTGGCTGCACAATCATACAAAGATACTACCAATCTTGTATGGCAAGAACAAACAGGGTCCATCTATACCAAGAAGAAACTTGGACTACGTATCATAATCCTCCCATTGATAGACACTGTTGAGGAAGAAAACCTGGCAGGAAGAATACCAAACTTCACCAAGCCAGAAGTAGGTAAAATTACGTTTCATGAGCAAGATGGGTTATACGCCATCACATTTATATAGGTATATAAATAGTAATGATTCATATAGTTATGTTTTAACAGTATTGTTTATTTATATGTATTTTTGTATAATATTAATGAATTTTTGATGTTTATGTGATATTAGTTATTTTTTGACATTTGTTACTGTCGTCTATTTTTGCCCATATCGTTCCTTTTTTTTTACGTACCGTTATTACTTTATATTTAGTTAACTAAGCAAAAGAGTCTTAGATTTGCAAAAACACCCTGGGAATAACCATAGAGTTTATAGTGGAAAGGAGGTTGGGGTTAGGTTGGGGTTGGACTCTTAGAAATACGGTTTTAACCTATTGTTGTGAACTTCAACGGATCTTCGGCCTATTTTGATGGCCGTATTGCCTGGGCCCTTTATAGCTATGACTGGGAAGGGTCCCTTCCAAATAGATGTCATTTCGCCCTTACGATTTTCGTTTTTCATCAACACCTTGTTTCCCACATGAAACGATTGTGGTTTCGTTTCACTTCCGGAGCAGGTGGTCGCTTTTAATGAACGACATTCCTCACACGGCTTTTTATGTCTCCTAATATCGGATAGCATGGCTGGCCACCAGTACCTTTGTCGTATTTTATTATACGATTTGGTGATGCTCTGATTTGCTGATAGAGTGTCCTTTATTCGGTCAATACCTGTATCATGACCACTTGACTCTTTGGGGTTCCTCTTTTTGTAGTTAGAATTTAACCTGAAATATTTCCATTTATCTTGGGCTTGCTGTTGTTTTCCTTTATAGTATTTATTTTCAGGTGCCCTTTTCTCAATCGTTGAGAGTTTGATCGGCACACTAAATACCGTTGGATTCATTTCCGTCCCAGGAAATGTGATGCACTGTTTGGGGCCTTCCACATTGCAATTCTTCGACAGAAAGTCGTTTCCAAGTAGTCCGTCTTCTGGTAGATCGGGCATACTGCTCACTACTTGAAACTTGCATGGGAGTTTAGACCTACCATTCAGTTGGAAGTTCACCTTGCAGTTTCCCAAGGTTCGGATACTTCCAAACGGCATCTGTAAGGTACAAGCTTCTCGCCGGTTAATTTTAACGTCTTAACGTCTTAACGAACTTACCTCAGCGCTTACTACTAGAGTCGTGTGTTTATTTACACCTACATCTATTGGTAGATGGACAGTTGGAATGCTGGTTACTGGCGAGCGTGGAGTCCTACTGTGGTAGCTCCTTTTTGCCACGGAGTGTTTTGGCCTACTTCTTTCTTGTTCTGAAGGGGGAGAATTTTAAAAAAATTGGTATTGAAATCGCGATTCCCATTTCAGCTTTTGCTGACAGGATCCTAGGTGGTGGCCCTGCTGGCCACAGAAGTCGCAAATCTGCCTTTCATGCAAAATCCTTTTTCCCTCCCTCAATCGCCAGCAATCACGGATATCGTGATTTATTCGCTGACATTGTGTACAAAAGGGTGTGTTTTTCCGTTTTACACAATCCTCGTAGGTATGCCCGCTTTGGTGGCAGTAACTGCAAGTTATTTTGATGATAGGGGCATCCTGTGTAATGGGTTGTGTGTAGGGAACTACTTTGGGTTCAGGGGAATTAGGAATAATCTCTTGAGGACCTGCGGCGGTTTCCCCCGACGCCACTGCCCGCCTCACATTTTCAACGGGAACACCCCATAAGAAGGGCATTAACCCAGGCGACGGTGCATAGTCCGAATTTATCGGGCGCGCGGTTGATGCGCTATGGACCGTGGTTTTCGTGCCGAACCACGAGGGCGGAAACAACAAAAACCTGGTCGTCGCAGAGCATCAAGTTCTATGGGGAAAAAGAGTAAAATTTCCTGCAAGGATGAATAGCTTGTTTGTGCGTAGCACAACATGAATATCCGATAGAATTTGCTCAACATGCAGCACACACCGGGGAATTTCAACCGGCGCCGACGGTCAACGAAAAATATTCCAGTATTGGTTCCCGCCAACATGCACCCTTTCTCGAGTGGAGAAAAACGGTCGCATCCTCAACCAACGGATCAATCGAGATATTCGGACAAGAATATCTTCGATCCAGCACCGTCACACACAGGCAAGCTGCCCCCTTTTCATCAGCGAACACGGCGGGCAATTCGGTAGCAAAAACCAACCTACAGGCAAGTAATAACATGCTTGCCTACAAGAGAAGCAAACACAGGGAATAGCCACCTGCACCATTTGCACGACGATCGATATGCGATCGGCGGCGATCTTGGTTGTAGTCGCGGTCGTATGAATATTCGTCGTTCCTAGGGAAGATACACTAGCGAAGTTTGCACGATCAACAATAATGCTTCAAGCAGTAGTGATCGTGTAAACAAATCATGTGAATTGCGATGATCCCATGTCTGCATGCTGGGGGATACGCACGTAAGCGGCAGACGCGATTAGCGTGTATGTGTTTTCACCCTTTCCTTTTTTTTCTTGTTCGCCTGGCAAAAAGCTAAAAGCGCACCGTATATGGTAGTCGAGGCAATGGTCTGTTTTGGGTCCAGGCGCTGTGTGTGCAAAATGAAACCAAGAAAAAGAAAAGAAGGGATTGCATATGAGGTAACCCTAGTGAGTCAGGATGAATTGAGAAGTCAGTCGTGGAGAAGAATTGAAATGTGGAGTTAACCGTCGTGGTGCACCAATACTTAAAACAATATTTACGGTGTTGAATAACCAGTTTGTTTGTGCGGTATACCAAATTAAATTATGAAATATTATACTCAAAACAATATTTACGGTGTTGAATAACCAGTTTGTTTGTGCGGTATACCAAATTAAATTATGAAATATTATACTTAAAACAATATTTACGGTGTTGAATAACCAGTTGTTTGTGCGGTTTACCATTAAATTGTAAAATATTAAATAAGATTCAATAATAAAAATAAACTGAGGATTATTACGAACCTATTCGTTCCACACCGAATGTGATTTTTATTTGGCCATCAATTGTAGAGTGTAGTATCAAGTGGAGTCAGATAATAGACGGTACTAGTGGGGTTACGTGGTTAACCTGTGCCCCTGTGGCACCCTGATTGACACGCCGCGTAACATATAAACATTAAAGACCCATAGACCCACTTCTGTATGTGTACTTGAGTTGAATACCTGCGTGGTTGAGGTTGCTGCGAAGGGTGGGGAATGGTATATTGGTGAATATTGTGAAGACGGGAGTGAGTTCGACTGAGGTTTTTCGAGTTCTTCCAATTCTAACGTCCTTTGCATTAGAGTGTCAAGTGGTTCTCCGTCCATTAATAATAGAAATTGACGATAGTATGGATTTAAAAGTCCACTTCTATACACACTCCTGGCAAAGTCGTCTAGCTGTATTTTTATACCCTCGGCGGACGCGGAGCCATATCTCTTCTCCGCTGCCAGTGTGCATCTTTCCAACGTTTGCTTCAAACCTATTTGGAACAAGGTGACTGCTTCCGCTGGGTTCTGTTTGGTAGCCAGTAGTTTATTGACCAAATCTTGGTAGCTTTCTACTGGCTGGTAAACTTTCCTCAGTAGATCCTCTGCTTCTTCAAAAGATGAAAACGGCGTGAACGCGAACAATGCAGATGCTTCTCCTCGCAACCTAGTACGGAATATTTGTAGGAAAACATTGTGCTCTTCCACTGGGAGACAATTCAAAACCCTCCTACTACAATCCAAAAATGTATGGAGTTCGGCACCTAAATGTGGATTACGTTCCCCTGAGAAGATGGGAATTAGCTGTGTTGACAGCTTCGCTACCTTTGTATAGTCTACAGCCATATTTTATATATAACTGGACTTAATTTGGGTAAAATAGAAAAGGGGAGAAAAACAGTCTGAAGATTGTCAATTTAAATCCGTAATGCCGCTGAAAAAGACAATAGGGAATGCTATGGGGACGAGGACTATCACTGCTTCATTTTCATTTCATTTTTAAAACATTTTTTTATTTTTCTTTTTATATTCTTAATTTCTAAATTAAAGGCTAGACAAAAAATGCTTAAATTCTAGCTTAATTATCTTATATAATAACTTACTGGTCCTTCGCTGACGCTCTAAGCTAAACATTACTTAACATTTGTATAATTTGCCTTTCGGCGACAGAACTTTGTGGCAGTACTGATAATTAGTTGAAATACAAAGATAAATTTGAAAAACGTTGTCAATTTTTTTTTTGTTTTTTTTTTCTTAAAATTTAACTTCTTAACTTATCTACTTTTTTTTTTTTATTTATTAATTTTTTTATTTTTTTTTTTATTTTTTTATTTTTTTATTTTTTTTTTTTTTTATGTAAAAGCACTTAACCTAACTTAACTTAAATTTTATACTAACCTAATTCTAGAAAAGCTAAGTCTATGTAAGCTAGCTGATGATACTATGATTCTATACCGACTTTGGTATCCAGGTCTTTATATGCCATTCAACCACCAGAACTGTTGACGCTGTGTAATACTATCGTCCCGTTCTCTGTGGGAGATAGCCCTACTGAAGCGCAGGAGCTCTTCTTCGGTGCGCGTTACTTCCCGGCCGTAGCACAATCGCCCGTCTACAGATGATCTACTTACATGATAGATCAGCGGAATTCCGGATCTATCCTGTATAAGCCCTTTCATATCCAAGTCAAGGAACGCCTCTGGTGGAACAAAGCCGTTGCGACGCACGCTCTCATACTACAAGGCGTTTGGATAATAGGCCCCGAAAATTAGGTCATTGGACGAGCTTATTGCTCTCGCAATATGTCCTCTGATTAATTTAATCATAAAATTATCCACCCTATTTATGTACGCTTCATTATATAAAGTCTCATTTGAATAATACTTTTTATAGTCCGATTCCGGTGTTCGATATAATCTGAGACAACTTCTGAGACACTTTCTTTCGAACACCCGAATCTTTTCCATCAAATTTGGACCTATGTTGAACCATACTGGGCAACCATATATGAGCATTGGCCTGATTAGCGCCATGTAGCATATGGCTTTTACCTTGCTGTCAAGTTGGCTACTGTGAAATAGCCTCCTTGTCATAGCAAACGTTTTTCTAGCCTTGACCAAAGCAGCCTCTACATGTCTGTTGAAATACAGATATTAGTCTAGCCAGATGCCAAGGTATTTAACTAAACTCCTGGTTTCCAGTTTATCTCCATGCGGTCCCACGATAACTAGCTTTCGACAGTTTTTCCTTGTGTCATACGTGGCTTTATATAATGGAGTTCTAAATAGGATGGCTTCACATTTCTGGAAGTTGATCTTAAGTTTCCAGTCATCGCAATAGCGATGCACTTTGTAGAAGTCCCGCTGTATTAACCTATTTATGATCTCAACTCTCGGACCTGTACTGTAAATTATGAGATCGTCTGCGTACGCAATTGCCTGAGGAAGTGCATCTAATAAGTCGCTAATGTAAATGTTAAAAAGAATCGGAGAGAGTACCGCGCCCTGTTGCAAGCCATTCTTGATATTATACTTTTTATTAGAGGTCACATTACCACTTTTGAGCACGAACCTCCTGTCCTTTAACATATCGTAAAGTACATATAGTAAAGGCTTATGTATGCCATGTCTGACCAGTTTGTAATACAACCCTTCGATCCAGACGGTATCAAAGGCTTTCTCCAAGTCGATCAGACAGGCACCTGTGCATTGGTTCCTACATTTATTCCATTGTATGTCGGAGACCAGTTTAACTGCGGCATGTGTGGTTTCATGAACCGCCCTAAAGCCAAACTGGTTATTTGGAATAATGCTGTTGTCGTCTACCCATTTTACCAAAGCTTTTATATTCTTAATTTCTAAATTAAAGGCTAGACAAAAAATGCTTAAATTCTAGCTTAATTATCTTATATAATAACTTACTTGTCCTTCGCAGACGCTCTAAGCTAAACATTACTTAACATTTGTATAATTTGCCTTTCGGCGACAGAACTTTGTGGCAGTACTGATAATTAGTTGAAATACAAAGAAAAATTTGAAAAACGTTGTCAATTTTTTTTTGTTTTTTTTTTCCTAAAATTTAACTTCTTAACTTACCTACTTTTTTTTTTCTATTTATTTTTTTTTTATTTATTTTTTTATTTTTATGTAAAAGCACTTAACCTAACTTAACTTAAATCTTATACTACCCTAATTCTAGAAAAGCTAAGTCTATGTAAGCTAGCTGATGATACTATGATTCTATACCGACTTTGGTATCCAGGTTTTTATATGCCTTTCAACCACCAGAACTGTTGACGCTGTCGTCCCTGGCGCTATCGTCCCGGTCTCTGTGGGAGATAGCCCTACTGAAACGCAAGATGGTGCGCGTTACTTCCCGCTCGTAGCACAATCGCCCCTCTACGGATTGTCTACTTACATGATAGATCAGCGGAATTCCGGATCTATCCTGTATAAGCCCTTTCATGTTCATATCAAGGAACGCCTCTGGTGGAACAAAACCGTTGCGACGCACGTTCTCATAGTACAGGGTATTTGGATAATAAGCCCCGAAAATTAGGTCATTGGACGAGCTTATTGCTCTCGCAATATGTCCTCTGATTAATTTAATCATAAAATTATCCTCCCTATTTATGTATGCTTCATTATATAAAGTCTGATTTGAATAATACTTTTTATAGTCCGATTCCAGTGTTCGATATAATCTGAGACAACTTCTGAGACACTTCTTTTCGAACACCCGAATCTTTTCCATCAAATTTGGACCTATGTTAAACCATACTGGACAACCATATATGAGCATTGGCCTGATTAGCGTCATGTAGCATATGACTTTTACCTTGCTGGCAAGTTGGCTACCGTGAAATAGCCTCCTTGTCATAGCAAAAGTTTTCCTCGCTTTGAGCAAAGCAGCCTCTACATGTCTGTTGAAATACAGATATTGGTCTAGCCAGATGCCAAGGTATTTAACTAAACTCTTGGTTTCCAGTTTATCTCCATGTGGTCCCACGATAAGTAGCTTTCGCCAATTTTTCCTAGTGTCGTTCGTGATAATGGGGTTCTAAATAAGATGGCTTCACATTTCTGGAAGTTGATCTTAAGTTTCCAGTCATCGCAATAGCGCTGCACTTTGTTGAAGTCTCGCTGTATTAAACTATTTATGATCTCAACTCTCGGAGCTGTTCTGTATATTATGAGATCGTCTGCGTACGCAATAGCCTGCGGAAGTGCATCTAATAAGTCGCTAATGTAAATGTTAAAAAGAATCGGAGAGAGTACCGCGCCCTGTTGCAAGCCATTCTTGATATTATACTTTTTATTAGAGGTCACATTACCACTTTTGAGCACGAACCTCCTGTCCTTTAACATATCGTAAAGTACATATAGTAAAGGCTTATGTATGCCATGTCTGACCAGTTTGTAATACAACCCTTCGATCCAGACGGTATCAAAGGCTTTCTCCAAGTCGATCAGACAGGCCCCTGTGCATTAGTTCCTACATTTATTCCATTGTATGTCGGAGACCAGTTTAGCTGCGGCATGTGTGGTTTCATGACCCGCCTTAAAGCCAAACTGGTTATTTGGAATAATGCTGTTGTCGTCTACCCATTTTACCAGAGCTTTGTTAATGGTTTTTTCAAATACTTTACTGATGCTTGGGAGTAAACTTATCGAACGCATGTTCATTGGGTTTGTGCAGTCTTTGCCCTTTTTTGCGATGGGCTGAATGATAGCCGTTTTCCAACGCGCGGGATAATATGCATTATTCAACGCGTTGTTAAACAGGACCGTGTATATATCTATTGCCATTGGGGGCAGGTTCTTGAGTACGATGTTAGGTACGCCATCTATTCCCACTGACTTTTTGCTTCTTAATGAGTCGAAGATACTCTGGATTCCTTCCCTTGTTATTAGAAGGCTATTGGCCACTACACCATTGGCATTAATGTCAATTGACAGATTATCTTCACTGATTTCGTTAAAACACGGATTCTCCGATTGCCAAAGTGAAATTTCATTCCGGAGGTGCAGGCGATTGAGTAGAACTCTGTCCTCCAGGTCGTGATTTCGGTGAATGCTTTCATTCACCTTGTACATTTCCTGGACTATCACTGCTCCGAAGGTGTTTGTAATGTTTAATATTTTCTTTATATATATTATTCCTGTATAGTACTCATTTTAATTTTTTGGAGTGTTTATAATATAATAATAATATATATATGTCCGAATGGAAATACTTCCCAATTATTCAATTCAATTTTCATTTAAATGACCGCGAAATATCGACAAGTATAGGGATAAGTTATAAAAATTGATTTTGTTTTCATTGTGTTTGTTTAAGAGTAGGTTAGAAGGTATGTTTTATAATTAAATTCAAATTGTGTACAATTCTTTTATTGTTTTAGAAAATATGTTATTGAAAATTGGAAACAAAGAAAGAGAATACCTGATGACTTAACTTTAGTTCGTCTCTGCTGTAGTTGTCGCTGATGTTGTGGTTTTGTATATATATATATTTAAGAGCGGAAGTTCTTCCCTTTTATTGGAAAATTTCGTTTAAACGACCGCGAATATGGACAAATATATGGACAGATGCTAAGCTAGTAACATGTTGACAAGTTGCTTTGTTGTATATATCTAATAGTGGAAGTAATTTCCGCTTATCTTTTAATTAATTATGTTAGTGGACAAAATATGCACCAATATAAAAGGACACATTTTACAAGTAAAATCAGATTTTAGATTTTTGAATGTTGAATGTTGATTAAACCAAGTTTAAATCCCCTAGGGATCTTTGGACATTTATCTTTTTTTAATAAATTCTTTATTATTGAATCTTTACAATGTGATTATTTTCTAGAGATGTACATTAGCTTATGTAAACAATTGTAAAAAGTTTCTCCCCTTTAATAAAATGTTCTCATTTTTTTTTCTCACGAATATAATGGGAAAATAATATTTTCAAAAAAGAAGATAGAGAACATACCCAAATTGCAGAAGTTTATCTTTAAATTGATGTCATCTTTGTGGTCCAGTCCTGATGGCGTTGTTACTGGTTTCCTTCTGATGTTGATTCGCTGCTGTTGTTTTTGTTGATGTGTTGGTTTTTTATGTTATTATTTTTATATGTTTTTTTAAATATTTTATTATGAGTGTCTCTTATTATGGTGGTTTATTTTTGTGGGCAGTGTTTTGTTTTTTTATAGATAGTTTTTGTCACTTTTGTTTAATTTTTTTGTTAATCTTATACTTTTGTGGTACATTTCACTTTTTCTTTGTGTGGTACACGTCATTTCAAGTTGTTTTGTTCCAATCAATCACTTATTTATTTATTTCTTAATTTTTTTCAGATTCGAGCTTTTCAAGCGCTTACAAGTTTACGATACTCAGGCTTCCTCGAATCCTACCGGCTGCGCCATTATAATGAAAATCATTTACCACTTTATACACCACACACACTTGTCACACCTTTAAAATAAAACACTCTTTGTTTTTTGTATTTAAAAATATCTTTACTGTTGGGTTTATTAATAACACACACTTATTATTCTTATTGTATTTAATTAAAAAATATCTTTGTAAGGTTTATTAATAACACACACTTATTATTCTTATTGTATTGTTTGGGACTCTTACTCACTTTAGATCAAAATGCCTCCATGGCTCACACCGCGCATCAGATCAAGATCGTTTTGGTCAAACTTATAAAACCAACTGCCTTCAAGATTTTTAACCCACTCTCGGTGTCCGTTTTTTCATCCTGCAGATAAAAGGATTTTCCTTTCTTTGTCTCTCCCAAATTTGGGATCGAAAGAGGAAACACAAAAGAACAATCAACAAAGGATCTTGCCGAGGAGCATTTACGATCCTTTGTGTCGGTCGGCGATAAACGTACATGTAGTTCGTTTTATGACGCGAATTTTTTGTTTTATCTTGGTTTGGTTAAAACGGAAAACGACGATGATTGTGTTAATGGTTTTGGGTAACCATATTTCTAGATGATCATAAAATTGCTGACGCGTATTTTATGATTATCAACGATTTTGTTTGAAGAAGGACATCTGGCCCGCACATTTGGATCCTAGGGGATTTTTGTGGCGGACCTCTGGTTCGATTATCCTATCTAAGTTTTCAATGTGAGCAAATTGAACGTTTAGTTCAATTTGTTTGAACTTGAATTGATTAGAGCAAATTGAACTTTTAGTTCAATTTGTTTGGTATTGCATTGATGTGGAACAATTTGATGTATGGGGTAATGCTATGGCTTGGGGAGTGTTTCATCCTTTAAGTGGATGTTATTGGCGTGTATGGCAATTAGTAGTGGAGATTGGCTCCAAAGCGGTAAGTGTTATGGGATGGGTTGTTGTGGCCGTAACAGTACCACTCGTACGACTTTTTACTTTTTTAACGCGCTTACTCGACTCGCGGTGTATTATCGCGTCTCCGCAGCCGGCGGCAGATGGAAAGGGACTCAACGATATTCAATCGTTGTCCAAGGGAAATTTGGGTGCATTCACTTTTACGGTGGTGATAACCGGATCTCATAGAGGAGATCGTCATTGTACACATGTATATGTGTACGTCGGTTCTCTACATGGGTCGAAGCCATGATAACGAATCTGAAACAATGAAAAGGGCATAAGTGCATTCACGAAATACGATTCCGGTAAAGTAAATAAAACAGAACTGGTCGGATGCTAATGGGATCTTTGTATACATGTGCGTCGCGGCTAAACAAAAAGACGATGCTACGATGTGGAAATGTGCTAATTGGTTTTAGCTAGGCTACTGGAAAATGATGTTTATGGCATCGCTAGAAAGGGTAGGTATTGAATTATTTGCGTAGCGCCAGAATGCCTGATGAAGGACAGCGGTCTTTTGTTAGCACATTGTGTGCTAAGGGAATTAGTTTCAGCGTCTATTGCGCTAATTTTATGTAGCTGCTTGGGTCGTTTATTGTGGTGAGAAAAGGTCGCCAGCCAATGTGTATGAAAAGGGATTTGTTGTACACATGATGAAGCTGGAAACAGGCGACGCAATGATCATTATCCCTGGTTGGGATGGTTACATGATATGTGAAACGAATTGTTTTCTTTTCAGGGATATGCTGGTGAACAGGATTCTTAAAAGGGATTTTGAATTCAAATAAATGAATGCAAGTAAGAATTCTCTTACAGGTACTTTTAGGTTACATAAATTGGATTGCTTTAATGCATGTAGCATTTAAAGTGGTAATGCGATTGCATTAGCGAAAGCTTATGCAGGCTGGGTAGCAGTTATTGGGTTTTTTTCAGGAAGGCGAACCGTGGGGTTTGGCGGAACCCCCACAGTTTCTTCGGCCATAGATAAAAAAATTTTCGCGAATAGTAAAATAGTGTGCTCTTCCCAAACGACACATTTGAATTTATAAATAAATTGCTGTGTTATTGTAGTGATAAAAATTTTATAAAAATAAGATTTTTAGTCTTTTTACTCGTGCAACACAAATTAATTATGTGTTACGCGTATAAAATAAAATCAATTCCATTTAACTCCTCATAATAAGGAACGCGTGATATAGGTTTGCGGAATATCATTGTCCAACTTTCGATCCCAATCACCACAAAATCGAATTCTTTCAAGGTCTGCCATTTCCAGGCGCCCATTTCCTCATCACAATAACACAAACTTACAGACACACTGTGAACCTACTATTAAGTGCCCCAAACTTGTCAACATCTGCTTATCTGGTTTTTCTTTCCTACAAATTATCCACTTAGGCCGATTAGTTTCGACTGGCGATTGCAAAAAGTCCTAGATTTAAATCGATTTGTCTACGAAAGCATTCAAAGTATAGGGAAAATAAAAAGCCAATTGAACATAAATCATTTGATGTTCTACTGAGCACTTATTTCCTTCCCAAAGTACATGGTGAGATAAGCATAAGATTCAAGAAACATAAAATTCCTTCCAAGCCAAACATTCCCGCACATGTCACCGGCATCGCAAAACTTACACACATACCAACACACACACGGTATTTGAAATCATAAAAAAAAGAACAAAAATCTACCATCAGATTAAAGACTTCCCTAACATGTCAGGCTTGATTCCACTCCCTATAATAAGCGATGTTTCTGTAGTTCTCCATACTACCAGCGATCGTGTTTATCGGCTTTAAGTAAATATAGAGATGGGCAGATGGTTCTCAACGATTTATCATACCAATAGCAGCACAAATGTCTAAAGGAAAATAGTAACCAAGACACGAGAAAGTAACGAAGAGGCTTAGCAAATGATTCCATCGAATAGTCTTTTTGGGTAAATTAAGTTTGCCATTATCTATTTGACAGTGCCAGACTAGGAATGTCCTCATTTCACAAGAAAATAATATCTAACCGCCGACTAATACCCCTTGGGGGAATATAGAAACTTCACATATAAAGACGGAATTTCCTGAAAGAGTTATGTTTACGCTCTTAAAGCACTAAAGTACTAAAAGCACTTGAATAATCAAACTAGGCAGCCGAGTCAGATTCTGTCATCTATTTTTTTTTACTCTGACAAATAACGGTACACCATGGGCTAGGACACAGCCAGGAGGACAAACTTAGCATTCGATTATTATGCAAGATATGTTCCAGCAACGGAATCGACGTTCGTATACACTTCACCGGCTGAACATTTCATATTGTCGCCTTTCACATGATGTCTTGGGATCACAAAGCAAATGGTAAAAAGGACTCAGCAAAAATAAACAAAGTAAAAAAAGAAAAACAAGGAAGAAGCAATGAAAACAAAAACCACATCCATACAGAAACAAAACCACAGAAGACGCTCTATAAATTCTTGTAGGGGTATCATTCACTCCGAATCTGTCGTGGATATGGTTAACGATGGGAACGCTATCTAGATTCTGAGACCCGTCAGCCTTTCATTCTTTCACTAAAGCTTAGTCTTGGTGTATATGTAACTTAATAATTCTATTCAATAGTTTCACTTTACGGTTTTCGTCATTTAAATGTCAAATATGCTGATTTTTTGTGCGCGTCGTTCCTGTTTAAGGGCTGCTGTTTAACATAGTTGGATTCCTGTGAGAGTGGGACTGATGTCGAAATTGTCACAGAAGCGGCAATAGCTGTCTAACGAAGTATTATGGGTGTCTGAAGAAGATTACACAGAAGTGAAGAAGCCTGATATAAATTAGCAAGTTCTCCTACTTTCCATTCTCTGCAACTTTTACTCACTAGCTGACGGATAATTTCAAGTTCTTCTAATCCCTGAAATATGGGAGGTCTTACGTTAGAGTAAATTGCGGACAAGGTACCTAGATAATAAGCCACATTTGCCAGAATGTGAACTGATTACGAGTACAGAGGAACATTAATGATAATTGATGACTTGATCCTTTAACAAGGACCTCTGCACAGCAACTGATATATTTCAGACATCACCCTTTTCTACGACTTTTCTGGATAGATATTATCTGACAACGCACATCTTTCTACTGAAAGTTCTTTCACCACAGCAGTGCTGTACTTTGCAGTTCGTTGATTGAAGCGTAATAATTAATAATTAATAAGCTTCAACATGTGCATTAAGACTCAATTAAGATATTACCAGTAAAACATATAGAAAACACATTCTTAGATTTATTCATGTCAAGATTGTTTTGCTCAATAATAATAATTCACTCAATAACCAGTTTATAACCACAAATGCTAATCGATAGATCCCTGTTCATTCGGGACCCAAAGAGACGTGCAAAGCATATATAATTCATTTCATTTGCAGGAATTATCCAAACAAAAGCTACAACTATCCGAAGAACACACTTTATAATCCCTTGACCAAATAGTTGAAATCATGGTAAAGTGAAATGAATGTTTTACATAACTCTTACACTTAACCACAAACAATTGCACATTCATATTCAAAAAGACAAACGTCGCAGAGGTATAAATCCCGCGGGCTATTCCAAACTAACCGATGCATCTGGGAAGCCAACAATGTTCCAGTGCGTTTGAATATACACAAAAGACACATTGTATACAAAAGACAGTATGGAAATATCATTAAAAAGCACAAGGCTAGGGTAAGTTCGGACTTGACGACAAAGAGTAAAGTAGAACGCTCGAACACAAAGTAATAATGGAACTAAGGATAAACCAGATGCTGTTCGGTAGGGAAAGGATATGCCTCAGTCCTCTGTGCAGACCATGCCGTTCCGCAGAGAATTGTATTCCCTATCCGTGACGAAAACCTCTTTTGTTGGTTATGCCTTGGGCAACTCTCTTAAAACACACTAATTAATTTAAGGACACTCGATGCATGTTTGAGGTTTTAAAGTCTGACTGAAAGTTTGTTTTATGTTCATTATTCGAAATTATGTTGTGTGGTATTAGTTAACCTTTTCACTTGTCCTCTGTCTCCGAACTCTTTAAAATATGCACGTGCTATTTTTCAAAGGATGCGCATATGTTAACTGTGCCAGTATTATGCATATTTTATGTACAACCAGCTTGAAATGCTAGGAAGGACTCGTAGCTGAATGACCGGCAATTATTCTCTAGAATTCCTGTTTGTCATGCATAAAATCCAAAGTCATGTGATGTCAGCGGATTATGTTTCACAAACAGAGCATGAACATGTTTGTAGATGACATGACAATCGCAAAAAGGATATCCGCGCTGTGGTTTGTGAACATCGAAATGAACGACTATTTCACCAGTCACAAAAACGATGTCAGCGACATGGTCGACAGTAATTGGTTAACAAGATACGTCCACTTACCTGCTAACTGGTTATTTGAATACCAATTGCTGACCTGGCCGATCCGGAAAGGCAAGGATCCGGGGTAACTGAACTTCAAATGGTCATGCAAATAAGATAATGTTCACAATGACGAAGCGCTGTATGAAAAAGTACAAAAGGCAAATGTCAGAGATTCTATCAGAGTCCATTTTCGTAAACGGACCAAGCTGCATTGTTTAAAGGACACGATTTAACCACAGACTACTAGTATGAGTATATTTGACGGATGCCAACGAAAGGTGGACCATTATTTGTACTTGTTAAACAAAGATCACTTTTGTTCTAAACTATTGTCCCAATCTAAGGCCTGTGCTGGAGAAGGTTGTGAAGAGGGCGATAGCAGCATCTCGCAGACCCGCAATTTAATGGTCAGAGTTTTGGCGGTTTTTGGTGGTATGGAGTGGACAGGTGTTTCGCCAAACACCCTCTGTACACAAACACTAATCGAAGGCAGCCACATAATAAAGTCACAGCGAGACGGTTCCGCCCAACAATGTTTAACGAAATAAGTACTCAAAGTAATGGTACTGAATATTTTATTTACTATTTGTTCAAATAAGGAAAAACTAAAGTTTAACATAACACACAGATTCAATGGCGATTAAAAATCTTACAATGGTGGTATAAGGGTCACTTAGCACCATGTAACTACCATGGTGGTTTAAAGTCTTAAAATAACTGGTAATTTGATGATGAAAGAAACACTAGATGTATTAACTAGATACAATGATTTAAACGATATTAATTTAATAATGAGAGAACTCTCCGTATTAGCTGGATACAACAGTTTAAATGATATTAATTTAATAATGAGAGAACTCTCCGTATTAGCTGGATACAATTGTTTAAATGATATTAATTCAATAATGAAAGAACTCTCCGTATTAGCTGGATACAACAGTTTAAATGATATTAATTTAATAATGAAAGAACTCTCCGTTGCAGACCGACCACTGGTTGATACTCGACTCGTTTTTCTTGTTTTACGTGGAGGCCTGACTTGCCTCCACGGAATCTGTAATACGATTAAAGATCGACATCGAGGCAACAGAATTACAAAATATTCATTTATTGCCTCGATGACCATAAATGCTAAGATATCCCTTTTGCGTTTTGTTCAACACAAAAGGGTTGAAATACACACACGATGATTGCTTTTGCTGTTCATGGTGTGTATCCGCAAGTATGCAGGCATAGCATAGGTCCCCTTTAAAGTTCGCAGCTGGTGCGAGTATCTCTGCTACAAAAAGGGTTGAAGTATTTGCACGATCAACGTGTGCGTAAGGCATTATTGCCGATCGTGTGCTTTCCACTTCCATAAATGGATATGTTCCTTTGACATCATTGTATGGGACTTCACGCTGCTTGGGTGCGCTTTGCCGGCGTCCCCTGGTATAAATCGCCATGCGCGTGTGTGCGAAAATCCTTTCGTCTTATGCGCATGGATATTGTGAGGGAATTATATTGAACACGTGATGTTGCATCGAACCGGGTTTGAAGAGCATTTGGCTGGTGCCAACAAAATCGCTTGTCGGTCGGTGGGCATAGACGACCGCAAAAGGGAAGAAATATCTCCCGTGGTATGTGGTAAACACATTAGGAGGTATTTCTTCGATACTTGTGGGGCAATGTTGTTTGCTGCATGTGCAACCGGATTTTGCCTTTTGGGAAACATGGTGCGATTCGCACGACTATGCCCTTGTAGGGAATGTCTGTTGTTGCTGATATATTTTTCGTATCAGCAGACATTATGCTTTACAGGTTTTTCGTGGTTATAGGAATAACCAATGCAAGTAAGTACACGCTTTTTATGACATAGGACGCGCGTGGAAATGGTTACTTGGTAGTGGGCGAGCAGGTAAGTAGTGGCGTTTACAAGAACCGCCCCCGAGTAATCAATTGATAATGTCTTATGGTTTTCGAAACACCAGAGAGAAATGGCGAAATTATGACATAGTATTTTTGAAGCGGGTGTAATGCTTACAAACCTGGTGATGTGGGCAGTAGATGCAGTTCGGAAGATCCAAACTCCCACAAGCCCACCCAAGAGGGGAGTTGCTGGATGATATCGTTTGCACAGTGATTGAAGATAGTGAATTTGTAAACATGGAAAAAATTCGTCAACGTTATGTTATTCAATACATTCATTTGAAAGCAATAAATGCAACCAATATCAAAGCCCATCTAGATTCTACTTTGGAGGAGTCTGCACCTTCGCTTTTAATAGTTAAGTATTGGATGGCAGAGTTTAAACGAGGCCATATGAGCTGTGGAGGGGAACGTCACAGTGGCCAACCAAAGAGGTGGCTGTTCCTGACATGGTAATCAAAACTGAACGAAATGATATTAGATTATAGCGTTAAGCAAGGATAGTGAAGAAGGTGAATTGAACACACGATGAAACGATTGAAAAGCGAAGCAGTGAAGCATCAGACTACTGACCGTGTTTTTAATTTGATTTCCAAACTCGAGTATATTCCACTGGTGTGAATTATTTTTATTTATCGCTTGGTATACGGTTCTGATGTATTTTTCTTATTCGATTTTTTTTTGTTCGGTGTTCTTCACTATTTTTGCTTGCGAATTGTGTGTATCTGTTAGAATCGCTACAAGATGACCGCCGACTAAAAGTGCGCGACTTAGCAGAAATCGTAAGTGTGGGGAAGAAGTAGGGCGTGCAGGCGTACTGCACTGTTCACCAAGTATCCAATGCTCACGCACCGAAAACCGCAGCAAAATGTTCACTGAAGAGAAAGTTCCTATTACACATAGAGTTTGACGAATTTCAAGTCAGTGTACACTGTTATTGGCAACGTTAGATTTGAGAACTCGAAATTTATCCTAAACAATTAAAACTCTCGACCGCGGAGGGAAAAACTGTGGAGGAAAAGCGACTCCTTGATGGTACGGGAAAAGTGACTCCTTGATGGTGATACGCGTACCCGGAGCGCTACGGTTAGCGGGAGATGAACCGACCCAGTCGGTGGATGGTAAAGGACTCAGCTATATTCGTTCGCTGTCCAGAGAAATTCGGACGGTGACACTGGCTCTCTTAGAGAAGTTCATCAAGGTACACATGTATGTGTGTACGTTGGTTCTTTCGTGGCACAAAGCCATGAGAACGAATCTGAGACAAAGAAAGGGCATAATGTGCACCCATGAGATGTGAGTTCGGCTAAGCAAACAAGCCGAATCTCATTGGGTGTTAATTGGGTTTCTGTTTGTTCCTGCAGCTAGTCGTGAGAAGCAGATCCAGAAATGTGTAGGACAAAGAGATCGTATAGATCATTGTCTAGGAATGTGCATTGCAGCTGTATTGATATACCGCAATGCTGGTGGACATGGTGCTAATTGGCTTTAACGTATTCACAGGGAATTGGTGTTCTTAGCATCGCTGCCAAGGGTAAGTATACAATTCCTATTTGCATTAGCCTATGCCGTATGATTTAATCGATGCCTAAGACACAAGATGCATGTATTTGCTTTTGTGCGTTGGGATTGGGTCGCCAGTCAATGCGTATGTAGAGGAATTTATTATACACATGGTGAGGGTCAATAAGCGACGCAATGTTTATGATACCTGTTATGTTGATTACATTGTATGTAAACCAAATTGTTTTGTTTTCAGGAATTCGACTAGGGAAAATACGTATGTAAAATTGGGATTTGCCTGGCAACCGAAGGTGCCGAATTCGGCTTGGAATTACTGAAGTTTGGAACAGAATTCTTATAGGGAATTTTGAATTCGAATAAATGAATGAAGGTAAGAATTCTCTTCCAGGAGCTTTTAGGTAAATACGTTTGATAATCTTAATGCGTGAAGCATTTACAGGTGCTAATGCGATTGCATTAGCAGAAAGTAATGAAAGGTGGGTTGTAGTTATGGGGGTTCTTCGGGTAAATAGACAATGGGGTTTGGCGGAAGCATACTTAAGCATTTCAAAAGTACCATACATCGCATATTGACTTAACATTCGGACATGATAAAGCTGTGTGCAAGAAGGTGCCACATTTGCTCACTATCGAACAAAAAAAGGGTCAACAATAATAATTAACTATAACAAAAAAGTGAACAGCAAAAATAACAACATATTGCTCGTTAGCCAATCGATATTTAAATTACCAATTAGCGTGGGTGTAAAGTGGCTGACTCTTAGTTGGCGCTATGCGAATTCGAGTGCAGGTTACCGAAAAAGTGGATTTCGTCGAAGTTCGTACAGGGCCAACAAGTCGCCATTGTTTTTACTCCTAATGAAACTTTCCAGCATGAATACGGACGAAGAGAAAAACTCAACAACAAATAAAGGGAAAGGGGCCCCGAAAAATACAATTGTGACGCGAAGCAATTCTGCCAAATTGCTGATGGAGAAGGAACAGCAAATGGAGGAGAACAGTGAGCCCACCGTCCTGCATATGACTTGTATGGGGCAAATAACGCTTTGTAAGCAAGACTTGCGGCAAGCGCACGGTTAGAAAAATATAGTTACGCTCGAACAGCAAAAAGCCATTCAACAACAACAAAAATCGAAGCCAAAAGTCGCCCAACATCAACAAAATGAATAGCAACAGCAACTACTAACACAACATCGCCCACAACAACAGCAACCTCCACAACAACAGCAACCTCCACAACAGCAGCAGATCAACAAAAAAATAAAGATGCCACCAATCAAAACTATCGATATTGATTGTGAGAAATTGGTAATTCTTTGTAAGCTTGCTGTAGGTAACAAAAGGCATGCCATTCTATACGGTAGCAGATCACGACAAAATAAATTAGGTTTTAAAAAGAACCACAGCGGAATTTTATTCGTTCACTTCGAAACAAACAACCAACATAATAGTTCTGTTAAAAAGCGTCGACCCTGAAACGGAACCGGAGGCTCTGCTTGAAAGGCCTCAAAACCTGAAGCATGAACATCTCGAGTTTAGCGCGGTAAAACCATTCAAAGCACGAAGGGAAAACCGAAAGTTGCCATTCTTTTTGGTCCAATTATCACCGAGCAGCAGAATCGGTGGTCTAAGCAAAATAACAGTCCTGGTGCTGGATCCGCAAATTGTCACATGGGGCAAGCTCAAAAAAGGCAGAGAAATTCTACAATGTGTCCGCTGCCAACGGTTGGGACACGAAGCGGCGAGCCGTGAAATGCCCCATCGTTGCGTAAAATGCAAACAGGACTGTGGGGGTTATTTTAGGCGCCCGAAGAACCACCCATCGTCCTAACCCAACTCCTCTTTCCCAACCTGAAATCCTGTCGCCACCATAAGCAGCTCACCTACAGATGAGCAGCCAAGCTCCCCTGCAAATACTTACCTGAAAACGTAGGCCGCGGCAAAACCACCTACAATGGTTACCGTTTGCGTTTGCTATTTTGCTATCGCATTGGCATCTACAGACATTCACCCAGGGGCATGCTTGCATCCAACGCACCATTCCCTGAAATCTAATTCGGTTTTCCTATCATCTAACCGATATTAACACCCGAACATGTCAATACGTATATCCGAGAAGCTTTTTCCCATATACGTGCATGACATGTTCAACCTTGCCTTATCGGCAGACCCATCGGTCGATCGTTCGATCGACAATATACAGGACAGCCCATCGCTACCTACAAGAGAATACAAGTGTTGTTTAATGTAAACACACACTCGGCCCATCGACCGATGAGACGTTACAAATTTGAGTATAATCAAAGTGATGCTACACGCGATGGCAAAGGAGTAAACAAACATTGCCTCCATGACCATTAGGTTTTCAACAGCTGCAACCCATTTCCCATTATCGGCCACCAACCGATCATTGAATTAGACACGAACGTGATTGTTATTTAAACAATCATACCCATGACCATGTCCCACGATACGTTCCTTTTAAAGTAAACATGCTCTCATGCACTCTAGCCTTCGTCATTGTAAGCGAAGTTTTGTTGACATAACATCAACAGAAAACCTTATTCCCTATCGTTTGTGGTGGCAAGGCAGCCAGCCTCCGTATTCGGTCATCTATTTGATCACCCGCGTATCTCGATTTTCTTTTGTGCACCTTCGCATTTCCGTTGGTCCTCGCTTTCAACGAATAGATTTTCAACTAGACTTGTACGGTTACCACAGAAACTTTCCAACAAAACTCAAATCGATCGCTCATTGGCCGACACCAATGAAAAGATCGGAGTTGCTCCTCCCATATCGATGGAAATTCACCACCACTGCAGCTAGTGGATGTGGAGTACACCAGCCACTCGAGGTTTCAAAACTCATCCCCCGTCGAGTTGGTCACCAAAACCGAATAATCTTTTACGTCATTAAATTAATAAAGTAAATAAAGTCGAAATTTGTGTTCAAAATTAAAGTACGTCAGACATACGGGGTGTCGCCTGATATAGCTCGCACGAACTGCAGCGGAAGTAGCCCACGATTACTTGAGACTTAGTGAAAGACAATGCTTGCGAAAACATTTTACCAACAATATTAAGAAAGTGAATCAAAAGAATTACTGACATATTAAGCGCCTCCAGCGGAGCGCACCAGTGTACGTGCTGATACCAATTATCCAGGGTGTCGCAATCTTTATTAGAAAATGAATCCATCATAAAGTAATAGATAGTGGAGAAGTGCGCAAGTTCCGGGTGCTGGAAGCCTGTATCGTACGCATACCTCTTCAGCGAGGAAGGGATTTGCATGTGATTGCGGTCTATGCACCTGAGGAGCAGCAATATAACCTTCTGGCGGATTTGTTTTAATAGCCGATTGATTGTGTTCCGCCGAACACTCTCCACAAAAATCAAAGTCACTTTTTGCTTTATCTGGGAATACGACTTTATATATTATTATATTTAAAAAATGACTCGCGGCGACACACTTTAGTTTGTTCTTCTCTATCGCGGACCCTTAGGATGTTATCACTGGACTGACTTACACGAGGGTTGCCTCTTATGTTTCGGGATTTGGCAACCCTAGTGTTGCAATCCGGCAATTGACAGCTCTGTCGTAAAGTTGGACATTTTTGAGGTTATACGCACTCAGAACGTTTTGACATACGAGCGATATTTGTGTTGTTTACAGTAACTTAAAAGATTCATCTCGGCCCAAAAATGGAATTAAATCGTCAACATTTTCGTGCGATTATTTTTTACAACTTTCGGCGTGGATTAACTCAGCAACAGTGCATGGATGAACTTAATTCAATTTTTGGCGATGAAGCTCCATCAAGGACCAGTGTTTATCGACGGTATGGTGAATTCAATCGTGGTCGTAGTTCACTCCAAGATGAATTTCGTGAAGGTCGTCCAAAATCAGTTGTTGTTCCGAAAACCATTGATGCTGTGCGCGAACTGATATTGGAAGATCATCATGTGACCTATCGTGAGATTGAGACAACCTTAGGCGTTAGTGGGACCAGCATACATTCAATATTGCATAAACATTTGACTGTCAAAAAAATTTGTTCGCGTAGGATCCCACACAATTTGTCAATCGCCCAAAAAAAAGGCTCGTGTCAATTGGTCGAAAGATATGCTCAAAAAATACGGTTGCGGTGCTTCGAAACACGTCTATGACATCGTGACAGGTGATGAATCGTGGATTTACGCGTATGAGCCCGAAAGTAAACAGCAGTCGACTGTCTGGATGTTTCAAGATGAGCCAAATCCAACAAAAGTTGTTCGCGCACGAAGCACTTCCAAGTAAATGGTCGCCTGTTTTTTCGGAAAAACTGGACATGTCGCAACCGTACCACTAGAACAACGCAGAACAGTCAATTCTGAGTGGTACACAACCATTTGTTTGCCAGTTGTCTTCCAAGAAATCAGGAAAACCAACCGCCGAAGACGGATCACTCTTCACCACGACAATGCGAGCTCTCACACATCGGCTGCGACAACTGCATTTTTGAGCACCCAAAACATCGATTTGATGGGTCATCCGCCGTATAGTCTTGACTTGGCACCGAATGACTTCTTTTTATTCCCATACGTAAAAAACAAACTGAGAGGTCAACGTTTTTCGGCACCTGAAGAAGCGGTTGCTGCATTCAGAATGCATGTGTTGGAGATACCTCAATCAGAGTGGCAAAAGTGCTTCGACAATTGGTTCAAACGCATGCAAAAGTGTATAGATCTTCATGGGGAATATTTTGAAAAACAATAAAGTGATTTCCGATGATCAATATTTGTTTGTGTTCTTTAATCCCGAAATATAAAAGGCAACCCTCGTATAACTTATTTTGAAGGAAGGGAAACTCACCCAGTTGTTCTTCTTTCTCTTAAATCAAACTGGTATCCTTTCTTTCCAAGGGATTTCGCCCTTCCAAGAGATCGCCCCCATCTTGTTCTACGATTCCGTTTTCTTCGTAGCGATACTGTGAGGATGCACCCACACACACAGACGCGGACGTTGCTGTCGATGTGACCGGAGATATGCCGTGGATTGTAAGGATTTTCACACATCCGCGGTATTCCTTTGTATACTTTACCCGCATGTGGTTTATGGCCGTGGTGATTTGGTCAGCCTGCGATATTTACAAGGTTTTTATCTTCTTGTAGGAACAATGTCGATTCGTTTATTGATTACCTCCTGTTCGCACAGCAGTCCTTTCGATAAGGAAAAACCAAATTGAGAAGATCATAAATTTGTTTATATCTTGGCTATACTTTTATCGCAAGGGGTTTTGATTTCTATCGGCGTCTGGCCACTTGTGTTTGCCCAGCTAATGGGTCATCAAACAACTTTGCTTCTGGGGTAGTGTCCTTCAGTAACCGAGAAATCCCACATCAACAAATCAAATATTGTAAATTGTATATAAGATTAGATTAACTTAGATTAAGTTATGTTAAGTAATTTTAAGTAGGCTAAGTTAAAATAAAAAGAGTTCCTGGTTTTTCTTCTGACCTTTTCTAGGAAAATTAAAATTACCAATGTATCTAAATCCCATTAAATCGTAAGCACATATAAAAAAGAAGTGTTTGAAAAATGTTAAATAACATGTAAACTCTTATTATGTAACCAATCTATTAAAAGTTCACTGTATTACTTATTGTAACTTTTAATTTTCTCTGCTCTGGAAGTACAATCTGTCTCGTTGGCCGGACAGTGCCGGATATACAGTCCACTAAAGGAGAGACTCAGGCTTCGCTAGAGGAAGCGCCGTCCGTGATTGCAGTTTTTTTCTTTTCTTTTCATCAACAGTCAGAGGATATAAGTTGACTGGTTGGTTAGATCTGTATCACGTAGAATATAAAACTGACCTACTGCCTACGGAATATCTATCGTTCCCTAGAGGTAGATCGTTCTTAGATATCTTGGTCATCGACTCACGACTGAGACTTCTTAACACCAACAGACGAAATAGAAACTGTTTACAGACAATTTAATACGACAGTAATAAAGCTGCCGAGCAATCTGGCAGATCGGAAGGAATTCGTGATCCCACAATCCTACAACTGCGGTGCAATGCGATGGACACGGTTTACCAGATCATTAACAAGAGAACTTCGTTGGAATGACTATAATCTGCCAATAAACAAAAACCTGACAAATGACGAAATCGACAAATACATTCAACAAATTGACGAAACGGTAAAACGTACAATGGACAAAACAATTCCCAAAACAACAGTTACAGATCACACTAACATGTACAGAAAAAGCACATAAACACACTCCACAAGAAAAAGAGCAGACTGCTATCGAAACTAAAACAATTACACAGACAGTTTACAGACAGACAAGACCAGGAGATAATATCACTGAAATCTCAATTAAAAAACCTCCAACAATTACTTAAAGCTAACTATAGATTAGCAACAAATTTGTACTGGAACAACAGAATTCGAGCTATAAAAACTAATAACCCGAATATGTTCCCACAAATAAAGTATTCAGGAGAAATAATCAAAACGAAATTCAGTGTCTCCAAATTCCACGTACTGATGTAAACAAGCACCTGCTAATCAACACTGGCATAGATACAGAGAACGCGATCCCCAATAGTGAGCTCTTCGTGATCGAAGATCCTTTGGAAAAGGTGAACGCTGTGGGAGCCGTCTTTCAGGAAATGTACAAGGTGAATGAAAGCATTCGCCGAAATCACCACTTGGAGGACAGAGTTCTACTGAGTCACCTGCACCTCCGAAATGAAATTTCACTTTGGCAATCAGAGAATCCTGGTTTTACCAAATTCAGTGACGATAATCTGTCAAACGACATTAATCCCAATGGTGGGGCTGTGTGGGTGAAGGTATGGATGCCGACGTACGGCACGGGTTGACTATCACCCACCGACGGAAAAGTTCACTGGACACAAAAGAGGAATTTATTTTGTTACGCGTTTATCCAATCACCCTTAATCTCCGTTTGTCTTTCTAGATGTTAAATATCCTTTCACAAGGAAAATCAGCAAAATATAATACGTATGCGTTGTACAGCGGATCCTGATGGGATTCGTCCTTTACACTTGATTAATGTTTGCCTCCCTATTACCAAGCCGGGTTTGCTGCGTTGATGATGCACCTTTTACTTACTTGTTACGCTGGTGAGGTAATACGCTTATCACACACCAAATAATCCTTACAGACGCACTCAGTTGTCCTATTGCTTAATGCAACTGTTCACAAGCAGAAAAATAAAACACTATTTGTTAGCTTGGTGTATTCCCGAGATAGTTTATTGGGTTGTATTAGATTCTATGTGAGTACATTTAACAAAAGTTTATTTAGGATCACGTATTTAACAATCAAGGAGAATCTCTTGCTGGTGGTATATTCGCGATACAGTTATTGAGTTATATTAGGTTCTATGTGAGTACGTTTACCAGAAAGTTTATTTGGGATTAAGTATTTAACAGCGAGGCGAATCTCTCGCACTGGTGCAGCGACTACACTCGAAACGGGGGGGGGGGGGGGGGGGGGGGGGGTGCGTAATTCGCAATGTATCAAACTCCACTGACTAAATGAAGGCAAGAATCTGTAGCGTTCTACGAACGCACAATTCCGCGCAGGTAAGGTTCCTACCTTCAAAGAACTTACTTACCTGATAACGCAGCGCACGTGCCTACAGACGCGTGTCCCAAAGTCCCACCATAGGGCCTGCAACTCGCAGCCAACGTTGAGACCGACACCAAAAAGCAAGGAACTGAACGTCCCCAAAGCTTTTTAGGTCAAGCTCAACAATTATAACTCATCATGCCTGAAACAAAGGTATAAACACCCATGCGTTCTATTCCTAAAAGAAAAAAAAAAACAATTCCCAAAATGCCATACATGCTGCCTGCGCCCAGGAACATCTCATCGAACCGGCAATTCCGAAATTCGATACAAAAGAATTGCTATCATCAAAGAATGAACCGATCAACGGATGCACGTGCGGATAATCTAATGCAAGGACCACCCAAATCCGTTGAACAACAGAAGGCAGCCACCACCCATCGCAATCGAATATATCTCAACGAGATATCCGATAATTTATGAGGAGTTAAGCCAACAGAGGCAATACTCCGGTCCCACGGCCACGCTAGAATTTCGCACCATTATAAAGATCTAATGGATTTCGATTCCGGGTACCAAGTTCAAATAAGACCCACGGACTGCACGTTAAAACAATCGCCGAATATCTCTGGTCTGGGCGCCAGATGTTCTGTGCAAACAGAAGGCCGTGGAAATGAAATTCTATCAGCGATAATAATGATGTATGCAAAGATGACTTTCCCCTTTCAGGAAACTACAAAATATCCCCGGGGTTGTGATAACATGCTGCTAACAGAAATTTGGAAGTTCTGTTAGCAGAGCAAATAGGGAATATTTTCCGGATAGATACAGATACCAGTTTGAATCTGGGTATCTGTGTGAGCAGGATATGGTTGAGGGCAGTCTTAGTCTGATTTTGATCGTCACCGGGACGAGCAGTTTGAAGAGGTCGAACGGGAGTCGAGATTCTGTCACCATATTAACCGTGACTTAGTTTTACAAAATTTAAAAGAGAAAGTGAGTCGAACGTGTGTCGGTTGTCGCAGCGAAATGTAAATAAAAAGCATCTCGAAAGAAACGCGCATTGAGCAATCGGTGTGAACTGTGTGCTTAACATATAAACAATAAGTGTTATCAAAAAAATAAAAAAATTAAATGCAAAACAATCTTCGCGTTTCATTGTGCTGTTCGCTCCGTGTGATTCTCACCTTCTTACAAACAGTGTTCGGCGGAACACTAGAACAAACTAAGCAAAAATTCGCCAAAAGACCTTTTCCGTCCAAGAAGAGGAACGCCTCTGGGGGAATGAACCCGTTCTGGAGGGTACTCTCCAGATACATATCGTTCGGATAATATGCTCCCGCGATAAGATTATTTACACAGCACATTGCCCTTGCAATGTGGCCACGAATAATTTTTATAATGAAGTTGTCTATCCTAGTTAGTCCTGATTTATCATACAGGGTTTTATTAGGGTAAAATTACTGGTATCGTGACTCTGGTGTTCTATTAAGTCCGAGGCAGGAACGCAAACACTGTCTCTCGAACATGCGAATCTTTTCCATGTAGAATGGGGATATATTGTACCATATTGGACAGCCATAGACCAACACTGGTCGGATGGATGCCGAATATGAAATTATTTTAACCTTTGGATTGAGAATGCTGCTTCGGAATAGACTTTTTGTGGCAACAAATGCGTTTCTTGCTGCAGAGAGAGTGACTGCTATATGCTTGTCAAAGTATAAATACTGATCAAACCAAATACCGAGATATCTGACTACAGTTTTTACTTGTAGTGGGAGATTATTATTCCCTACGATAGAGAAGTTTTTCCAATTGTACAATTGTAGGCAGTCTAATTCTGATCGTCACCGGGACGAGAAGGATATGTCGAATATCCGGACAGTGAGGAGACAAGGGAACCCCGCCGAGGTGGTTAATCCGCGCCAAGAATCCTTGATACTTCTCGTGTCATTAAAAGTACAAGTGTGTCATATTAAGTGTGAGTCGATTTGTTTTCGCCTACAATATGTTTATTTAGATAGGATAAGAACGTTCTTTTCGGTAACTTGCTCGGCACTTATTTCGTAAGAAAAGCAGCGAAAATTATAATTCCAAATAATAATAGACAACTACGATTAAAATAAAAATTAAAAACAAATTTGTTGGTGTTTCATTTGTAACCGCGTTCGCTCTGTGTATGTATGTTTTCTCTGCGGCAAGCAGTGTTCGGCGGAACACTTGAACAACGTATGAAACGCCAAAAATCCATTCAGGGTGTCGTGGCAGTGGAGTTATCGCTAAGTAAACTCACTGCCACTTACTAGGAACATGGAGAAGGGTCGCTATGCCTACATAGAGAATTTTGTTTCAAGGAATTTCTGCCGTACAGGCTGAATTAGATTCCTCTGTTGCTGTGTATACGGAGAAATCGGTTTCGGAGGCATAACCAAGCATGGGCATGGGTTGTCGGTTAGACAAAAGAACATGGGTCTTAATCGTTCTGATGGTTGTTTCGTGGAAATACAACGCATCGTGCTGGTGACTTACCGGTGAGGAGAATTGGTATTATTTCAAATGATTTAGGTAAGATGGGAGCCGAAATGGTTTTCGGGGAAACTAAATGCTGCTTGGTTACAAGCGAGAAAAATGGTTTAAGTAGAATGGGAACTGAAATGATTTTTTTGAGATTAATAAATGTTGCTTGGTTACAAGCGAGAAATGGCAATAGATATATACACGGTCCTGTTTAACAACGCATTGAATAATGCATATTATCCCGCGCGTTGGAAAACGGGAATCATACAGCCCATCCGAAAAAAGTTCAAGGACTGTACAAACCCAATAAGCATGCGTTCGATAAGTATACTCCTAAGCGCAAGTAAAATATTTGAAAAGACCATTAAAAAGCTCTGCTAAAATGGGTAGACGACAACAACATTATTCCGAATAACAAGTTTGGCTTTAAGACGGGTCATGAAACCACTGTTACGTGAGGCTTCCGCCATCCCCATCGTTTGTTTCGTTTAAATGTAATATGATAATAGATGGTAAGGTGGTGAAAAAACACACGATCCACATGTTGAATGTGCGAACATAATCTTGTTCGATTGTGGGTCGTGTGGAAGTTAGATCTCGGCGCCACAACCCGGACATAAGTTTAATAAAGCTAATATGGGCGGGATCGATACAAAATCAGTGACAACTGAATCGCGACAACGAAGACGGAAATAAAAAGATACTTTGACACATCATCATCATCATCATCGGCACTACAACCGGGAGCCGGTCTTGGCCTTATTTAGCAAGTCCTGAGGCTTGTTAAATTTTCCATAATGATTTATTTTTTCTGGGCAAGGTCATTAGTCTTGCGCCAGAGGCTCCCCGACGGGGAATCGAACCCCGGTCTCCCGGGTGACAGGCGGGTATACCAACCACTATACTATCGAGGAGCTACTTTGACACATGGTCAATAAAAATACTCACGAAAGCTGACAATACCAAGTGGCTAAGAGCCGGGATTGCATGTGTGCAGAGTGAGACCCTTAGCACCAAGGAAAACGCCCAACCATTGTTCTTTACTAAATCGAAAAGAAAGCCATCATTTTCCAAATCGTCGCCGAAGTCACTCACGACTTAGTCATCCGTAGACGCATCTGATTACTCCATTAAATCACAACGACTTAATTAGGGCTTCAACTAAAAGCTCATTGTTAAATTATATGCGTTATTGTGTTTACGAGTGCGAGATATATCAAGGGGAGTGTCAACTAATCCCACAAACTCTCAAGCAGTTTTTTGATCTGACCAGGAATCGAGGAAAATGCAAAACCGTGCGATACGAGCTCAATGCACAATAGAAAAAAATAGCTGCTGGTCCGGAGGTGTGAAGAGATATATCGAGTGCGTTGGAAATTACCTCCACCGGAGAGCAGAGCTAAGAAAGCTGCCGAACTAGTCTCCTGAACGACAGGTAATTTATTATATCTATAACCAAATTTCTGTGGCAAAATACGTTACACCGCTCATGCCGCAGCTAAACTGGTGTCCGACATACAATGGAATAAATGTAAGAACGAATGTACAGGTGCCTGTCTGATTGACTTGGAAAAGCCTTTAATACCGTCTGGATCGAAGGGTTATATTACAAAGTGGCCAGACAAGGTATATATAAGCCTTTATTATATGTACTCTTACGATATGATAAAGGACAGAAGGTTGCTGGACAACAGTCGTAAAGTGACCTCTAATAAAACGTATAATATCACGAATGGCTTGCAACAGGGAGCGGTACTTTCTCCGATTATTTTTAACATTTACATTAGCGACTTATTAGACGCACTACGGTATGCTATTGCGTGCGTTATTTACAGAACGGCTTCGAAAGTTCAGATCATAAACAGGTTACTACAGCGCTGTTGGGACGACTGGAAACTCAAGATCGATTTCCAGAAATGCGAAGCCATCCTATTTAGAAACCGATTATATAAAGTCACATAAACACAAACAATTATTCTTTAGCCGATCCACAAATATGTGGAATGTTCTACATAATTATGTGGTTGTAATATCAGAGAACTTAAAGCCAATGTACATCGGTCCATTCGGTCTTATGTTTCCTCCCTGTTTTTATGTTTACACTGTTGCCAAGAAACTTAGGGACATCTCAAAACTGCGTTCTGGGGAAACAAACGACACCTTATACAGTATCAAAGCCAAAATCTGATGAAATTTATGCAACAGCCCAGTCGCCACAATAGCATAAGCTTTCCAATTACGTTTATGCATGCTAAATCCCCCGCAGGGCTTCACGGACACTGTGGATATTTTGTTTTCCTGCTCGAGCGTAACTTGTGTTTCATCTGTTCGTGTAGCAATTCCTGCATATTCATCTAAATAACTGACGCAACACTTCAAGAACTTGTGCCATGTTTACAAGAATAAATTTATTTTCACAAATTCGGAAACTGGGTCGCGCACCAAAATAACACAACTTTTTAAATTATTTAATTCAATACGAATACTATACACAACTGTTTGAATTAAAGACATTGAAGAACACAAGAACGATCCGTTGCGGCTTTAAATATTTTATTTTTTTATTATTTACTGGCCTGTAGGAACCCGGAAGTTCATGACCTCACCGACTCGGCTCCGCCATTGTTCCCTGCTTTAACATGGTTAATTTAATAGGAAGGAGGACCCTTTATACACACCGACCACTAGCTGATACTTAACTTGACTCTTGGTTGTTTAACGTGGAGGCACGACTTGCCTCCACGAAATCCGTATCGCGATTGATTCAATTTTCGAAAATAAAATTCCATCTTTTGCGGTCGACCTAAAAAGGGGATGATTTACCTTGCATCGGTCCAGCAAAAAAGGGGTGAAACACACACGATGATCGTCTCTGCAACTCATGGCGTGTGTGTGTGTCCACAAGCATGCGGACCGTGGATCGACCAAATCCACAAGGGGAACATTAGCTGGCATGGTTGCAGCTGGTGCCAGTATCTCGACATAGAGATTTTGGTGTTTACACGACCAGCTACTGCGTAAAGCATTTCTGCTGATCGTGCACATCTTGGCAGCATCTCCACGTAGTCGAATTTTCTATGGTAATTTTCCAATTAGGAGATGCGACTTCCTTGGGCGGTCAGCCGTATGCCTTAATGTATTTGTCGGTCGGATGACTATCTAATTGATATGGTTCGGACAATGTTGGTTGCTTGATGGGGCAACCAAATTGCTCTTACTTGTGGAAGATACCTACTATTGCTGATGGAATTCGATCAGAGACATGTGTATTAAATTGGTTCGGTTCATGTTGGTTACTTGCTGTATGCCGCATGTTACACTCTCATACTAGGAAATCCGATGATGCAACATACACCCGACGAATTGCCTTCTAGCACATGATGCCCGTGACGAAAATGTCTCTTGTAGTTCGTACTATTGAATTAGCGAAAATATGGTTTAGGAGACACTTTAGGTGGGTTACAAAAAGGTAAGTACATGCTTAATTGCTAGGCAAGCAATCAGTACTTGTTTTACCGGTTGTTGACCGCTCTAGGTGGAAGTTTTTACATGGTTAATGGAAAGATGAGTAGTGGTGTGGGGAGGAGAAGTATTATGCCAGACACGGGCACACGGTTCACTTCACTCCCCATCACTAATCGATAGTTCCGCTAACAGTTAATCTACAAACCAAAAGGACGAAACGCCACAACCGGGAGTAAAGAAAAACACTGTCCAGCAGAAAGAAATTAAAGCGCACTGTTGATTGTATATTAAATCAATATTTTATTGGGTTTGTATGTATCCAAGTATCCTGATGCAATATTTTGTTATATACGTCATTATTCGAAAGAGATGTTACATGTATTTATTTTTGTTTATCGTTTAATACTTGATTAACATTTGCACTCATTCGACTTTTAAAGGTTAAACATTTTGCAGTCGTTCGACTTTTAAAGGTTAAAAATGCGCACTCATTCGATTCCAGGTATAGACGCATCTCCGCGTGCACGGGCGGAGAGCGGTAGTCAACGCACGGCCAGCTTGGTCGGCGGATGAAATTCGACTCACCGAGGATAGAACTCTGACATGAATTCCATCCTCAGTTAGGGTTAAGGAAAATGGAAGAGAGAGAAAAACGTTTCTCTTAAGGGTGTGGCCGCCACAGAAATGCACTCTTTCAGTGCAGTGGTGTGTGTGCATTGTTATTCCATGGATGAGAACGAACCTAGAACAAATAAAGGGCATAAAGTGCATTCATAGGATACGATTTCAGTAAAGCAAATTAAACCGAGCTCGTCGGATGCTAATGGGTTTGCTTATGCATCGCTCGGTAATGAGGGTCAGCTAAATAAATAGCAGCCGCTCATTAAATGAAAAAAATGTTTTTCGGACACCACAAACGATATGATATGTTTATGATATCGCAGGAAACCTATGTATTGACAGCGTTCTTCTGTTTGCAGATGGTGCGGGTTAGAGAATTTTATTGCTGGGAGAAAAAGGTCACCGGCCAATGTGTACGTAAAGAAATTTATCGTTCACATGGCGAAGTTGGAAAGTAGACGCCGCAATATTTATGGTCCCTGTCATGACGGTTACATTGTATGCCAACCGAAGCATTTTCTTTACAGGAATTTGTCTGGTACCAAAGGTGCCGAAATGGTTTGGAATTCCAGATAAGCAAAGAAAGAAATCTTACGGAAAAATGTATGCGAAGAGATGCATGAAAAGGTAAGTTTTCTTTACTTTACGATTATAGCTTTGATCTAATTAATGTGTGTTTCGGATTCATAATTATATGCTCTGGGAGAATCTAGTATATCATCTAGTACCTTCCCCGACAAATATTCACCACACCTGCCGGCAACACGATGACAGTGCACAAACAACTCTCTATCAACATCCAACTATACTAAAGTTTTTGTTTACTGTTTTTGGTGCTGGTTCGGCTTTTTTCTGCAACTGTCAAGACATATACGGCTTTTTTGGTGCTCAATTTAATATTATTAACATATATAACAACATTTATATTGTTAGTAGCACGCCACCATGTGGCTTTTTAGTGTTTAATAAATAAAGTTGTCTCCATCGAGAACTCAGTCGAACTGTATCTATATTCGTCTAAAGGCGTTCACCAGTCGCATTGGTTATGCTTCAAATTTAGTTAATGAAGTTTTAATTTCCTACTTAAACACAAATTCCAACAAATTATCGATACACTCAGTGTGAGAAGAAGAAGCGATAAAACTCAACCTCGTTATCATCAACATAAGGAGGGACAAGCAATTTCATCAAACATCGATCCACCGCGGGAACTTCAAGCTGAAAGATCATCAACAGGTATTGCTGTTCCTTAAACTTACAACACATTTGGTTTCAGGCAACGTTGATCAATTCATCCCCAACGTGCTTCATCGTTCGCTATTCCCCAACGACATTCCTCGTTCGGCGGAACATCAGCAACGATCTCGGCCCACGACATTCCTGGTGCGGCATCGAGATACATCGCACAATGTGTGAAGCATTTGCAGGTGCTTAATGCGATTGTATTAGCAAAAACTTATGCGACTTGGGATGAGGTTATGGGGTTTTTTAGATAAGTGTACAGCGGGGTTTGGCGGAACCGCCACAGTGGCGTTCAAGGGAACCGCCACAACACAAATGTGGGTGATTTAATAGATAGCTGCTGAATAACTTGTGTCAGTGCAGGCTGACTCTCAGTTTTTGCCAAATGATGTTTGAGTATGTTTTGGTTAAATTGATATCAATTTCTATGATCTATACATGCGTATAACAAAATCTCGTACGCAAAAAGGGATAACAATCAACTTACGTTCGCATCACAATCTACCATACCAGTCTGTTAACAATGCCTATGTTAAAAAGAAAGTTGTTTATGCCTTCACACTAAATAATTGAACAAATATCCGCCAAACCGTATTATATAGCGAGTTACATGAAGACATAATCATCATTATGAAAGACGCACTAATTTTCATGCATGACCGTCACCTTAAACAGTCGACTGACTACACGAGGATAATGAACCAAAGTTGGAATATAATTACTCTAGAAGCACACCGCCATCGGACATTATACAACTAATGAAGCAATCAATACGAATTGTGAAATCAATAAACTTCCGGAGAGTCGTGAAATCGAAGGAGAAAAATAAAATACAAATAAAAACAAAGCAATTAATGGTTAACTTTCCCGAGGATGAGAAGTATTCAATTACACCAGAAAGTGAAGATTAATTAAAAGACAAAGCGCACCAAGAATTGCCTCGACAATCTAGCTGATGCCTAATGTTTCCGCGCAGAGCACTATTCTTGATTCACTTTTAGTGTATAATTAGCCCAGCCTACCGTTAATAATTATTACTTATGGCATTCGGGGATCTCCTTAGAAAGAGTGTCCTTCAGAAGAGGACGGGCATCGTGAGTTATATGAGTGCAGGATTCACAGTGTTCATTACTTTCGTTATTTGGCTCAACTCCGTTGATGAATTATTAGAATTAAAAGACCCAAAAACGATTATTAATTTGAAAGGAAACTCATTTAGGGATGTTTTTTTTCTTTTCGCAGCAGTTACTGTTGTCAATTTGGTTTCCCAAGTGACGATATTGATGACGATAATAAGAAAGTCGTTGAAAGAAGGTAACGATGATATGATATTTTCTAGGAAAAGGGTCCTTTGAAAAAATCAAGTACAGTTTGGTGTTCTATTTTTGCTTTTGTATTGTCAGTAATAAGAGGCAGGATGTGTTTTCCATGGTTCCATGAAGTTTCTCCATAAGGGTTGCCATTTCATTACTACGCATTATACCATAAACCAGTGTTGAAAAGTTATATAAAATTGATTTAAAAAAAGAAAACGTCATTAGGTTATCGAATATTACCAGCAGTTTCGTAATGGGGTAATCACTTAGCCTCAGAAAAATAATGAAACGGCAGTTTTAAAGTGGGAGTTCCATCTTAGCCTACAACTAGGAGTGGCGGTTTACGGCACAATAACTTGAATTCTATTATGGCGAGACATTCAAATGTCCGCGGTACTGGTTTCTTAATAAAGGACTTTTTTTCATATTTTTATATAACTGTCATCTATTTTGAGTTTGAGTGCCATGTGTCAACAAATTTACATCAATACTTCGGCAATTCTTACTTTGAAAAAAAATATTGAAAGGAAAGGTATTTCTTGTTGGACGCTCTGATAAGATTGGAGAACACATATGGGAACTTTGTAGCAACGAGATCAAAAGCATTTGAGTGGTATAAACTGTTCAAACATGGCTATGAAGTAGATTAACACTTGCCTCTTCAAGACGGCATGCACGACTAATTACTGAAAGAAACATTGACTAGATAAAAAAAATGGTGCTTGAAAATCATCACTTTAGTTTGGAGGACATTTCACAAGAACTATCCACCTTTTACGATTCAGTTCGCACAGATTTCAGTTCTATGAGACAAGTTGCTCTACGGCTTGTTCCAAAATTGAGTTTGGTGTAAATAGAGCGTCACAAAAGGGCAACCTTTTGATCAAAAACTCTACCAATGTGATCAAGAAAGTACAGCATTCTTCAAATATAGTAGCATGTGCATTTTTCCCCATTCCAAATTACAATTTCATGGGACCATTTTTAAACCGATTGAAAACATTAAAAAAATTCGATGAGAGAACTGAAAATCATCCCGGATCCTCGATAGTATAGTGGTTATTATACCCGCCTGCCACGTGGGAGACCGGGGTCCAATCCCCCGTCGGGGAGCCTCTGGCGCAAGACTAATGACCTTGTCCGGAAAAAACAAATCATTATGGAAAATTTAACAAGCCTCAGGACTTGCTACATAAGGCCAAGACCGGCTCCCGGTTGTAGTGCCGATGATGATGATGATGATACATAGAAACACAAATAAGTTCTGAAATTCAAATCATGTCTTAGGAACTTGAAATGACACCTATGTGTTCAAATCGGTATTTGAAAATTGTGATATTTCTATATCAATGTTGCTTAATTTTACCTCGCGTCCACATCCTCGCCCAACACCCACTAATTTCCGGAAATTTCCCCTCTCTATCTGTAAAGGAAATAAATATCGTCAAGTAGCTAATTTGCATAAACTACTTTATGCAAATTCTACTTGGAAGAAAATATAATAAAAAAAATTAAAAAAAGGCGGTGGCACCGAATAAAACATAAAACGTCAACGGCATGAAATTAAAGAGAAAAAAACAAAGCAAAAAAAGAATTAAAATAATAAAATTCAATAAAAAAATTAGTGGAGATACTCCAATTGCAAGAACTACTGTAACAGTTGGGCGCATAAGTATCCGAAGTGCAACCGCACCGATTCCACTGCAATTCATTACAAAAAATCAGGATCAATATTGTCAACATCAACACGATCAACAGACTAGCCAGCTGAACAGGGGGAGCCAAGTAGTCAACACGCCCCTGCAACCTGCATTCCAGTGAGCAGCAACAACGACCGCTCCACGGTCCGTACAAGTAAGTCACTTACTTACCCCTCCCCTTACTATATTATTTAAAGTTTGAATTTATATAAAAATGTTGGTGTTAAATCAAAAAGTTGTGATCGTTTTTCCAAAGCAACTTTTTGTCGATGGTAAAATATTAGCATAGAACAAAGAGGAGTTCATTTTGTATAAGGTTATAGTAAGCCAATCAATCTAGCGCTAAGCCTACTAAATATGAAATGTTATTCAAAACTTGGTAAAAATGCATCAGAAAAATTTCAATTGAAGCAAGAAGTGTCCGACATTGATACAATGATTGTGTGAGTAAAATAAATGTTTTACTATGGCATAAGCAGTTTTTGGATGGCCGGGATAATTGTAATAGCAATGGCTTGGGTGAGTGTGTCCTTTTGCCGTATCCTTCCAAGGTTTGCTCGGTGCAGTCGCCACCGTGCTTCCTCAGACCTGCGGTAGGATTGTTGAAATAAAGCTCGGCGATCCGTTTGTCCCATTAAATTTTAAAAGACTTTAGTTTTATTTTGTTTTTCATTTATTTATTTAATAACTTTATATTTATTATTTATATTTTTTTGGTGTCCATGCCGCTGGACATCAAACTTGAAACTTTATAAAGATGTTGTACACGGGCGGGACGCTCACAAGAATTTTTATTAAATTTATATACTTAGCATGTTGACAATATTTCAGTTTATTGTCGTTGTCGGACGCCAACCTAGAGAGTGACCTCAAAATTGTAGTGCAACATCCTTTTATCGTACGATGTTGGGATATTCATGAAAAGAACATGAACAAAGATTTCCCATCCACTTCGGCGGGAAACAATAGATAAAGGATCCACAGATGTGAAAATATAACCGGTAATTTTACTTTTTCCGAGCTAAATAATATTGTGCGTGGCTGTTGTTGGGTTTATGAAGAGTAGAGCAACTGGTTTGGCTAGCGGTAGTGGTCGCCTCAGTACAGCCATGAGCGGGCAAGAGTTACATAGATAAGTTGCGCAACGGTTTATTATAAATTTTTTAACAAATGAAGGCGTTAAACCATGGGAAAATTGTCCTCGATTGAAGGCACTGCGGCGTCTCTGACAGATACACACACAATACACAAGCAAATAGTGAAGAATACCGAACGAAAATCAAATACGAAAATGCATCAGAGCCGTATACCATAGCGTTCCGCACCCAAGACCTACCGGTCTTGTATGATCTCTTTCCCACCATCCCTCTATACAAGTAGTTAGAGAACACCTGGACTAACACTGTCCGCACTATCCTTGGATAGCGCCCCCCCCCCCCCCCCCCCATTTTCTTTTCTTTTCAGATATCGCGAGACCGAGCCCAACATCCTCACGGATGTGGGTGATTCTGGTTATCGCAAGATGACCAGAGGTCAGAGACCAGATGAAGCCCACATCTATCCTTGTCTCGCTAAAGTCGGCGCTCTCGCCAACCCATTTTTTTTTTGTGTACCATAGCGTTAACATAAGAATTCACATTTGTGGAATATACTTGAGTTTAAAAATCGAAAACGGCCAGCAGCCTTATGTGTTACGCTTTGGTTCAATTTTAGGTGATTCTAACTGTCATAGCGTCAGTTCGAATCACCCGTTCTTCACTATCATCCCAAACGCTATAGCACAGTGAAACATTGTCTCTCTACGTGTGTATATGTGGGCCAGAGAGTTCGTAAGTGGGCGAGACCGTATCGAAAACAAAAGTCATGTTCGCCGCCCAAGAACAAGTCGTACAGATGACAACATCCATGTCGTTCGAGAGCTTATTGAAAGTGATCGGAGATGTTGATAAGCGATAAATGAATATGTAGTTTATTTTATGGCACATTAGTTGGGTTTGGAAAAAAAACTGTTAACGGCCAGGACTGTGTTCGTAAACAAGTACGAATTTGTGCAAACAAATTCATAGAGAATCATAAAATTGCAGACGCGTATTTTATGATTCTAAACAACATTTTTTGAAGACTATGCGTGAACATCTGGTTCGCATATATATTTCGATGTGAGAATGTGAATCAATGTGCTACAATTAAGCATTTGGTTAGATTTATTATGTATTTTATTCAATGGGGATATGAGGATATATGGGGAAAAAGGAAATGGTAGTGGGTAGGTCTGTGGAAAATTTGTTCCACAAATTTTGACGGATGACCAGAACTCGGTGGGTGTCAATTATTCCAAAGAAGTCATTGCCATAAAGAGAATTGATTCAAATTTCCTGAAATCAGTTATCAAGGCTGAAGAAGATGGGGCTCTGAGAACAGTCCAGAAATCAAGCGTCAAACTTTGGAGTGGATGACGAAAATTTCACCACGGGCAAAATAAAAAAAAAATGGGGTCAATGTTCATCACATTCCTTGATAGCAGAGGAATAATTCGCAGGAGATTTTTTGGCGCATGTTTTCTCGAAGTTCTCAAGGATCTCAAGCCCACGATCGACCAGACATAATCCAAATATCGTGATCTCTGTTGCACAATAATAAACCGGGTCACGCCTCTCCCATTCTGCGTCAATTTTTCCATCAAAATCAACTCTCCCGCTTGATTTGACCCCATGTCACTTCTCTTTACTGACAAAATTATAATTTAAGTTGAAACGTTGTTTTTATAATAGCATATCGACCGTCAGAACAGCTACAATAGCCAATCCCACAAAATAAGATAATACATTTGAATCAGTGTGGAATCTCTATAACATATGTATTGAAAGTGGAGGGCAATATTGGGTGTCGGGGGGGGGGGGGGGGGGGGGGGGGTTCATACAGGGCAAAGTCTCTGTTTTCAACCCGGCGAAGGCCAGTATGATCCTTATCTCTGTTCAATCCAAGTTGACATGCTGTCATGTTGTTTTTTGCTTGTTCTTAACACGTAGCCACATTTTTAGACTAATCCCCGTAAGGTAGAGCAACTCAATTATAAGACAGTAGTGATAGTCCGTTCCACAAATAAAAATTAAGCACGTACGGACGTCTTTGAAGAGGTGGCATCCAATTACCAATTCAGGAATCATTAGGATTCAGCGCGTCACTGAGGGTGTAAATTAGTTATACTTGATCTGGAACAGAACAATACAACATTTGAACGTTACACGAATCCCCACCCAAGTGGCGCGGGCTATAAATCTGCTCTTCACCAAATTCGCTACCGAAGAATGATTTGTTAATTTACATTTGGCTGACAGTGGGACACCGACTCCCCCAACCCAGATGCCGTATGCAGCCAGAATGAACTTACCCACAGCAGGTAAGTTAATACAAAAATAATCATACAACTTTACAACACCACCTATTAGAAAAGTTCGAATTTTGTACTACCTTTCTGGTGAAATTTTCGATATCCTGCTTACCACGATCTTGTCATACTGTTATTCTACTCAAAAGTATTCACCGAATGAAATATTATTAGTAATTTATTTGCACTCAAAAAGCAAAAAAAAAGAAGCAAAAAATTGTGACGGGGCACGGCAACACCTACTTGATATGATGCAATGGTGAAAATTGAAACTCACTGGTGGTCTTTAATTCAGTTGTAGCGTTTCTAACAGACACACACAATACACAAACAAATAGTGAAGAACAGCGAAAGAAAATTGAATAAGAAAAAAACATCAGAGCCGTATACCATAGCCATAACATAACAATTCCACATCAGTTGAGTGTACTTGAGTTTAGAAATCGAATTCGTACACGCGGCAGTGGCCTGATGCGTTGAGCTTTGGTTCTACCTTTTATTAATTCTAACCGTGATAGCGGCCAAGTGTACGTATGAACGTAAACAATCGTTTTTTAGCTGAGTCACACGAAATTTTATTTCGCCTTCTTGTAGTATCCAGGGGTCAAGACCGACGTAGATCGAGATCTTTTTCCCAATATTCTCCTTCTTCTTCCGCTCGTACTGTGGTTTGGCATATACGGGTAATTGTAAATCCGCTTGTGCGCGTGTTTTCTGGAAAAATCACATTGTACTGCCAGATGTATCTAGAGTATTTATCTAATCTATAAAATAATTTTCCCTATCGACGAAAGCACCTCACCTCGACGAAAGATCCTCACTAAGGATCAGAAAAACATTTCCAGGCGACAAAATAATGTCCAAGCAACAAAGTACTAACATAGAAATATGACAGCTTTCTATCAATAGCTCATTAGATTTTGTCTTTGACCCGATTACTTATCATTATTGTTGAGATGGGCGTGAAAAAAAGATTGCTTTTGGACTTAAAGTTTCTGTATTGAACTGCAGAAGAACACATATATTTTTCAGTAGAAAAAAGAAAAAGAAAGTGAAGTAGATCAGGGAAGTGAAGTAGACCTGACAGCTAACTGGTAGTGCTATCTACCATTGAATGGTTGGTAAAAGAAGGATTGGTGGAAATGAATCCGTCAGTTTAAATTTAGCTGTAATATGTGTCTACTGTATCTTGGGGGTGATACGTTGCTGAGGAGAGTGGAGACCAAATCTATATCAGGGATACTGTGTGGACTTATAGTTATTGAAAGTGTTCGATGTTTCTAAAAAGTAACCATCAAATTAAACCAGGACAAATTATAAAAGTACGAAAGCAAAATAGAGAAGGGAGCGTAGTTCCATGACAACCGCTATTAATTAACTGGAATCAAGAACACAGTTCAGAAATCTGAAAGTTTGATCTAATATTATTAAAAATAAAGTAGAATGTAAAAAAAGAAAAATAACACATTCGACTCAGATGCTGTAGTCGAACGTGGTAACACCACATCCGCGAACATCCTGTAACACCTAAACTTCTTCATGTGTTCGCTTGTCAAAACAATTTTCAAGTGTCTACGATAACTATATATTAATTTATCCGCACTATGTTATGAAAGTGGAAGGATAACACAAAATCTCTTTTATTACAGGATCATGTAAAAATGTTAACTCAGTGTATTTTTAACATACAATAGTTGTTAGTGAGTACGATTATAGCGACCTAACCAGATACTTCTTGTTTACTTTTTATTGGTACTCTTATTGTTGCAGATGTTTTTACTTTTATTTTGGCATTAAAACTGATTGCGCCCAGTTGTTATCCGATTTATATTGGCATTCAAAAAATCATTAATCTACTTGCGTATGCCGTTGGGTTCAGACACGACTTTTGCCAAACAAATTGCTATAAATTATTATTTTTTTTCAATTCAACGAGAAGAATTGATAAAACATTTAAACGTATCCGACGGTATAAATGGTGTCAACCCCAACAAATGCAGAACAATTTCAGCGACAACTGCACAGATAAATTTTCGCTGACATATTCATTACCGAACCCATTCCATGCACACCCGACTTCCTGTGGAGTACATAATGAATATATCTGCTTGGCTTTATTTATGACCTCGAAACTCTAAGCTAATGTATACCATTATTTTCAGGATTACTAATGATTTAGTCAGCAATCCCTGCAATTGTTTGAAATTAAATGCAAAAAAAAAATTATTCTAAAGGGAAATAAGAGAAGCGGAAAAAGGAAACAAATTGCTTATCTCTTGGGGTATAAAATTGAAGATAATAGATATATGTTCTGTTTTTGTCTTTATAGCATAGATGATGCTAACCTGTAAAAAAATTACAATGAAATTCTGCCTCGTTCGGGGTTCGAACAATTGTGACATAGGAATTGTTAACCTTATTCCTCCTAACAAACAAGTAATTCAGTTTAGGGGAAAAGTAACGTTAAAGTAGATACTACTCGTATTAGTTATGTGTAACGCTTTAATTCATTTTCATGATTAAATTCAGTGAAATGTCGTAGCGCTGTAAAGGAAGGTCCATAACATTTGAATGATTTCTTGATTTCCTTTCTTGAATTTCCCACCAAACTTCATTCGTGGATTAAGTCGCAACCCTCTATACTCTATCTCGTGGGCCAACCTGTGGTGCCGCACGGAATCCATTTCGATCTCTTTATCACATTTAAGCGGACATTCCGGTTTGTACGGTTCAAAAAATCAATTTTGCTTTTGGCTTAATCGATAGTTTTATCCTTCAAAAATAATATGTTAAAATTTGGAAACGAAATCTTAGGCGGTTCCAAACTTATAGGTCATTAAAGGGTCGGGTCTCCCGCGGATACAAATTCGTCTCATAGGTGGCAACTACCGTGTATTTAGAAAGATGCAGACTATCCATTTATGGGCATTAATTTGCTTCGCTGTTGGCTTGGGCCAACTGCCACTTCTTTGAATATGTCGCAATCTTGTGCGATTGAACAACATGTTCATAAGCGGTAATGGATAGTCGCTCCTGTGTATGTTGTTTTTACATTCGGGCGTACTGCGGGCGACCTGCGATTGCCTGAGTTTTAGTTAGTTTCACGGTGCTGGGGGTTTTTTCTTGTTTGGTGACTATGGAAGATGTTCCTACCGGTAACGCCGCCGGGTTGGTATTTTTGATGTTTCTTTGTTTCTTTTTCATGATCCAAATCTGTGGACCAGATGACCAACTTTCAAGTAAAGTTGTTGAGAATCATAAATTGCACGTCTGCAATTTTATGATCCTTCAAAGGTTTGTTTGCCCAAACATTTTCCCACAGGGAACATCGTTGCCCATTCGGCTAAAATAAACAACATAGAGAATCATAAAAGTACATTAGCACAATTCTCTATTTGACCCTTCCTTTGTATCGATTTCCCACGGAAGAGATTCTGGCCCATGCCGTTAAAGAAAACAACAGGCGCAATAAAACGGACTACACGTTCACCCAAGCAGCTAACAACACAAAAAAAAGGGAATCAGAAATGTGCATTAACACGATGCACTATCGATTTTTCTTTTGTGTTTGATCTACCGAAAAATGGATCAGCCGGGAAAAAGGAAAGATCATTTTTTCTGACGGAGGAAACAAAAGATTTCCATCCAAGGAAAAAAATGAGAAAAACCACTAGAGATGGCTGGTTTTCAAGATGTTGGCCGAGACGGTCAGACACGGAGTTGGTTTTGGAACGGTCCGTTACGTGGGTGATAGCGATTAAAGTGTCGGTGGTAAAGCAAAGTAAGTGTTCGATTGCCCGGTGCTCGTGATTAAAATGTAAATCGTGATTATAAATTAAAATAATTTAAGGAGAATTCCTGTTTAAAGATTGGTAAATTTGACTAGTATTAGACACTAACATGTTTGTAATCATCATCATCGTCGGCACTACAACCGGGAACCAGTCTTGGCCTTATTTAGCAAGTCCTGAAGCTTGTTAAATTTTCCATAATGATTTATTTTTTCTGGGCATGGTCATTAGTCTTGCGCCAGGGGCTCCCCGACGGGGAATCGAACCCCGGTCTGCCGGGTGACAGGCGGGTGTACTAACCACTATACTATCGAGGAGCCCAAGATGTTTGTAATAATAAGTAACAATTACGAGTTATTGAGTATAATAAAGTACATATGACTAAAGTTTTAAAAACAATAAGGTGAAGTTTACTCTCTCCTCGGGACATGGCCTCCATTTTACAAAGGACTAATAAGTGGGTGGTAAAAGTAAGTAAAACTAAAGTATAGCGTTAAGCAAGGATAGTGAAGAAGGTGAATTGAACACACGATGAAATGGTTGAAAAGGGAAGCAGTGAAGCATCAGACTACTGACCGTGTTTAGAATTTGATTTCCAAAGCCAATTATATTCCACTGGTGTGAATTATTTGTTTGTTATTTATCGCTTGGTATACGGTTCTGATGTATTTTTATTATTCGATTTTTCGTTCGTGTTCTTCACTATTTCGTTTGTGAATCGTGTGTATCTGTTAGAATCGCTACAAAAGTTCAATAACATTTCCGTGGTGAATAGGAAAAAATCGTTACACTACTCTTCCCTCAGGTTTGAGAAAGCACGGCGGCGACCGCAACGGGTCCCCTCAGGAGCGGTCAATAGAGATCCCTCATACAATTCAAGACCAGGAGATGCGCTACCTGGGAGCGAGGCCACTAACTAATACCAACGCAACTTCCTTGCTCAACAAAATCCCTAATTTTAAAAATTAAAATACAAAAAGCACTTTTTGCGACATACAAAACCAAGTACACCAGAAACACTAATGACGTTTGTGATATTATATATTCTGCCAAATTAAAAAAGAAAAAATTATATTGTAATCAGGAAACATTGTCATGTACAAAAGTGTACAGTTAAGATTAAACGTGGTAAGGAACAGGAAACACAAATCTGGAATTTTTTAAAAAGCAGCATATTCTATACATTCTGACCACATAACGACATATTCACATTCAACTCCTCCCTAAGCGACTTTAATTCAGTTTTGTTTTGAAATTGAAACCATTAATTCGGTTTACACAAGATATCGAAAACAAATTACAGAGATCTGTGTAAACTCAAACAACCTTAATGTTATTTTTAATTAAAATCGCTCAGTGGAGAGCAGTGCCGAAACATTTTATTATGATACAATCAACTCTGACTTAATACAATGCCCATAACTGCAATTAAATTTGGGTTTGGGTTGTACTGATGTCATGTAAGTGATATCATCAATCAGCCCCTAGTGTGGCGACAAATGTAGGTTAACAATTAGTATTGAAACTTATGAGCGCTCAGAACTCAAGATATTTTCCCACCACGAAAAATATTCTAGAAGTTTCATTGGCCCCAATTTTAATATGCATCTCCTCTTTCGAGAAAAATTCGTTTGGCTTCTCTGATGTTGATTCAGCGTAAAACCATTTGCTTTTCTTACTTATTCAAATCAGGTTAAGGTGGTTTGCACCTCATTCTGCGAAGTATACGTATTTCACAACTAACAGAAAGACCTATAAAAGAACGAAACTACAACTATCGCACCTTAACAAGAGGAACCGACCCTCATACGAAAATGAGAATGTACAAAGTAAAAGAGATTTGAATCTGTTGCTTTCAGAATACTTAGGCCATCTGTCTGTCCAAGGAATCATTGGCCGTCCGGCAATTCTCCGCTAATTTGCACTCTACTTCAATTCCCCGTGCGACCTTTTGTAGCATACTAGCACATAGACAACATCATTAAAGATAATCACGTGCTTATCCTATAGAGAAATTTTAAGAAGCTCCTACCTTGGATATATTTTCCGAGTAAGGATACACTCACGGAAAGGTGTGACAGCGTGTGCCATCCTTGAAGTCGCTTTGGGGCACATCAAAGCAAAAAAACCGACATTAACGTAAATAATATGCTCGGGGATACTAGGGGATGTGGTTGATTTTTTCGTGTCCTTCTAATTTAATTATACTTTCGTCAGCGTAATCTTTTTACCTTGCCCGGGGTGTAGATGCCGAAAGCATCGCTTTCGGAATTGTACGCGTATCCTTTTCCACTTGAGCGAATCATATCTCTTCCCGACTATTTCGCAATTATTGTTGCTTTCATCAAATGTATGTGAATGCCTCCGTTCTCCTCAAGGATACGCCAGTTCTCATGTGTTTTATATTTTTATGTTGCATTTTTAAAATACCTTAGCTGCTTTAAGCGGACAACCAGGACTCATCTCGTTTAATTAAAATAACTGACAAAGATTGTCTGTGTTGATGTGGAATAGAGCTATAGGGGCGAAGAAAGATTAGGTTTATGTGCCGTTCTGTGTTGAGCGAAATTTCGTGCTTTTATTTTTACACAGGAATTCTAGCAGTTGATTGAAGGACTGACTGTGAAGTGGACCAGATGCAATTGACAGCAAACAGTTGATGCAATTTAATATTATACAATATAAAATGAAAGAGAAGGTTGAAATCGACAACATCTTAAGTTATCTCATAATTACTACATACAATTTTGTGATTTCACTTTCTGCTTAAACATATGAAGAACTATGACCGGAATTTGATTATACCATTTAAAGTCTTTAGTTATGCTTCCAAATCAATGCCATCACCTTCAAAATAAGGTCCCTCTTATGCCACTCTTTTATCTTCTTCTTTTTTTTTCCTAATCTTCGAAAAACTTGTTGAAGTTTTTCAGAAAGGACTTTAAAGTGCGCAGGGATTCAGCTTTCATCTCTTGAGTCTTCTTTAAACCCTGCAAATTGGATAAATTGAGACAGCGCTAGGATGAAAGTGATATCTATAGTACGTGTATAATTCACAACACGTCCACTTACACGATATTTTCCAGTATTTTTTATTTTTGTTTAATTCTTCTGGTGCAGGGTGATGTTTATGTTCCATTTCGATTTAGATGACAATTGTTGCTCTATATTTGGTAGCCGTAGAGAATTGGTGATAGCAACTTATTGTAGCGCAGCTTACGTCGGAACGGGTGTTAAAATTATTAAAACATTTATTTTACAACCGTAAAAACGGGCACAAGCCATGTGACGAGCAAATCAACCAACCAACCGAGAACCCATTGTTTTTTTTTTTTTTATTGCCTCGTTCGCTAAAAAAATCAAAATCCAGAAACAATCTATTTGGAAGGAACTTGCGTTAGGAGATCGACTCATCGGGGAGGCTCCCAGTAAAGAGGCCGGGCAACTCCATTACGCCGCCCTCACATCCCCAGCTGGAACAGACGTCCGCTCTAGAAGCACGGTGGCAAGAAAACAATATTAAATAAAAATATGACTTCCACACATGCATAAAAATTTGATCCCATTTCGTTCAGCAAGATACGGCACACGACCACCCATCGTATACCTAAATTGCTTTAGCATCATCAGCCTAATAGCAACACGGCTATTTATCCAGCTGCAATAGATTCACCCATGATTTGTTTTCCACCGAACGAACATAGAATATATCTGTCTACATCTCTTGAAAAGGAAAACCGCAAAACTGATCACTTTGTTATCCGTTGTCTACAACAAATCATTTATGTGAATCAAAAACAAGGCTGGAGCCAAAATAGAACCTTGGGGCACCCCCGAATTAACAAGATACAGATCCGATCACTCGCCGTCCAAAACAACCTGGAGCGATCGATTTTCAAGGAAGCTCTTTGTCCAGTAGTAAAGCAGTTGGGAAAGTCCATATGAACGAAGTGTGCTCAGCAATGCCCCGTGCCAGACGCGGTCAAAAGCTTTGGAGATATCTAATGCGACCGCCCTTGACTGACCATGCCGCTCAATCGCAGATATATCGGTTATAATTTCAATCCCAACTCCCTTTGAAAATCTGTAAACGTTTCCTTCATCAAGGACATTTAATGCACCTAATTCATTACCTAAAATTTCATTATTTTAATGCAATTATTCATTATTTTAAAAGAATTCAATGTAAGAAATCACTGTAAAACAATAACAAGGACCAATTACAATAAAAAAGAACATTTATTACAAAATAGTAATACCTGGGTCTCTATTCTTTTTGATTCTGTGTCCGCTCCATCTTCTCTGATCAACTGCCGTACTATCTTCTCGGGAGATAAACAATAACCATACATAAGAACAAAACAGAAGTGAAGTGAAAATAACAAAAGACGAATTACGAAACAATATCCTGTGTGTGCATTTCTGCGCTATGCCCGCCCTGTTTCGGTGATTAACCACAAACCAACAAGACCAGTGCACCCTATTTCTTATACACGTGAACGACTTTCGGCAGAACTATCGTTGGGGATAGTAGCGAACCAGTTCCCGTGCCACAATACCGTCTTTGGGATTGGCTGAACTCGAGCGATTTACCAGCCGACAGGATATGTCCTCCGTGCATAAGATAAGCGGAAGAGTGTCGCAAGAACCGGCGATAGTTCTGGAGCTCAGTTTTTAAGGACCGTCGGGGCCGGTTGCCTTCCCACATTCCAGATCACGTACAATACGTTGAATAGTGCGCGGACGAAATCTTGCATCCCGCATGGAACACCATACCGACGCGATCATAGGTGGCTCCAAAAGGCCGGGATCGAGGTTTGAATTCGCGGAAAATAAATTCGCGAACACATTAGCCTTATCTTTTGAATTCGTTAATAACGTCCCGCTGCCTGTCACCGAGGGAGGGAAAGAGGAGGTGTGGGGCTTTTCAGGGCCCGAAGAGCCATACATCACTCGATCCCCACTATTCCAGGCGAAGCGACTTTCCTCTAAGTCGAACCTTCAGCAAGGTTGCGTAACCTTGCTACGGCATTTACCGCCAGCCAAATCGCCGGAATTAATTCAGTTACCCAATAGGATAACTGACATGAATATCTTTTAGGCAGCTTACCTTTCTTTGGGGGTTTTTCTTCCAAACCCCTTTTTCTCCATCACCATCCCTGAAAACATTAAGTCCACGGCAAAGATTATCACCTAGCCGTGGCATCGAAAATTTCATCCTCGGGCATGCATTACCATATCTGAAAACATTAAGTCCACGGCAAAGATTATTACCTAGCCGTAGCATTGAAAATTTCGTCCTCGGGCATGCATTACCATATCTGAAAACATTAAGTCCACGGCAAAGATTATCACCTAGCCGTGGCATTGAAAATTTGCACCCAGTGCATCTCGTTTCCATAGCCTTATGCCATGGAAACAAAATCAACAAGGAGTTCATTGATTACTCGTTGTTTTTGTTTGTCCATGGCACCCCTAGCATGCGGCTATCAGGTCCTACCAGTTTGCCACCGCCGACAAGGTTTCGGCTGATGCAAACCAAACATTTCCCTAATTACCAGCAATAGCTCGTTTCCTATTATCAGTCTCCACCGATCAGGGACCGCAAACAAGCAACGAATTGGATGCAGCCATCAAGTGTTTACTTTTAACATCTGGCAATGGCTGCACCCTATATTCGTTGCAATACCTAAACATTGCATTGCATCTCAGATGGTTTACGGTATATCCAATTCCCTATTAACGGCCGCCGACCGTCGGCGGACCTAGGAAAATTCACACCCATCATTCCAAATGTTGATTTATGGCCTCTCCTAGGATGACCAGATCTTCGGCTCGTGTTGTTTTTACCCCAGATGGTTCTGCTGCTGGCATGTATTGCACAATCAATTGTGTACACAGCCGCAGGCCATGCATTGTTGGCATTCGTGGAAGATGCAGTTGCGTCGCTGGCATCCATCCTCGGTCACCGGACGATCGTATGCGATGCATACACACACATGCGAAACGTATGCCTATTCCCCGGCCCAATCACGATTGACTACCTTGAGTTGATCGTGCAGCTCCTCCCCTTTTTACGGTTTTCTTTGCGATGTCTTTCTGTCGACAGCGAACGAAATGGAGTCAGATGTCAGTCTTTATAGAGGACAGTCGCGTCCTTTGATTATAATTTTTATCGCTTGCTGCGTTTGAAAATTCAGATTTCTTTCCCCGTGGAGTACACAACGGAGTGCGGTTGCATAGTTGCTTTCCTTGTCATGGTTAATATTACCTTCGTTAATTTCTATCAGTGTCGATTGTGTAATCGGTATCACCAGAATAAACAATAAATCACAACAAAGAAAACGTCGTGAAGTGTAATAAGGCATTCAAGTTATGTTAAATTTATCCCGGTGTGCGATCTTCTATCGATGCCGTTTAACTCCGTCAATTAACATTTATTAAGAATAACCATTTGGACAAATAAAAAAACAATTCAAGCAGTTAACCGATGTTTTGTTTTACCGAGTTCGTGGAAGAGTAGATGGAACCTCAGTGAATCAGTGTGGGGAGGTTCTTACCATCAGTTTAAAATTTTCATATTTGGAAGAATCAGCACCGGCTGGCAGAGTACAGACTAAAGTTGGAAAATTAGTAAAACCAGTGCCCGTGTCTTGGCACCAGACTAATACCCTACAGAGGATGCGAAGTTACTGCTGACAACTTTGCCATTGGCGAGAAGGAGCGCGAACTAGTCGGGCACCGAAGGAGTTTATTGATCACTCTGTCGTAGTGAGCTGTCTTCGCGATATCAGTGGCCTGGTTACACGCGTTTCTGATTCTAACAAAATTCGTTCTGTTAACATCGATGGAATTGGAGCACCATTGCTTAAAATTTCTATTTTTGCCGCTGTAATCTGCTCGCATTTTTTGTCAAACGACGTTTGATCAGAACTTCGTTTGATGGAATGTGGAATATACAACTCCATCCCCAGAAGAATAATCTCTGATACCGACTACGCACAAGCGAGTCTCCGAAGCACACATCCGATCATGGAAAAGATGCGAGGAAATCTCGCAAATCGCCCCAGTTAGCAGCCCCATACTTCCATACATGGCGAAGCTGCGTAGGCAGGTTATTCGCTTGATATGTCAGTGCTTGCGCGGCAGATGCCAAGCAGTGATCTGAGTTTCCTGGCGCAGAAACGTCTACGGTATAAATACTCCATTCGGATGTCAAAAACAGATCCAGAATGTTGGCATAATCGCCTCTGGCATACGGCACTCGCGTTGGTCCCTCCACGAGTTGAGTCAAGTTGTGGCTAACAGCAAACATCTCTGACTGATATGATTCCAACTGAAATCAACTTGGACATAAAAAACAACCAAAAACAACTTGAAACATAAAAATTGCTCTTGGGTTCTCTCAGGAAACGCGAACCCTTCGACGCCCTGAAATGCTATTAGGTAGTTCTTAGAATTGGTTATGCACAATTGCAAATTGTAGTGCTCTGAAAAGGTCGGGAGGGCATTCTACAGTTCTCCCATTCCGCATTTGGTGTAGAGATATAAAAGATTTCAACGTTTTATGACGATAATGAAGGGGGTGCGATTCGAACCAGCGCTATGAAGATTCGAATCATTAAAAGATAGAATTAAAGCCTGTACACATCTGTATATATTCGATTGTTATTCTTCAGTACACTTGACTTATGTAAAAGTTATGTGTTAATGGCTATGGTATACAGCTCTGATGATTTGTTTATTTAATTTTTTTATCGGTGGTATTCTTTTCTCCAATTTTTTTTATCGGTGGTGTTCTTCACTATTGGGGGGAAGGATGCGAACATACAGGGCAAACTCTCTGATTGCTTTCAACCCGGCGAAGGCCAGGACGATCCTTGTCCCCGTTCAATCCAAGTTGACATGTAGTCTCCACGTGAAACCCCTAGATAGCTAGTTTGGCACCCGCCAAGTAGTGAACCAATGCATGCAGCGACATCCTGAGAAAGGTTGTCGCAAGGCTAATAACCAGGCCCGTAAAAATGAATTATTATGGCAAATTTAACAAGCCTCGTATATGGACCGGATACACGACGACGACCACGGAAACGAAAATGGCCAAATGATTTAAGAATTTTTCCATGGAACGTCCCGTCACTATATAGAGCTCGAGCTGCACAGCAGCTATCCGATGCCCTGTCCGAATATAAGGCCGACATAACAGCATTACAAGAAATAAGATGGACGGGGAGTGGTGTTATTCATAGTAAAGAGAATGACATTTATTACAGCTGTCACACAAAACACCATGCGCTCGGGGTAGACTTTCTAGTCAGCCAAAAACTGAAGCCTGCCATCATCGGCTTTAATGCAATAAATGAAAGGCTATGCACTCTTCGCGTGCGATGCAAGTTTAAGAACATAAGCCTCATAAACGTTCACTGACCTACAGAGGAGTACCCTGACGACGAAAAAGAAGAATACTATGAGAACGTCGAACGGGACCACAATGCCTGCCCAAGACACGACGTGAAAATCGTTCTTGATAATTTGAATGCAAAAGTAGGTCGGGAGCCGGTTTTCAGGCCCTACACAGGTTCCCATAGTTTGCATGAGAACACTAATGACAATGGACTACGAGTCATCGAACTGGCATCATCGAAAAACTTGGTCGTTGCGAGTACCAGGTTTCCGCGTAAAGATACCCACAAACCCACCTGGGTATCACCTGATGGAGCCACTCGCAGACTAATTGACCACGTGTTGATAGATCGCCGCCACTCCTCGACCCTGATGACGGTACGAACGTACCGAGGTGCCAACGTCGACTCGGATCACTATCTTGTTGGTACAGTTGTCCGAGCGCGGATTACCTTACGGAGACGTATTGGAGAGTAAGTCCTCGGGCCAGACTGCCGGGCGTAGAAGAGAAATGTACACGCCTTAAGAATACTGTCATTAGTACTGCCAACTCCATCTTAGGCATTAGTCGTAGAGATCGAAGCGACTGGTTTGATGATGAGTGCAAACTAGCGACTGAACGTAAGAATGCTGCATACCGGGCAATGCAGCAGTCTCATAGGGCGCGGGTGCGCGAGGAGAAATACAAAGAGCTCAGAAGATCTGAAAAAAGACTTCACAGAAAAAAGAAAACTGCCTGGGAAAAAAACCTTGTCTGTGAAATAGAGAAAAGTAGAGAGCGAGGTCCGCACCAGGCGCGGAAGTTCTATCAAATAATCCGCAGTATGACGCGGTACACACCACGCTGCACTTACTGCAAGGATAAAGAGGGTAATCTGATCACCGACCCTGAAGGCATTCTGGAGCGATGGGAAGTGCACTTCAATGAATTGCTAAATGGTCAGCTCACAGAAGAATTGGAGGCTCCACCAATGCAAGATCAAAACCAAATGCTGCCGCCACCAAGCATTCAGGAAACAATAAAAGCCATTAGACAGTTCAAATCAAATAAAGCCCCTGGAGCTGATGGCATACCAGGTGAGCTGATCAAACAAGGAGGGGCAGCGTTACATCACGTAATTCATGAGATCGTGGTGCACGTATGGGAGCAAGAGGAGATGACGGAAGATTGGTGTCGTGGAATAATTTGCCCCATACATAAGAAGGGAGATATCACAGGGTTCAGTAACTATAAGGGTATAACATTGCTGAGTGTCGCCTATAAGATACTCTCCACTATACTACAAGATCGGATAGCCCCATACGCTAAAGCCATCATTGGTCAATATCAGTGTGGCTTCATCCCAGGCAAATCAGAAATTGATCAGATATTCACCCTTAGGCAGGCGATGGAAAATGTCAGGAATTTAAGATTCCTTTATATCATCTGTTTATAGATTTTGAGGCCGCCTACGACAGCATAGCCAGGGTAGAACTATATAATGCCATGAGAGAGTTCGGCATTCGACTTTGTAGGTTGACCATGACCAACGTAACTAGTCAAAAAAAAATAGTGGGATTGCTGTCCAAACTAATACACATATTTACAGGACTCCGACAAGTAGACGGTCTGGCCAGCCTCCTCTTCAACCTGGCGTTGGAGAAAGCAATCCGTGACTCTGGCGTTACAACAAGTCCAACCAGATACTTGCCTACGCAGATGACATCGACATCATCGGTAGAACCGAATTGGCTGTACAGGAATCCTTCACCCAGATCGAACAGGCGGCACAAAAACTGAGACTGCACATTAATGAGGGAAAAACTAAGAGAAGACCTAACGTTGGTCAAACTATCAGGGTAGTGGACGACGAATTCGAGGTAGTGCAATCCTTTAACTACCTTGGGTCAATAGTATCAGCCGAGAACAATATGGAAGAAGAAATACGCGGTCGGCTGATTAAATCCAACAAAGCCTACTGTGGTCTATCAAGGCTCTTTAAATCCCGAAATTTATCCAGAAATCCAAGCTACTACTGGACAAGACCATGGTCTTACCAGTACTTGTATTGATCCGAGACCTCGGTGCTTAATCAAAGGCACTGAACTCTTGGCCGCGTTCGAGAGAAAGGTCTTAAGGAGAATTGTGGGCCCCGTATGTGAGGGAGGACGATTCCGGAGACGCTACAACCATGAGTTGTACGCAATCTACGTTGAAGCTAATATTGAAAGAAATCAAGCTCGGTAGACTCCGGTGGGCGGAACAACTAGCTCGATTGAGCGAAGAGGAGCCTCCCCGGAAAATCCTTTGTGGCAGGATGTATGGAAGGAGACAGAGCGGCAGACCTTGTCTGCGATGGAGTGATGGCGTAGACCAGGACGCCCAGAGCCTGGAAGTGCCAAACTGAATGACATCGGATCGAAATCGGGACCGGTGGAGAGATTTGATAAATAAGGCCAAGACCGGATCCCGGTTGTAGTGCCGATGATAATGATTATTCTTCACTATTTCTTCCTACCTGTGTATCTGTTAGAAACACCACATGATGAGTTCTCTATTGAAGGAACCTTGCTGAGCGCAAGAAGACCGAATTTCTAGCATTGATATCACTGCTCTCCAAAGAACAGTCTTCGGGGTAGGAAAGGGTGGTTACATTTTAAGGGCAGATGTTGATTTTGAATAAAACACAAATTGTTTAGGAAATTATTGTCATTTCTTTTTATTATGCATTCTATGGTTCAATTATGTATGGAACGAAATATTCGCCAAATGGCCGCCGCGACCTCGGCGGCACACCCCCATCCGATGGTCCAAATTTTCGATGACGCTGGGGCATAATTGAGGTTCTATGCCGTTAATGTGCCGAATTATCTCATCCTTTAGCTCTTGAATTGTTGCTGGCTTATCGACGTACACCTTTTCTTTCAAATAACCCCAAAGAAAGAAGTCCAACGGTGTCATACCACATGATCTTGGCGGCCAATTGACATCGCCACCACGTGAGATAACACGGCCATTGAATTTGTCGCACAAAAGAGCCGTTGTTTCGTTAGCTGTGTGGCAAGTGGCACCGTCCTGTTGAAACCGCATATCGTCCGCATCCATATCTTCCAATTTGGGCCATAAAAAGTTCGTTATCATCTCACGATAGCGAACACCATTCACAGTAACTGCCTGACCGGCCCCATTTTGGAAAGAGGAAAAAATACGGCCCGATGATGCCGCCAGCCCAAAAACCGCACCAAACAGTCACTCTTTGTAGGTGCATTGGTTTTTCGAGAATCACTCTTGGATTATCATTCGCCCAAATGCGGCAATTCTGCTTATTGACGAATCCACTGAGGTGAAAATGTGCCTCATCACTGAAGATGATTTTCTTCGAAAATTGATCATCCGCTGTTGCCATTTCATGCCACCATTCTGACCATTGACGACGCTTGAAATGGTCAAGAGGCTTTAGTTCTTGAGTCAATTGCACCTTGTAAGCGTGTAAATGCAAGTCTTTATGCATAATGTTCATCAACGACGAGCGTGAGAGGTGCAATTGTTGGGCACGACAACGAGTTGAGGTGGACGGCTCTTCAGCCACACTATCGCGAACAGCAGCAATATTATCTGCAGTACGAGCTGTACGAGTTTGCACTGGTGTTTTCATATCTCCTACAGACCCGGTTTACTCTAATTTTTGGACGATTTTTTCGAGTGTACGCACATTTGGACGATTAAATTGACCGAAAAAATCACGAAGTACACGATAGGCATTTTGATTTGGACGCCCGTTTTCTTAATAAGCCTGAATAACTTTAACGCATTGCTCGATTGTGTATTTTTCGATGGTTCAAATTGAGTTAGTCTGAAATTAAGAAATGTCAAATAAAATGCAGAAAAAAACTTGACGTTTAGGTGTGATCACATTCAACATCGGCCCTTAAAATTTAACCACCCCTTATTTGTAAAAGATGATGTTTGAGGGTCTGTCAATTAGGCTACATGCTCGACCCTGAATATTGTCTAGTAGGTCGAGTGTATTACCTAGAAATAGAACAATTGGTGTATGTGACAAATGTCATCCAAACACTGCAGCAAAACAAAATCGACCTTGAACATAAAAAGCACCATATACTACCAATGAAAATACCCTGTTTCACCTTCATAAGCTCCATGTCGGGTCATAGTATTCTCTTGTAGGTGTCGAATACGGATATTCTCAAGATAATGAGAAGGCAGAAACAACGATGAAAAGCATAATCGTTCTTGTCTCTAAATCAGCTTTTCTCCAATTTTGTTAATTGATCGTTGCAGCAGTGCAAGCGAAATAAAAACGATTTTTTTCTCCCCCATATATCCTCTAGTCGTGAACCTCAAAGGAGGTTTGCCGAATAGGAATATGGCTCTACTGAAGAGATAAACGCCGAAACAAAGCGTAGTTTGAATGTTTGGGGACAAACTGTTTCTTTTTAGAGAGACATGGAAATGTTACAACACTCCTAGACTGATTGCTGAAGGACAAAATAATCATTGTGAAGAAAATATGCATTCTGTTTTTATTTGCCAATCTCGTTACTTTTCAAAGCGGAAGTTTAAGTGAGAATCTCCAAATCCAACATCAGTGACCACTTCAATATTCATGTAGTCCTATAAACATTTTATTAATATCCTCTCTCACACCGTCCGACAAGTATTTCTTTAGAGGCATCGACACGCAAATAACGATTTCACCCCCTTTTCGTATATTCTGACACATACATATTGAGAAAATTAAAGCATTCAGCCGTCTGAATGGAGCAAAAAGAAGGTTAAAAAGTGGTCATTAAGTGTTTATGCTCTATGCGACCTATTTCTGAATACCTGCCGGAAATAGTATCACACATTTGTCAATACTCGTACCAGTGACCTAACTCATACCTTTCAGATACATATGTGCCTTAGAGTACCTAATTGGACGACACATTATTTGGTGTCGCAGATCGTAAATAACTCTCTTATCCCCTGACAAAGACTTATAAATTCCTCTAAACTTCAGTGGCACATCTCCAACCTTCTAAACCGCACACCACAATATTTTATTCCACATACACAAACCACTCCCGTAAAGGATATGCATATAAGTCAATAAGTAAATTAAACCACTCGTCGTCATCCAGCGAGTTAATTTTTGTGCGCTGATTGAATTGAAACAATTTCAGGAATACGGTCTACCACTTGTCGCAATGCCTCCCAATTGGATGTGTGAAGACGCTCTGCGTAACTTTTTCCGCTGTGTCTTCCACCGGAAATTGGATTTCCGAAATAAGCGTTGGAACATATAACGCACCACCCCGTATCTAATTACGTTGCAAAACCAGACACATGTGGTCCGAACTGTGTCATGTCAAACGAGTTTGGAAATTCTCAATTTGGTTTGAAACATTTGAATTCCGTTGTGGGAAACGATAATAATGTTGGGATAGAAGTTATATATTATTTAACTGACTAATGTACTCTCGTGGGGTTGGCTTGTTCAAGGACGACTATGGTTGTGCATAATTATGCAGTTAAATGACATGCGGTGTTCGTTAGAGTCGATCTAGGGCTATTAAACGGGTTTAGATATATTTATTTATTTCTGAATATGGTATATGGGGTTACAGTGTACGTTGTGCTTTCTACCAAATTGATGTATTTCATAAATTTAATCGTAATTTCCCGAATTCATATGTAATATTTCATAATATCTTATTCCCTATTGCAAATTCAAAAAAAAAATTCAAAAAAAAATCTTTTACTAAGTGAAGTAATGTCATTTAATTTTTTTTATAAAACCTTTTTGTATATAAGAAAGTTGACCGAAATCAAAGAAAGTGCCAAACACAAAGAAGAATTGTTCCAGCCCATTTGTTTTCAATTTATCTCTATTTGTTCAACTTTCAGAGTATGACGTTATTCGATGAACAAATTTAATTAAATCAGAGATGCCATTTTGTGGTAGGTTTTGACTGGCCAAAGTTTTCGAATTTCTGACGTTCGGAGTGAATAATCCGAAACAATTTACGAAGACCATTAGTACTACTATGTAACATATAAATGTAACCCATAATTTATCTACAGCATTTAAAATCTCTACATCTGAAAATGTTGCAATTCTGTTGAGTGTGTTTATGTTATGTTTCTAAATCAATTTTCAGCGTTCAAACTAATCTTCCTCCGATACAACACAGTAATACCACTATCTTTTTTTTCCTATCTTCGAAACACGTGTTAAAGCCGATTCCCGGAACGGCCTTCAAAGCACACAGCAATTGGGCATTTATCTTCTTAGTCGTTTAGAAACTGTATCTTTGGTGTGGTACTTTGAGTTTAAGGAACATTCAGAAGCCGCACGGTGCTAAGTCATTTGAATGCAGTAATTTCTAGCAAATAATTACGAGGGTTGCCTCTTATGTTTCGGGATTTGGCAACCCTAGTGTTGCAATCCGGCAATTGACAGCTCTGTCGTAAAGTTGGACATTTTTGAGGTTGTACGCACTCAGAACGTTTTGACATACGAGCGCTATTTGTGTTGTTTACAGTAACTTAAAAGATTCATCTCGGCCCAAAAATGGAATTAAATCGTCAACGTTTTCGTGCGATTATTTTTTACAACTTTCGGCGTGGATTAACTCAGCAACAGTGCATGCATGAACTTAATTCAATTTTTGGCGATGAAGCTCCCTCAAGGACCAGTGTTTCTCGGTGGAATGGTGAATTCAATTGTGGTCGTAATTCAATCCAAGATGAATTTCGTGAAGGTCGTCCCAAATCAGTTGTTGTTCCGAAAATCGTTGATGCTGTGCGCAAACTGATATTGGAAGATCATCATGTGACCTATCGTGAGATTGAGACAACCTTAGGCGTTAGTGGGACCAGCATACATTCAATATTGCATAAACATTTGACTGTCAAAAAAATTTGTTCACGTTGGATCCCACACAATTTGTCAATCGCCCAAAAAAAGGCTCGTGCCAATTGGTCGAAAGAAATGCTCAAAAAATACGGTCGCGGTGCTTCTTAACACGTCTATGACATCGTGACAGGTGATGAATCGTGGATTTACGCGTATGAGCCCGAAAGTAAACAGCAGTCGACTGTCTGGGTGTTTCAAGATGAGCCAAATCCAACAAAAGTTGTTCGCGCACGAAGCACTTCCAAGTAAATGGTCGCCTGTTTTTTCGGAAAAACTGGACATGTCGCAACCGTACCACTAGAACAACGCAGAACAGTCAATTCTGAGTGGTACACAACCATTTGTTTGCCAGTTGTCTTCCAAGAAATCAGGAAAACCAACCGCCGAAGACGGATCACTCTTCACCACGACAATGCGAGCTCTCACACATCGGCTGCGACAACTGCATTTTTGAGCACCCAAAACATCGATTTGATGGGTCATCCTCCGTATAGTCCTGACTTGGCACCGAATGACTTCTTTTTATTCCCGTACGTAAAAAAAAAAAAACTGAGAGGTCAACGTTTTTCGACAACTGAAGAAGCGGTTGCTGCATTCAGAATGCATGTGATGGAGATACCTCAATCAGAGTGGCAAAAGTGCTTCGACAATTGGTTCAAACGCATGCAAAAGTGTATAGATCTTCATGGGGAATATTTTGAAAAACAATAAAGTGATTTTCGATGATCAATATTTGTTTTTGTTCTCTAATCCCGAAATATAAAAGGCAACCCTCGTATAATGTTTTGGGAATAAGTCAAAATTGTGATTCAAACTCATAGTCTGAAAATTTCAAAACCACAACACGGACGCATTAGACCACGATTGTGTGTACACAAAGAGATTTTAAATCGTTAATTAAGCTGTGGATTACTACCGAATCGCACTGGTATACGGTATTGATGAATATTTTCGATTTTTTTGTGTGTGCAGTTTCCTCCACTATTGTTGTGTGTTCATGTGTATCTGTGAGAACCGCTACAGAAGTCGAAAAGAACTACTACAAATAAGATGGCGGATTATCGCAATTTTTTTACACTAACGTTCGCAGAAAAGAGGATTTTGAAGTCCCTTAAATGTCAGAGCACAGTGTGAGCTGATGGAGAGGAAATGGATAAGGAAAGGCGGTTTCGATGTATATTTGTCTTGAATGCCTGCGCATTACAACGACGAGAAAACACATGATCAGGTAGAGCTGTGGGGGTACGATGTAGGTGCGCCAACGTATGGCACCAGTTCACTATCGCCCCACTAGAGAGTTGTTCACCAGCGCACTGGCCAGAGACGCAGGTTAAAATGAAACTCACTGAATTAGCCGTAAGGGTCTTTTTATTATACAAGGTGAGACGAAAATCGTTTTGATTTTCCTTTCTTCGTCTTCCTCGCTATTGACGGTGGCGAGTATCTGAACCGTAACATGAGTTATCCATTAACAATATTAATTATCTACAGACGTATTCTTGTACAGATATACAAATGTCCTAGACACATCCAACAACTATCCAAAATATGGTTTGTGTGAAATGTGTACACTATAAATTAAATATATCCAGTTAACAATATTAATTCTCTACACACATGGTCCGTAACAAATGGTATTCTCTGTGAAATGATGCCGCAGTTGCGACGCGACGAGCTGAATAACAGGTAAACTCCGTGCCGCCCCGCTTTCTAAAAGAAAGTTCCGCGAGGATCAACGGGAATATGAGCCTGGCGGGAGGTGGTTATAGTCGGTAAAAACCCGGCATGCCTCTGGATCGGTCTAGAGGTATCTTTTGAAGTCTTCCACCTTCCTATCGAAACCAAAAACAATTTTAAAAAAACAGATATTCTTGTACATATACACAAATATCCTAGATACGCCCAATAAGTATCCAAAATGTCGTTTGTGTGAAATTTGCACACTGTAAGTTAAATTAACAATATTAATTCTCTACACACATATTCTTGTACATATATACAAATGTCCCAGGTACACGCAATAACCATCCAAACATTGTTGTGTGAAATTTGCACATTTCGGCATCTGGTGGTTGGGTAAATCCGCATGCTCCTAACAGTGACCCGAGTTGCGCCGTACTATATTCCAAAAGGTCGTTTGATACGCGAGGATTGCCAAACATAAGGTGTCCAAAATGCACGTCACATAATGACAACGTACTCCCAAAATACACTACGTTTACACCGACTCGGTGGATCGAATGGAAACGTTTGAAACTAAACAAAATGCTTGCAGGCGGCGGTGTGGTCCTGGTGGCGGTTGGATCTCGACTGATCGGTTAAAGGCAAGAAAAAGTTTATCGCGTCGTGGCAATGGAGTCATAGCTAAATAATCTCACTGCCACTTACTAGGAACTTGAAAGGGATTGCTATGCTTGCATAGGGAATTCAGTTCCAGCGAATCCTCGCCGTATAAGCTGAGTTGGATTCGTTGGTTATGTATACCGGTAAATTGGTTTCGGCGGCATAGCCAAGTATGATAAAAGGTCTTGATCGTTGTGATCGTTTCGTGGAAAATTATCTGTCGCTTGGTTGCAAGCGGGCAGTATAGTTTAAGGAGGAAATGAGCCGAAGTGGTTTTTGAGGAAAATGCATACGGTTTGATTGTAGGGAATTAATGTGGTTTTACATCGCTTAGGTAGAATAGGAGCCGAGATGGCTTTCGGGGGAAATTGGAATTTCTTGAGTACAAGCAAGGGATATAATTTAGATAGAGAATTAAACGAAGCAATTTCGGGGAAATGTATGCGGCTCGGTGTAGTTGGTAGTGATGATTAATGTTCCGTTGTAGGTTTGAATATGCGTTTTATTACAGCATATGTATTTTCGGGGAAATTAAGATTGGTTGGTCGTAAGGAAGGTATATAACTTAAATAGAGAATTGGCCGAAGCGGTTTTGGGAAAAATTATATGTGGGGTGATGTAATTGAGGGAGATGATTTAGAATGTATTCTATTGAATTGTATTCTGTTGGAAATTTTGGGAAATGTCTTTCATTGCGGATTTTGCATGGGGAGTTGGGTTAAGGTGACGCTCTGTTAGCGACCAAGGTTGGTTAGAATTGTGGGTTGGTTCTCCGTGTGATATAGAGAGCCTCACATTCGTGCGGTTCGGTAAATGAATGTTTATTTGTGCGTCTGAAGTTGACTTTCAACGTGAACTGATATGCATTCACAAATTGGCGGGTTTTGTGGGAAAACGCGTGAAAGGGCGGAACACATTCAGCAAGTTCAGTTGAGCAACGACCGCGATAATACTTATAGAAGAGAGGTAGACATGTTACGTTGTGCCTATGTTGTAACGATGGAATTGATCGACTTCCAGCTGGGTCCCCAATAAGTTTCACTGTTCGTTCTTTCATCCTATCGGGCATGTGTCGTGCAGTCCTGGATGCCCCTGACCAAATATCCGAGTTACACTCGATATTGGGACTAATCTACGCCTTGTAAATAGAGGCCAGGTTGGATGGAGCGAAGTAGTTTTTGCATCTCTTAAGGAACCCCATACATTTGGCCGAACTTTTCGCAGTGTGATCATTCCAATTAAGAGTCGAATTAGTTCGAGTGCCGAGTATTTATTGCTCCTTGGCTTCGTCGATGCAAGTGCCGTTCATCGAGAGTATTTTTGCTTTAGAGTTCGCCTTTGACGACAAAAGACAGCATTGAGTTTTTAAGGCATTGAATCCTACTCGGTTAGATAATTCCAATTGATATACCTTGTTGAGGTCGGACTTCTACCCCCCCCCCCCCCCCGCTCCCATATACTTATCCCTATCAAAAATCCCCATCTACATATCCCTATCTACTTATCCCTACATACATATCACATCCATCATCGTTATTTTAAACAGCCCTTATTGTCATTTTATTGATTTAAGATTATAGTTGTAAAGGAATTGCTATCCTATCTTTAAAAAAAAAAAAAAAAAAAAAAAAAAAAAAAAAAAAAAAAAAACATCCCATAACTCCATACGATTCCCGAATCGTTATCAAGCAAACATAGCAGCTACTAAAAATAACGAACTCCTACATACCAAGCCAAAGACCATGGTCGCTGATTGAATACCATCAGCAAAACCAATATCGAGCAACCGGGGCCGCTGCTCGAATATGATTGACCAAACAAACTTTCATGTGTTTCAGGGTTCAGGTATAAAAAGTAAAACGACGACTTTTTCCAGGATTATTGTATTATTTCACCTCGTCGCAGGCACTTCACTTTTTCATGATCATTCGATTCATCACACTAAATTTAGTCAAAGTTATATTGTAATTAAATAAATAAAGATAAAATTAAACACAGTTTTTTATCTTCCTACACACTACGCTCTTCCCTCAATCAATGAGGAAGCACGGCGTGGAGTTAACACATAACCTACGGATTTGTAATGACCTTCGAAGAGTTTGGTCAGGAATGTTGGTATATGAGAAGCTCAATGTGCTATCATCAGCAAACGACTGAATTGGGTTTTGTGTAATTGACAAGAGATCATTTATAAAGATCAGGAAGAGACTGGGTGAGAATACCGAACCCTGGGGAACACCTGCATTAACTTGATGGGAGACAGATTTAACACCGTCAAGAACCACTTGAATTGGACGGCCAGTAAGATACTCTCTTATCCATCGGTTGTGGGAATTATCCACTTCACAGGAATGTACTTTTGACGAAAGTACTGGATGCCAAACTCTCTCGAAGGCATTTGAAATATCCAATGCGACTATCCTGCTTTCGTAGGTAGGTAGATACGGCATCAAATCTCCTGTGGACCTGTTACTACGAATACCATATTGGCGGTCATTGAGGAGGCCATTTGACTGCAGATATTTCACAAGTTGACATTATCAGTGATTCCATTACTTTCGAGAGAATAGAAGTTAGTGCTATGAGTGGATAAGAAGAGAGGGACGATTCATCACCCTTTTTGGGAATTGGCTGAATGTTCGCTGACTTCCATCTGTTTGGGAAACTGCCAGTAGGATAAGACAAATGGAAGAGTTTCCGCATGGGGTTTAGAGAGTGAAGAGGAATATTTCTTCAAGAGAATTCGGGGAATGTCATCAGGACCAACGGATTTGTGTGCGTTTAGTTCCATGAATGCGCGGGCAACAGTACGCGTCTGGAAGTAATTCTGGCTCATGGTGTGCTGCTTATGGTCAAGTTGAGGCGGAACTGATGTTTTAGGCAGTGTCGAGGTCGTTGCAAAACGTACAGTAAGTAGATTCGCTTTCTCTATTGCACTGATGACTGGTCCGCCATCGCCTATTAGCGAAGGGATGGATGAGGATACTGAGCTTTGGGTGTTTTTCACGAATGCCCAAAAATCTCACTCTCTGGTCATGCAAGAACTTTGCGCGTTGCATTTGCACAATGCAGTCGTTTCTAGCTCTCCGGAATCTTTACCGGTTTTCCTCAGTACTGTTTGATTTATACAACCCGAAACTCAACTCTTTAGCCACAATGGTGTGTCTGCACCCGGAATCGAACCACATATTCCTCTTGGGTCTGGTACTCTTTACGCTGTGTGGAATAAAGGTTCGCATGCTAAGCAAAATCGTGTCTATCAATGTGTCCGGTCTATAGTCAACATCCTTATTGAGGAAAAATAACGACCAATTTAACCTCCCAAAAAATTCGTTCAGACCTTCCCAGTTGGCTTTCTCATAGAACCATACCGCTCTTTTGTGGGTTTTCTCGTTAACGTTGCTGCTGGTTAGAGCAAATTTAGCTGTCACGACACAGTGGTCTGAGTGCTCAAGGGCGAAGAAACTTCAACTGTGTATTTGTTTGGGTGGGAGGTGAGAAATATGCCCGGTGTGTTGGCGGACTGACCATCTATGTCTTGTACCCGTGTTGGTTCATTGACGAGTTGAGTTAAATTATTTGACTCAGGAAAGAGCTGAACTGCCTTCAGATGTTGTGTGTCCACAGTGACGAAGCCAGTGAGAGTTATGTACGTTAAAATCACCCAGAATAACGACATCAGTGTGCGGATATAGGGTGAAGATCTTATCGATGGAATCAGATATAGCATCAAGTTCGTTAAAGGATACGTTTCTATCAAAGTTTGGGCGTCTGCAAAAAAAGCAGTAATGTATGCTTACGACCGTAAAGTTTTAGCCAAGAGCAACTAAATTCTGGATTGGAACAGAGCCCATATTGTCACAGAAGCTGATAAGTAATATCATATCGTATGTATGTGGCATCACAACTATGTGGAAAGAATAAAAGCAGTAAGTTATATTCAGGTAGATTAAAGTCAAAAATATCAGTATTAGTTATTACCTAGATTTCGCTAAGTGCAAAGATAGTAGCTTTCTGGTTAGAAACGTGGGGAGACACAGATGAGAAATTGCATCTAAGGCCGCGAATGTTTCAAAGATCAACGCGAAATTCCCGTTCCATTGTAATGGCCCTACACAGAAAACCAATACCGCCTCGGGAAAGGATGCACGTCAGGACCAGCGATAGATAAGCAAAACGAACCACTACAAGTGGTATGCCGGTGCAGTAGGTGCCCCACTAGATCCATGCCGAAATCCAGATCCCATCTGTTCCATGCCGACAATTATACTACTCTGACATCAAAAACTCTCCAAAGATTATAAATCAACCGAGGGCATCGATGCCTGAGGGTTGCAAACTGATGTGTTAAAAAGAGGACCAGATGATGGAAAAGAAAGGGTAGACGGTTTTCCCACACCACACATCACTCGCGTGTATATCTTCGCCCTTTTCACAGCAGTAAGTCGCGTGTGTGCAGATCGGTTTATTTGCTCAGGATCGCACAAATAACTCATGATCCATGAGTTGCCTTACCACAACTCCGCCCTTTTTTATGGATAACTTCAGGACAAACACGTATAAGACTCAAATAATATTCCGTGAAAACATTTGGAAGACACCACTCTGGATGGAAGCCAGTTTAGCGTTTGGGATTATAATGAAGCACGTGTGATTCGAACTGACGCTATGACAGTTAGAATCAACGAAAATTGAACCAAAGCGCAACCCATCAGGCCACCGATGTGTGTACGAATTCGATTTCTAAACTCAAGTACATTCGACGGATGTGGATTTGTTATGTTATAGCTATGGTATACGGCTCTAATGCATTTTCTTATTCGATTTTCGTTCGGTGTTCTTCACTATTTGCTTGTGTATTGTGTGTGTATCTGTTAGAAACGCCACACTACTCCCTCCTCAGTTACGATCAGCTTCGTGTGCGAACGACGGAGCGAGGAACGACCGAACGAGAGATCGTCGGAGCAGGCGAGTGTGCCGGTGCTCTATGCGGAAGTCGTGATCGTGTCGTGAAGAACTGTTTTACTACGGGAAAGTGTGTGCTGTGTGTACACAGATCACGTAGTAGACACCACTTATAACGTTTTTGATGATAGTGAAGAACGTGTGATTCGATCTGACGCTAAGACAGTTAGAATCACCAAAAATTGAACCAATGCGTAACACATCAGGCTACTGGCCGTGTTTCGAATTCAATTTTTAAACTCAACTACATTCAACTGATGTGGAATTGTAATTTTATCGCTATGGTGTTGTGGGTAACGTATGTTGGGATCTCTACACGGACACCGTTTCACATACTCTCCACGATTTTGTTCCACCAAATACAAAAGAAATTGTTCACCCGAGATAAGTAAAGTACAATAAAACACGCTGGTACTTGCTACTTAGAGTTGATTTTTATTGAAAACTTTATATGATTAATCCAATTGATAAAACGAAAACACAACAACGTATCTCTTACATTAATTTCGATGTACTACAAGTCAAAGATGTAGACGCGATCTTTAAATTTTATTTATACATTTGTCTTTTTGTCTTTCTGTCTGCACGAATTTAAATTTGAATAGACGCCGTAAGACCGACTTGAGGTAACTTAAACAGTCAACAGACTAACTTTTCACGACACGTTATTCAACCAATTTGTTACACCGACTTTCTCGACTGTGTATTTCGGCTCTTCGCGATTGACTGCTTAAAACACGACTTTTACACACAGCGTCCACGACACGTACCTCTGGCTCAGTAGCTAAAATTTGACTCCACTGGCTGTTGCACGGAACATACCACCAGTCTCAACGGGGGTGGATTTCCACCGATGTGTGAGGAGCAAATCAGATCTTTTTCTCTGGTGACGACCAATGAACAACCGATTTGGGTTTTATTGGAAGTAATTCCACTGTGACCGTACAGATCTGGTTGAATTCCCATTCACTGGAAGCCAGGACAAACGAAAATGCGAAGGGTGGTCAGAAGAGAATCCAAAAATGCAGTTGGTCAAATAGATGATCGTGTACGGAGGCTGGCTGTATTGCCATCATAAACGATAGAGGATAGATTTTTCTGTTGATGTGAAGTCAACAGAAACTTCGCCTACGGTGGCAAGGGGTTAGGATGCATGGGTGCATGTTTGGTTTGGGAACGAATCATAGGGCATGGCCATTGATATGATTGTTTGGATAAACAATTATGGGTCGAGTACAACTCAATGATCGCGTATCGCTTGTGGTGGCCGATCAGGGGAATTTGATTTGCAAGCATACAACTTACCCAGCTTGACTATGGACCAACGGATGGTAGGGAAAAATAAACGCAATGACATTATTGCGTGTTTGATTTAGAAAAACGGATCGTGGGACACGGCCGTTGATATGATTGTTTGGGTAAACAATTATAGTCGTGTCCAACTCGATGATCGGTTATTACTTGTGGTGATCGATCGTAGGGAATTTGGCTTGCAGACGTGCAAGCAAGCAAGTTGCCCGGCTTGTCTTTTGGACCAATGGATTGTTGGAAACGAGTAAACACCGGATGATTGGAGTGTGTTTGATGGACATGTTGCCGCCCAGAGCAACCGATCAGGTTCCTAAATGATTCATGTAAGATGAACCGAAATGGTTTGGTTGATATGCTTTGTTTGATGCCATGGCAAGATAATAATCTTGCCGTGGGCTTGTATTTGCTCGTATGCAGGTAAGAGTAATGGTATTCCAGGTTGGGAAAGGGGGGTTGGGTTAGGACGATGGGTGGTTCTTCGGGCTAGCCTTAAAGAACTCCCTCAGTATACGGGTCTGATGCATTTTCTTATTCGATTTTCGTTCGGTGTTCTTCGCTATTTGCTTGTGTATTGTGTGTGTATCTGTTAGAAACGCCACAACACCACGGCACTCGAAGATAACTGTTAACATGGAATTGACCTGTGAACGATTCGATGTGATCTTATTTTTGCTTACTGTTGCAGTTGCGACTAGAGGTGAGAAGAATGTATTCATTACAATGCATTCTTATATAACACTTCGTACTTAGCTTGGGTCACAATCCTTGAATTATCAAGAGTTCAGTTCTACTATGTGTTGTTCTGACACAATAAAAGTGGGACGGATCAAGAGGACAGTATTAAAGTACTGATCTTGATCTGTGATAACAGAAACGAAGAAAATAATAACATGAAAAAATATTTGTCAAGATGTGATGTATTGCGGTTGAAAATAAGAGGATACGGTGTTTCCTTGGGAATGAAAGTGATCTGATTCAGCATGGTCGTATTGAAATTATAGATATTTATATCCGTGTTCCAATATAAAAAAGAGATGCGATAAGGAGAAAAGAAAAGACGCCGCCTGTCACAATGCAAAACATTTGTCTTGTTAGTAATCGTACTATTAGAAGTTCGTGCGTACTAAATTCAATGACAAAAGCTTGTGTATCTCTAACAAAACGATAACATTGATAAGGAGACAACCGGATGGTGGCGCTAAATTGAAACAATAAGAATCAACACGACACAAGAAAGGAAAGGATTAACGAACAAATTCTACATAATACAATACGCGCACAGATGAGGCGAAGGATAAAATAACAGGGGGGAGCAGGTGGTGAATAGACATCTCGAAATCGAAGTTCAAGTGAATTCAAGGCAGTGTCTTGCGGCTACTGTGTATCCCATTTAATAATTGAATCATTACAATCCAAGTCTACTATTGACATATTCGAGAATTACACCGATAAAAATAAAGATTTATACAAACATAAAAAGACAATAACAGTGACCTTAATTTAGAATCCGTTCTTGTTTAAGTCACTGCTAGGTATTTGATTTAAGAAAAGGATCGTGACGACGAAAAGAGTGTCCAAGTGCATCAAGTAATTTCAAGCCTTCATAATTACTGTAGATTGACCAACTGCGTTCGCCGCCCGCAACTAGACCATTGGAGTAAAATACAGTTCACCTATTTCACCTAGTTCACATATTTGCATGACTGTGCGGTTATTTCGGGATCATACGCGTACATCTAATTTTCACTATGTTACTGTAGTACGGTTCGCTTCCGTGCTTCTCGATCAACGAGGAAGAGAAGTGAACGATTATTGAATTCGGGTCCTGGGAATCGGCCAGGCCCAATAAAAAATACTTTTTTCTATACTTTAAAATTTATTTCATTAGTAAATTCATTTTTTGGCGTCCTTACACCTCGAACGCCAATTGAGACTGATCTTCGAATCTGAAATTCATCACCCTTATAAAGAGAAACAAATCGAAATTTGTATCTCGAAAATACACAATTTCCTACAAAAATCCCGATTTTGGAATCCTGAGTGAGATGCTCAGTGTTTATTTAAGATAAGGATTCAGTTTCCTGAATTCCTATAAAACTATTGTGCAGATGTGGATATGTAAATTAATTCGGGTTTTTGTTTGTTCACTTTGATGGATTTTACCAAATTGAGATAACGTATCTCTGGTTTTTGAATTTAGATGATGCCGTGGGGCAAATGCAAGACAATAAACGAATATATGATTCGTTTATTGTGAATTTTGATTTTAATTTAGTTTTTTAGATTAAATTATGCCGTGGGGGCAAATGTTAAGCGATAAACGGATGTTTGATTCGTTTATTGCCAATTTTGGGTCTAGTTTGGATTTTTTCGGATTTTGATTGAATTTCAGGTTTTAGTGTGTTACTGCTAGGATTTGGATGTAGGTGTGGGGGAAGGAGATGGTAGGGCTTTTCAGAGCACTACATCCTCCCCTCCTTCAAAAAAAAATTAATCTGTAAGAGATTAATTTTCTAGGAGTGGCGGGATAAAAGGTGAAGGGCGATGTCATCAAGATTCGTTACATAATTTGGATTTCAAATTATAATGGTTACTTTAAATTTTCATTGTAGTTACAATTGGTTGCTACTTTTTTAAATGTTTCTTCTTGTTTTTACATATTATTCAATATTTTGTGTTAATTCTGTAGCTTACGGTAGAGTGTTCTTCAGTATTTTGTTATGTTTTTAGAAAATCTAAGATTATGTGTTAAACTATAGGCTTACATTCACAATTTTTCTTATCGTGTATATAAGTACATTTTTAAGTTACATATATTAATAATGTTATTTACAGTGTTCTTTTGTTTTTTCAATATATTTAATAATAATTGTGAATTATTTTTATGAAATAAGATTATTTTAAATAAAATATTAAATTCAATTTGTGCTACAGATCAATTTTAGGTAAGCCTTACAACTTGTGTATTATATAAGAATTTACATTATCTACAGAGTATATTTCTGTTTCATTTTGAGGACTATATTTGTTTTTTTTTTTTTTTTTTTGTATTATAAAGAAAGTTTTAATTCTAAATTTTTAAAATTCATTTTGATTTAAAGTGAAAAATGTTAGTTCCTTATTTTTCTTAGGATATATGTGATTAGGTTAATTGAAGAATGTTACATAGGTATTTGAAATTATTATATTTGTATATAATATTGTTTATTTCATAGATTTTTTGTTATTAATTTTTGCTTACTTAAAGTTTTTCAAACTGTCATTTACAGCTTTCTATTTGAATAATTCAAGACAGTTTATTTGTTTGTTTTATGTCAAGCTTTTATATATAAGCGTTAGCTATATAATATTTACAAACTGCATTTGATATGAATTTGCGGAGATTTTCTTCATAATATAAGCAATTTAAAGATTTATTTGTATTATATTTTGCTTATTATCCCCTGAGTTGTTAATACTGTTGTATTATTTACAAATGTTCTATGTTTATTATAGACAATTTTCTTTTAGATACATAAATTTCCCAAAACAAAGTTGGTTGTTTTATTTTATTTATTTCCGTTATTATGTATATGTATCTATTTTGTTTTTACAATTATTTGTTAACAGGGGAATTCAATATTATTAATTATATATTTTATGTGGATATATTTAATTTACATATAGTTTTTTATATATTTTTAGATTTATAATGTGAGCATTTTTTATATATTTATGTTCATACACGTATACATATATGTTTGAATAATAAAGGATCCATTTGTTTCACTTTAAGTTTTTCTTTAAATTTGTGGAAGACTTTCCAAACTCTCGTCGGTTTGGTTTGTGTAAAATTTTTCAAAGTTTGGGCAGTAAAACCATCTATGAAAAGCATTTTAAAGGATGTAGAATTCATAATCGATTTTGGAAGATTAACCATTGTTTTATTTGTGAAAGGGATTTCGATCATTTGTTTATTTTTATGTTTCATTTGCAGAACCCATTTTAAAGTTTGAAAAATTAGATAAACGAGGGGAACGATGCGGGCAAACAAGCAATTTAAAAGCGGTAATTTGATATAGCTGTTATTTACAGGCTCACATTCTACTGTGACTTCTTGTTCCACAGTCTTACTCTTAGCTGGGAATCTTTGTTCCTCAGGCTTATTGGATGCTGGGAGTTCTTGTGGCTTTTCAGGCTTACATTCTGCTGGGACTCTTTGTTCCACAGGCTTACACTTAGCTGAAAGTTTTTGTTCCTCGGGTTTACAGTTTGCTGCGAGTTCTTGCTCATCAGGCTTACACTTTGCCGGAATTTTCTGTTTGTGCTCTATGAGCTTGGACGTGTTGTTGCTAGAAGTCGGAGCATTTAAGAATATAAAAGTAGATGGAGGTGTTAGGATAGTATTTTCAGGGGTTTTTGTCGAATCATCAGATCCGGCCCGTAGAGAAACGGATTCAGATGTTGATTGTTGGATACGATCTTTGGTCGCTACTCCCTTTATTTGGGGGGCCTCTATATCGTCCTGCCTCTGATTTATGTCCCTATTATACCGAATGCCAATCTCATCCGTAAACGACACCTTGTTGTTTAAACCCTTAGATTCTAGCGCTGTTTGTTCAAATTGTCCTGCATTTAATTTCTCTGAATGAACTTTTATTAATTGTACCCTGTTCGTTTTGCTTAATACTCCACTTCTCCAAACGTTTGCGGTAGAAGTGGGCTGAGTTCTAACATCATTTTTATTTGATGGAAATCCGTTTTGACTTTTGAAATGGGACCGTCTCCTTCATTCTGCTTGGGAATGATTAAATTGGTTGCAATATGTGCATTCAATGCGATGAACCTCTGTCTTAATTTGTTGGGGAATAGCATTACAAACGTTTTGACCAAACCTATTGCACGATTGTGGCTGGCTATATTTGGAATTATTACATAAATTAAGAGGGTTTCCATCGCCTAGTCGTGGGGCCTGCTCGAGAGCGTAATTGATTGCTGCTCTAAGACTTGGGGTACCTCGTGCTTTCACTAAGAGTTTTAAATGGGAATCCCTAAGACCATCTTCAAATGTATGCAAGGCGAGCTTTTTATTTTCTTCGAGGAGATATGTTCGCACCGCAGGATCGACAGTGCTTTCAAACGTGGCCTCGTTCAGCAGATACAGGAGGTGTGCGAGTCTGTTTCCAAACTCCTTCACATCTTCCTTGCTATCTTGCTTGGCTTTCACCAGACTGTTTTGTGCCGCTGACCTTGAGGTGAGAATTTTAAATTCTCCCTTTAATTCGGAAGCAAGATCATTCCAGGTTGAAATGACCTTGTACCGGATGTGGTCGTATGCTGGCCCTTTCAGTCTGGTTTTCACCACGCTTAGATAAAAAGCATGCTGACTGTCGTCCTGTGCCTGTGAAAAAATAATATCTCCGCAAGAAACAAAATTATCCAATTCGTCCGGGTTACCGTTAAACACCGGTACGAAATCCAAAATATCTTTCAACCCGATTGTGATATTCATTGTTATTAGTTTCGCGTTTTTATAATTGGGTATTAATTTCGCGCGCTTCAAATATTCGATTCGCGTATTATTTTGTGGAAAAAATTCCTTGAGTAAATTCATCTCCCCAAATACAAGTACACCAAAGGGCGAAGAGTAAGAAGAGAATTTTTCGAACTCAACTGAAGCGATCCTAAAGAGAAAAAGAAAAAATGACTTCAAACCCAAACACATCGATATATCTACAGAGGAAATTTCGAAAATACTAAAGGTAAGAGAAGATTTTTACTGACACCGCGAAAAACAATCCTAATATCGAAAAATCCTGGTAGACAGATAAGCAGAAGAGATCCTGTAAAAGAAGCCAATGGTAAAAAAAAGAGGACATTTTTATCGAGCCCAAAGTGAAACGAGCCTGCAAGTGGAAAGATCCTGGATAGGGGAAAGTGATCCTAAGGAATTTTGATCTAAACAGATGAAAGGAAAAGGACCAACAGACAGATAAGGGTGAGCGCGTTAAAATCGAGAATTTCCTGTTAGAAAGTATGGAAAATATTCATCAAGTAAATTAAATCCTTAAGAAACTTATTTAATGAATGTAAATATGTGCATATGTATAGGTATATGTAAAAATGTAAGTAAAATTGTATGTATATTTAAATTTTTCTTGGGGTTTTTGTTATCATTGTAAACCAGTCAAGTGATTACGTTAAAAAATGCTGTTTATAAAATAAAATGTTCAAAATTTGCTTTTCTTGATATCCCCTTTGATTAATTTTTCACAATTTAATTTGTTTGGTGATTTTCTATGCGTTCCTTTTTTGTTTTTATGAACTTTTAAAATGTGTATTGTGGGTTTTGTTTGTCCTCTTAAATTAACTAATACAATTTTATAGATAGAATGTATGTGCATACCTTGTACATTTTTGTGCCGGTGTTGCTGGCTGCTACAGCTGTATTGACTGCTCCTACTGGTGCGGTGTTGTTATATGGACATGAAATTTTTGTTGTTTATGATGTTGAGTATGTTGCAGTTGTCCCTGATCACCTTGTTGTTCCTTTTGCTAGTGTCTTGCCGGGAATAGTAGATTGGACAAGTAGCCAGCTGTTCAGACTGAGACCTTTATCGGGTTTTGCTAGTTCCACATTTCACAGTCCCACTAGAGCTCCTGCCTATCGATTGCCAGAGTTTCCGTCTCCATTCGCATGTGTCGATATAGTTTGCGTTTGGCCCCTGGACGTTGTTTTAAAAATTATATTTTTTTCACTATTAACTGTGATGTTTTTGTTTATGGGGTGTCGTTCTCGTTTTGTTGGTTTGGGATTATGGTATAATCCCAGTTGATCTTTGCCTGGACGCCAATTGAGACTCTTCTTGGTAGGGGATTATTTGTCTCAGATCCAAACCGCTGCCGTCAGTCTTCTTTGTAGGGGATGAATGAATCAGTCCGATCCACTGCTCATTTATTTTTTATTTTATTGGTAGGGGATGTTGGAATCCCAAACCGCTGCCACCATTTTTGTAGTACGGTTCGCTTCCGTGCTTCTCGATCAACGAGGAAGAGAAGTGAACGATTATTGAATTCGGGTCCTGGGAATCGGCCAGGCCCAATAAAAAATACTTTTTTCTATACTTTAAAATTTATTTCATTAGTAAATTCATTTTTTGGCGTCCTTACACCTCGAACGCCAATTGAGACTGATCTTCGAATCTGAAATTCATCACCCTTATAAAGAGAAACAAATCGAAATTTGTATCTCGAAAATACACAATTTCCTACAAAAATCCCGATTTTGGAATCCTGAGTGAGATGCTCAGTGTTTATTTAAGATAAGGATTCAGTTTCCTGAATTCCTATGAAACTATTGTGCAGATGTGGATATGTAAATTAATTCGGGTTTTTGTTTGTTCACTTTGATGGATTTTACCAAATTGAGATAACGTATCTCTGGTTTTTGAATTTAGATGATGCCGTGGGGCAAATGCAAGACGATAAACGAATATATGATTCGTTTATTGTGAATTTTGATTTTAATTTAGTTTTTTAGATTAAATTATGCCGTGGGGGCAAATGTTAAGCGATAAACGGATGTTTGATTCGTTTATTGCCAATTTTGGGTCTAGTTTGGATTTTTTCGGATTTTGATTGAATTTCAGGTTTTAGTGTGTTACTGCTAGGATTTGGATGTAGGTGTGGGGGAAGGAGATGGTAGGGCTTTTCAGAGCACTACATTACGTGGTAACCTCCCTCCATCCCCATTAGCCCACCGAGCGGGGAAAAGGAATACATTTTAATTAAATTAATCTACGTGTTTAAAGTTGTCCAAAGGTAAAGGAAAACATATAGCCCACGATCCACATTTTGGATCGTTGCATTCATTTGCAAGTAGATGCACGAACCTACATTCGTTAGGTTGTGGATTTCGAGGAAACAGTTGCGGCGGGTTTTTCTTCGGAGAGGTGACGAAAAATGGGGAGAGTGGGCAGTTGAGATCAGGTCAAAAACAACGTGTGTAGAGGTAGGGTCTTAGTCATGGCGCGCGCTGATTAAAAAGGAACAAAGGAAAAAATTGAAAACGAAAAACGATACGAGAAAGTTTCGGTTAACGAAAGGAAAAGTCTTAAATAAATAAAACCTAAAAACAGTGTAAAAAACGTTAAGTATTTAGTATTAAAATATGATAAATCTTTGTTTGGGTAAAACACGTTATGTGTAAAGTATTACTTAATAAATTGAATATTTGTTCTTGTCGGAATCGTTATCTTTGTTCATTGTTCGTGCTTGAACTACCTCAAAGATTGGAACCGGAAGCCTGTGAATCTTGGCTCGGCAGCGATTTACCAAGCGATGCAGCTGCGTAACCTGTGATGGAGAGAGCCGTTGGATCCCTGTGCGTGGACTGATGATGACGATAAAACCCAAGTAAACAGTGAATATTCCTAACTTTTCATCCACAGGAATTTAAAGGCTATTCGGTGGCTGCTGGGTGGTGATTGGAAGCCGTTAAGTATAAACGTCGACCCAACGCCACAACGGTTTCGGTACATTACAATTGGCATTACCCCTATACGTTACAATTGGCACAGCCGATTTAACTTATCCGCTGCCGCAGCACCATCCGATGGAAAAGGTTACAATTGATTTGCAACAGACTATCGACAATTTTAAACGTTTCAATTGTTTATCACATATCAATTATAACAACTGGCGCAAAATTGCAAGGCATCCATATCAATTGTAACAACTACCAGAAGCAACCCCTTTCATAACCGCTTGGTAGTCCTTAAGTTGACGACCCGTCTTTGTAAGGAATCGACTTTATCCCTTTTTAGTTGCAGAACATCCTTCGTAATGCTCTTTGCTGATCCAATTGAAATGACAATAGTATTAGCATCATATATTATTGTCAATCAACAATATGTGAGTGTCAAGTCATTAATTTCCTTGACGTGTTCTCCAGTTCAACAAGTCGAAAAAATGAAAAGTGAAACTTAAGGAATACGATACTGGAACAGTTCGTGATAAGACAACAAGCAAAATGTCCCGGAGCAATCACTGGCACACAGATGTTACTAAAAATACTACACAATTGAAGTAGTGTTAGTCGCTACCCCTAAATGCCCAGCTACTGGAGTCCCTCTTCATCTTGTGCGGAATAATATCAAAGTAACTTCCCATGAGAGAAACATGTTTACATGAAAATAATAAAATGGAAGACAAGCAGAATAACCCACTTCTGGGAAAACAACCACTACCTGGCTAATAATCATGGATGACAAAATACATAAAATCTTAATATTACATTAAACGCCTTTCACGAAAAATATGGTGCTATTGTGGCGATTCTCCCCGAACGCCACCACCCATCTTCCCATCATATGAGGTAAAAACCCCCATCTAGGACATACAACCTAAATTAAAAACAAGTGTCGTGGCAGTTTCGTTGAACGCCACTACTTACCTTATAGGTGAAAAGGGTAATCGTGTCCTAGAATACACCAGCATGTACTTACCTTCTGTACTGTACCTTCAAAATTGAAGAAAATTCGTGAAGCACTGGTTCACGTTGATCAGCAACAAATTATATTGCCGTAAAACCTATTTGGTCGCACTACCCGCAAAGCAACATTGCCCAGTCGTGTCGGTTGCCGAACATCCGACCAAGCGAGGCACGGGCACCAGCACAGCATGTCCCTAATGGCCAACTCGGTATAACATTATGTACCCAACATAATCCCCGAGCTCTTCCAGGCACACGAAAAGAGGAAAATTTTCCACGCATGTTCACGGTACGTCATGTACACAAAGCCACCGGTCGATCGTATCGATCGGCATTGGCATACTCTAGCAAGAGGACACCTCGAAACCAAACAAGTGTAGCATCAACGAGACGCTGTCTGGATGTTTGATGATGTGAACATCCAACGTTCCCCCATACACCAATACCGCCCTGACGCAGCAGTTTCGGCAGGGATTCCTGGTCGAAGCTGTTAGCTGTCTGTGGATGTTTACTGCGGAACGGCGCAGATACTGTGCCCCGCAGTATCAACAGCGTAAACATTTCAACCCTTTTCTTTCATGGAGATGCTCGCACCTGTTGCGAATGTATAAGGGGATCTTTGCTGTGTCTGCATATTCGCGGACGCACACGACGAGTAGCAAAAGCAACCATCGTGTGTACATTCCAACCCCTTTTGCGTTGAACTTAAACACAAAGGGGATATCTTACCATATTTGGTCATAGAATCGGTGATCGAGTGTGCAAGATAGAATAGCGTCGAAAAACGGAGAAGGGTTTTAAGTTAGTCTGAATTGTCGCATCGGTGGCGTTTGTTTCGAGCGGAAATTGTATAGTATTTAAGCAAAATAATAGTCTGTGCGAACTGCAAATTACGTTTGTGTACATCAAAATTATATAGTGTGCGAACTGAAAATGAAATGAAATTACATTGTATTTAATCGAAATAATATGTTAATCAACATAATATTGTGTATGAACTGCGAATTACTTTCATGTTGATCAAAATTATATAGAGTGCGAACTGAAAATGAAATGAAATCACATTGTATATAATCGAAATAATATGTTAACCGAAATATTGTAACCAACTGAAATAACACGTGTGGTATGCACTGGAAGTACATTCCATGTTACACTTGCAAATAAAGAATGAATGTGATACTGGCAAGAGAGTCCAGCGTGTATTTTAATAGAAATTTCAACTGTTGATCCGGACTCAGTCGGTGAAGGTTCCAGTATAATACCCATACTACCCTTGGAAGTAATAAATAAATAAATTATGGCATAACTTAAATGACCGTATGTTAACACAATTAAACTAATATTATATGGCTTTGTCCGAGAAAAATACATGAAAATAACCGAAAGAATATATCAAAAGAGGCCTTATGGTGATTCTAAAAAACTCCACCTCTTACACCAATGACATATCGATCATACTACGCCCTCGTCAAATTACAGAATACACTTCGTGAACGAAGCTACACGCATTTTCTAGACGATTTGAAACTACTCATCAGTAAATTGCGATAGCGAAAGAAAACAGAGACTAAACCATGTCAATCTCTGGAAAATTCGATGGCGTCGGTTCTTCTTGTTATTCGTGGTAAATGAACCAGTTGGCCTAGGTCTCTTGTAAAGTGAAGTGAAGTCGGTAAATAACTGTGAATTAAATTCATAATTGTTAAATGTTGTATAAAATATATTAAGTCTGTAATAATAACAATAAAATAAATTATGTAAACTGTGGGCCTTAATTTATTGTGTTCGACGAAGATCGTTGAAAACACTCAAAATATCATAAATTTAAATCATCACCATCATCGGCACTATAACCGATGGCCTTGGCCTTATTTAACAAGTGAGGCTTATTAAATTTTCCATGATAATTTGTTTTTCCGGGCAAGGTAAAACAAATTATTGCGCCAGAGACTTCCCGACGGAAGAACGAACCCCGGCCTCCCGTGTGACAGGCGGGGATACTAACCAGTACACAGTACAGTCATAAATTTAAAACCAATGGAAAAACCAATACAACTTGAACTAAAACAGCTGTTGCACGTTTCAGTCATGGTGGGCATGCTCTGTGTGATAACATGTTTTAAGCAACTCTCCACCATCTACACTCGAGGTGTTAGTTTGTGTTACAACTGATTACCTCAGTTTCGATTACGTTGAGCTGTGACACAAGAAATAATGAGGGAAAATGAAGAGAATAGGACCACAGTACTGCTCTTTATGAAAAACAGCTAAAAAAAGCCCTAAAGCGAAGAAGAGCGACGGTAACGTTTAATGAGACAAAAAGAGAAGAATTGATTGCGGGTACCAGTGAACGGATGCTTTTTTTTTTACACTACACATATAAAATACAAAGGAGCATAGTTTGAAGTATAATAATAATAAAGTGAACAGACGAAAAATAGAAGGCGGCACGACAGAACAAGTGAATAAATTCCCAGAAAAATGAGAACTAACAAACGTCAAAGATAGAATCATTGAGCGGCAAACTAAAAGCCAGATAATCGCAAGTTGAATTATCGGAAGGACAAGAAGCAACAGCAAAACTGGATAAATCAAGGCATTCGGGAGGTGTTATCCAAAACCAACTTACAGCAAGGTTATACTCAGTTGCAGTAAATAGGAAAACATTTACCCGTAATAGCCAATATCGTAAACCACGCCAGGAAAGTGTTAACATAGACAGTCGATCGCAGTCTGCCGAAACTCATCAGAACGCGATTGGAAATAACCATCCAACAGAAATTCATTCTACAAATAATGAATTGAAAAACCACATTCCAATTCTGGCAATTAAGGAGAAGAAACCTAAGCAGAATAGGGGAGTTTCGACACGATCCAACACAAAGAAAGATATTGATCAGGAAACAAACGAATCGGGACGATAAAGAATCAACTGACAACAAAGGAAAATGAATTAACGCAACACAGAGTGAGTAACATTTAAATCTATACTACACAGAATAAAAGTCAGAATAAAGTAAAACATCTAAGCACAAGTGTTACGTCCAAAACCACCCACCGATAAATACAAACTTCTTTGGAGCCAGTCTCCACCAATTAATTGCGGTACACACAAAATCATCCACTAAAAGGATGAAGCGCTCCGCAAGCCCTAGCAGTGACCCATACACTAAACGGGCTAAATAATCATAAATGATCCAATATCAAACAAATTGAACTAAACGTTCAATTTGCCCATATTGAATTCCACATAAATTCAAAACGTGATATACGAACCAGATGTTCAACACGTAAATTCCCCTGGTTCCCAATCTGTGGACCAGATGACCAACTCTCAAGTAAAGTTGGTAAGAACCATAAAATGCACGGCGGCAATTTTATGACTCTGTAAAGGATGGTTTACCCAAACCAATTCCCACAGACAACCACGTTTCCTTTCCAACTAAACCAGGGTAACCAAGCAATTAGCACATTAAAAACGAACTACACGTTCGCTTTATTATAGCACCCACAAAAAGGATCATAAATCCACATTTGCAAGATCCTTGGCTGATTGTCCCTTTGTGTTTCCGTGTTGAACCGACGCTGAAATGATAATGAAAGGAACCAGCGGCTGAGAAAAAAGGTCATGCAGAACAAAGAAAATATCCTTTGAGCTGCAGGACGAAAGATGAAAGTTTTCGTTCGGGGAGGGAAAAGAGAAACTAAAGTGAGTTGGTTTTGAATTTTTAAGGGAGACGGTCGTCGTTGTTGAGTGCGAGAGATTGCAGAGATGGTGGTTGTTGAAAAGTGTTGTTCTGATGTTTAACTCACATAGTGCCGATTTTACGTTTTGAAACAATTGATACTAGCCACATGTGATAACTTATATTAATATGATTTGAAAAATATACCATTCTAACTAAATCCGCGTTTTGAGATCACCCTGTTTTCACCGTCAAAACTAAATAAAATCATTAATAATTAAATAACCAAAAAGGATTTTCATTCATCATCATTTTGTGAAGCGTTTATAAAACGATCGGACGGGAAGAACTTGCGTTTGCCGATCTGCTCAGTAGAAAGTGTTAGAGGTATGCGAGTTTAAATCGAATAAAGTTCCTATTTGCCACATCACCCGGATCAGCGACCCAACTAAAGGGGTTCGAAGAACCCTTGCCCAATCAGTCTCAACCGGCACATCCACACCCGAAAGTTCATGACCTCCTTAATTGGGCTACGCCACCGTTTAATGTTCTCTGCACGTTCCCTCCCTGATTCACAACCTAATCCGATTTCTTCAAGGGCACGCCATACATTTACATTTGTCAAACATTTCACATTTCATCATAATCGAAATGACGGAAATGCAAAATGTTTAATTAATATCAAAGTTCATTGGCACTTAGCATTTCAGCATAATCATGAAGATGAAAATCCAAAGTAATTTTATATCATATAATAATATATATTAATAAGGACATTTCCATTCAAAATAATCATAAATTGAAAATGAGTCAATAAATCTACACTGTGGATTACTCTCACCGAGATGTGTCGATCCCAAGGTGAGGATTGGGATGAGAGCAAACATACCATTTAGTCAATGGGTAAAAAAGAGCAGAAAGATTAAATTGGTCTTCAATGTGAGTTAGTGGTTGGTTTCCAGAACAGAAAGTTGACATCCGGAAAACAGCAGAACGTGTCAGGCTGACACCTGGACGAGCTGTATCGGTATTAAACTCGTTGGAAAACTAAACTTAATCCAACTAAAGCAAGTAGCAAGTAAAGCAAGTAATAAATACATCAACCTACTTTTCGACATATACAGAATATTTGAATACAAATACGAGGTACTACGAATAGATCGCACGACAGTAAGAAATATACTGGGCTCTTATATATCCCAAAAACTGAATTTCGTCAAAGAGTCCTCGATCGGTCTAAGCAACTGCACAAAAGGTTGACACCAAAGTTAAACAGCTCTGCTAAAAGCAACTAATCCAGCGTGGAATGTCGTAAGGTTTTCTAATATGGTATGTACTCGACCCGAATGGAAATTTATCAAGTTTTTGGAAAAAAACTCTTCAAAAGAAGCATCAACCGCTCTAGGAGACCTGATAGTTGTTATTGCCCCAACTCTCACCTATATGAACGTGCCTTCATTGTATCAATTGCTGCAAATAGCATACAAATACCACGAAAGTATTCAAAATAATGGCAACCTGTGGCGGTTCTACGAGTACTAACGCCACTGCCACCTTTTCAAATTACCCCCAAATCTTCCTGCCCCAAAACTTTAGTAACGTTACCATTTGTCGCTGATGCAAGCACATTAACTCCCCCAAGCATAGTCCCACCGATTTCATCATCTTTCGGTTATGCAAATCGTATCCAACACCGCAAGCATTTTCCTCACCAAGGACATTCACGCATTCAATACGTAAGATCGTTTTTCCTGGAAAAATTAGGTACGCCAGTACCGCATACATCAATGCATCTCAGCATTGTTCTAATAAGAAAACATCTCGGTTGCCATACTAGATAGCCGAAGTGGATTATAGAAACAATCAGCGGAACCCCTGTCTGCCTGCGTTTGCTGCCCCACACGTGCCCGACAGATTTTTATAGTGTATCCGTACCCAGGGCGGCATTTATTCAATCTACAAAGCATAGCGCAACTCGCGCGTATCTGCCAAGAGCCGAATTCTTTGCCAGTGTAAATATTCACACCGGAATTCGACGCTTGACTTGCTGTGGATGCAATACACAATCGACGTGAATGTAAACGCAACCATAATTGTGTAGTCATCCCAAACGCATCCAAATCCCCAGCGCAATATTTAGACAGCTGCAAACACTTCTTCCAAAGATGCTCTTGTACGAATTTTCATTCCCACGGTTCGACCACCCATGAGCTCGTATCACGAGCAAACAAAGTGATCCCCGCGCAAATGGACACACCCTCGATAGGATCTATGTACCGCAGATCCACTCCTATTGGTCGAGCCAGTAGGAAAATTTCATTGTGCTTCTCACCACAGGGCCCAACTCACCCCAACCAAAGAAAAAGTAGTTTAGGCGATGTCAATGTTTCAAAACGGACGGAGTGTCCAATAATTTACGTCGGAGTCGAAGAAAGATAATTATTGAGAGTTGTCCGAAGTTACCGAGTGCGCTGAATCGACCGGATTCCCTGTAATATTGCTAATTGAAACGTGTAGTTACAACCTAAGCCAATCAAAATCACTTGTGCAGTTACAACCTAAAACAATCAAAGTCACTTGTGTAGTTACAACTTTAAAACGAATAAACTCCCTCGTTCTGTGTAATATAAGAACTAACATTAATAAAAGTCACCATATACCATCAACCATGTCCTGGAATTTTATTTTCTTTGCTAGAACAGTGGCAGTAATAAAGTTGGACACCTGGGTGTTTCTGTAAGTATCCTGAGTGCGTCGGTAAAGTGAATTATCAGGTAATCTTAGTTAACCAGTGTCAATGCCGGCACATAACTAAGATAATACCTACAAACCTACTTGCGCGAAAGTCTTGTGTTTTGCCCTTCGATCGAAGAAGATCGCTTTAAATCCGACCGCCACATCCTTCAGTAAAAAATTGAAGAAAGCACGTTTATAGCGTTTGCGACGATAGTGAAGAACGTGTGATTCGAACCAACGCTATGACGGTTAGAATCACTAAAAGATTGAACCAATGCTCAACACAGCAGGCCACTGCCGTGTGTACGAAATTCGATTTCCAAACTCAAGTACACTCAACTGATTTGGAATTGTTATGTTATCGCTATGGTATAAGGCTCTGATGGTTTACTTATTCGAATATTTTTCGGTGTCCTTCACTATTGGCTTGTATTTTGTGCATGTGTATTTTAAAAACGCAGCACGTTTCCCAACAACTTTCCCCTCTATAATAGAGGATTCTGGGGGCCATCCCATAAGGTCTACACACACACTACATACACACGCGCACTATACACGACAGCGTAAATACATGCATATAGCACCGACCAAAACGCAAGTCTTCAGACACCAAAAACGTAAACTGCGTTCACTACCGCACCCAATACCGACCTGCCTTGTATGATTTCATTCGCGCCACCCCTCTATCTAAATAGTTAGAGACGACTTGACCTCACTCTGTTGAGACCCGTCCCCGATATCCCCACCGCCTTTTTTCTCAGATATCCCCAGACTGAACCTAACATTCTCACAGATGTAAGGGATTCTGTTTGTCGCAAGATAGTGAGAGGGCAAGGGACATGATGAAGGATATGATTGTCACTGTTTCGTTCAAATCGGCCTTTCCTCCACCCACATTGCACATCAATCAATGTTAATCTCTCATACGAAAAACCAATGCATGTTAAACTAAAACAAAAATAAAACAGAAATTAAATTCAAGCATCATCAAATAAAAGTTTTTAAATCAACCGTGTTGTTTGAGGTTAGTAGATTACCAGACCTTATCCACCCTTATCCACATCGGTGATTATTCTTTCCGGTGTCACGGAAGGTCCAAAGAATTTTTGCAGAGACTTGTTCTTTTCAGAACAAGGGGATTCTTTAGGCCTCCACTACACGGAGCTGAAAAAGTCGTGTTCCAGGTAGTGTAGGGGGAGTTATAATTTATCCATCGAAGATTAGAGGACGTATTTACGAATTTGGAAGAATATTGTTGATTTAAACTTATAACATTAAACTTGAAACCTGAACAAAATGTGTGCAACCCTTTTAAAAATTCGAAATTATTATTAAGTAAAAGTTGAACCAGAATAAGTGATAATGATGTTAACTAACAACTGAATGCCAATACACCTGAAATACCATGCGAAATCGTCGCAACAGCTGGCACAACATCGCATGTATCAGTATAACCTGATACATGCGATGTATCGTAGGATGTTAAAAATGGTGAAGAAGAAAGTGTACATTTTAATCTTAGTAGATTTCAAGGAACAACAGTTGAGGTTGTGTTCCCCTTCATAAGTATTTTCACAAGAGAGCCGTCTTCCTGAGAACGTGTGGTGATTCGCATTCTAGCTATCTATCTATTTATTCGTCTGAAGGAACCTGAAAGTTCATGACCTCACCAACTCGCCTACACGAAAGTTTCCTGTTCTGTGCACTTTCCCTCCAGGCTTCCCCACATAATCCGATTTCTTAAGTATTACACCTGACATTAACATTTTATCTGGCTTGCAGTTTTCTCACAGATCTTTTGCCCATTGGTCTCTATCAACAATTTAATGGGTGGTTCTGGTATTAGACATTCTCGCTACATGCTTGGCTCATCTCAATCTTCCCAACAAGATGATTTTCACAATTGTTGCTTTGAGGTGTAGCCCTTCTAATTCCGATCTTTATTACAAGTGAAATTTAGATGGGCGGATAGGAACATGGAATCGTTCTCCAATCGAACTACGCCAGGCTCAAATGTTCTATTTGGTCGTGTGTTTTCCCATGTGTAGAACCTGTAGGCATAGACAATCAATTACCACCGACATTTCCTGTCTCTCTCTTCGTCTTTTTCTTCTGCATACACTAAGCACATCAAAACATGCCTTGATAAACGTGAAATATAATAAAAAAATTGCACGACACTTCTATTTGGCTTTGTGTTACACGGCGATTTCAATCTTCATTTACTTTCATCAACAATTATTTTCTCCTTTTTTTGTAGTTCAAATGTATATATGCACGCTGTATATTGGTAGTGAAGAGTATCCTCTTTGGATATACGTAAACAACAAAACTTGAAACTAGCCAAACACTAAAAATAAAAACTACTCAGTTTAGTTGTATGGCCATGAATCCCAAGGTAGTTGTGTCAATGTGCTATGGAAATTATTTTCTTCCATCACAAATATCTAGACCTTTCCGCCGGCGACTAATTTCTGTCGTAGTTCTGTCGTATCCTCGTTGTGCACAAAGTTGTCTGTAATGGATGCAAAGTATCCTGAAACTATATTTTGTGGACAAGTGCTACTCAAGGTTAATATATCAAAGTATGACTTACGTCGGAAGTCGTTATCCTTCCACATCAGAGCCAAGCATGTCTTGATCCATATATGCAAGTTAATGCCCTTTATCGAGTGACACGCAGTACACTAGGAGAAACCTGCCAGGACGTTAATGACAATAAATTGACTAGCCTACTATATGTCTGTGTTTAATGGAGCCGCTTTTTTAAGCAGCAGATCCTTTGGACGCCTTCCTCTAAAGACCTAATATCAGGATGAGGGGTTTTTGAATAGATGACTTCGAGATATTTACGCCAAAAATGGTATTCTTTGCTATATTCACCCCCGGACTCGAATTATACATCTCAGTACTGTATATTGAGCCTCCTTCAAGTGAAGGCTTTCTATTAGTCAGTGATTTTCCATATCAAAGAGAAGAAACCTCGTCTAAAGTTAATTACAAATGTCACTGTGAAAAGAGAAACTAAGGCGTTTATAAGCAGTTAATTAAGATTCAAATTATTCGGTATTAATCAGAGGGACTTCTAACTGCTGATGGTCGACGACGGTATTATTGATGTGGGTAATAATGTATACCAACGACTGGCAATTATTCGATTCCCAATGTTCTTCTCTTATTACTCCGCAGTACAACGTCATTAGATGGCGAATAATTAGTCCACAGACTCTAATATAGTTGGTAAATATTCCCATTTAGTGCTTAGTAATAATATTGAAGGACTGTGTAATTTCGTTAGAGAAGTATTAATCGAAAATAATCCAGATGGTATATTCTCACGTGGGTGGCAAATTCTTGTTTAGTCATCTGCCTTCCCCTCCTCTTATAGTTCTGCACAAAAAGCAAATTGTAGAACAGCAGAGAGCCCCCAGGAACCCAAGTCTGCAAATGGATAAATCACAAAACTGTCAGCTCCACGACGGAATGCTGTAGGTCATCGCTATTTCTAGCGATGATCTACGAGGCAAAGAGCACAAGATGAGCAGAGGACGATTACACTACCATATCGCGCCAAGATTCATTCAAACGATGCGACTAGGTCTCCATAAAATACTTCATTTCATTCCACAAACTGAACTAACTGCCAAAAAGGAATCAGAATTAATGTTTCGAAATGATTACCACACAACCCATTCAGTCAGTCGTTTAGTCTTCCCACGCAGTACTACGACGAACCTAGAAAGAGCAAGTTATCCTTTTTGAAAGCACTCACCACGCCGTCGCCGATGTGATGTATAGTGCACGGTATGTGCGCCGTGGTTCCGATTTGCGTTGTCACTGTTGTTGAGTTCGGGGTACCAAAGTACATTGGTGTCTTGAAAATGTCCTCACCACTGCCGCCGTCCACTATGACGGATGTGCCACCATTGATTCCACTGCCTATTGTGTCTTCTGTATTTGTGTCGATGATGTGATTGCCAGTGATACTGCTATGTGGCAGGACGCCCGCATTGACATTGTTTATGATCACACCCGTTGTGTCCTTCGATAATTGGTGATTTTTGGCAAGGATATTACTAGATGACGCTATATCTGGAGTTTGATGCGATGAAACAATTAAATTTTTATTTATATCTCTACTCAGTTCATTTGTGTTGTCCTCGTTGACGTACGGAGTTAATCCTGCAAATACATAATAAAATTAACGATTACAATCATTGTATTTCTATTTAATCGCATGTATCTAATGTTATGTCGTTGTATTCTTGAAGCGATTCTTTTATCTCTATTACATTCTGACCAGCCTGACTATTGTCCCTTTTAGTTTAACAAGGATAATATTTAATCTGACTTTAACGACACAATCGAATTGACTAATGAATGGTATTACATTGCGTTCTCTGACAGCAAATACGCATTAATTATTACCGCGTGAATATTAAGCGCATTATGACAAGAGTAGACAAAAATTATTATAGATTGATGTAAATGCTTTTCAAAATATGTTGGACAGATCAATATTGTCCCCAAAAACGGTCATAAATATTGGTTAGGGCGAGGAGTAATAGCAGATGAAAGTGTATGCTCCCCTGTTCGGACACCATATTTATGTAAAAAAAGCCGTGGGGTACTAATGTTATTCAATTAAAAAATTTGTTACAAAATTGAAATACCCCCGCGCGAATCATTAAATTGATTCGCATTAGTTTCAAAATTAAAACACCCCCGCGAATCATTAAATTGATTCGCTTTATATGTTGGCCTGAAAAGGCAATATCCTGATATACCCCATGAGATTTCCTATTGGAAATCAATAAATGTCATGCCCGGTTGGCAACAGCAAATCGTAGGCAAGCGACGTTGTTGCTTGATAATATCCCAAGCATCAACAGCGTCCGTTGACCTCACTAGACACGGCCATTCGCTGGGAATCAAAAACCCAGTGACAGATGAAAAGTATGAGAAGAATACTTTTCATCCCACGCCATTTCCCCTCTCGAAGTGCATTTTGGATCTGCACTCTGAGAGCAATCCAAACATGAAACGGGGTCATGCCGTCACCTAATTGGTTTCGCTTTCGTACAAGCGAAAGCCAAGCAACCCTGTAATCGTGATGCTCATTCTCCCTAGTTCATTGACCGTCGGGTAAATTTGCAAAAGTTTAATCACCTCAATGGGCGTGGAAATGGGAAAATGAGAAAGAGGGTGCGATCGAGAATGGGTGATCGTAAAAAAGTACCTGTTGGTTGGGTCAGAGGATGAGTTTTGAGTGAGCAGTCCGTTGATTGTAGTAAGTCAGTCGTTGTCCGTAAAAGTCAGTGGTTGTCGTGAAATAAAACAGGAGTCGTGTAAAAAGAAAAAGAAAACTAAGTGTTAAATTAACTAAATACTTGTGTTACATTTCTGGCGCAAGGCTAATGACCTTGCCCGGAAAAAACAAATCATTATGGAAAATTTAACAAGCCTCAGAACTTGCTAAATAAGGCCAAGACCAGTTCCCGATTGTAGTGCCGATGATGATGATGACGTGTTACATTACAAGAACGGAACTATTAATTAAAAACCGAAGTTAAATGAAAAATAAAGAACCAAATGTGTTTTTAATTCAAAACCGAGGTAGGGTCCGGTAAGCAGCAAGGTTCTACAGGATACCTTCCATAGACGAAGGCTGCACTATGAGCGCACCAGGCAGCCCCTCTACATCGTCACCACCTACTCCATAAGTTGCAGGTAGAGACTACAAAGGATTTCCACGTGAGTACCCTCAACAAAAACATATATTGACAATTATCATCATCATCGCCACTAAAACCGCGGACCGGTCTTGGCCTTATTTAGCAAGTCCTGAGGCTTGTTAAATTTTCCATAATGATGTGTTTTTTCCGGGCAAGGTCAGTAGCCTTGCTCCAGAATTGACAATTATATTGAATGCAAAAAAGTGTTACACAATAAAAGTGTTACACCTTTATGTCATCATCATCATCATCGGCACTACAACCGGGAACCGGTCTTGGCCTTATTTAGCAAGTCCTGAGGCTTGTTAAATTTTTAATTATGATTTGTTTTTTCCGGGCAAGGTCATTTGCCTTGCGCCAGAATTGACAATTATATTGAGTGCAAAAAAGTGTTAAACAATAAAAGTGTTACACCTTTATGTCATCATTATCATCATCGGCACTACAACCGGGAACCGGTCTTGGCCTTATTTAGCAAGTCCCGAGACTTGTTAAATTTTCCATAATGATACTTTTTTTTTCGGGCAAGTTCATTAGTCTTGCGCTAGAGGCTCCCCGGTGGGGAATCGAACCCCGGTCTCGCGCGTGTCAGGCGGGTATACTAACCACTATACTAGCGAGGAGCGCAACACCTTTATGTACTATACTGTATATTTCAAAAACATTTTCCATGGATTTTTTTGTTTACAGACAATAAGTATTGATTTGAAAATGAAAGAGTTCAAATGGGATGATCTGGAATCAAGTCTTTCAGTAAATCCGTAACCCATTTGTAAGAAAAATTCAACCAAAAAATTGGCGGCCCAACAAAAATAAAAACATTTACTATATGGAATAAACTATAAAAATGGGGAGCCATTCTATAAGCCGACGGCTGTCGGCACCTGGCACTCAATAGTGAACTAAAAGATGCAGTCTGAAGAAATACTATTGACGGCAAAGTGCACAATCGGAAAATAGAGTGTGGAAAACCAAACTTTACTTAGGTGACCAATATTTAGGAGTGAGGACAAAGGGTATGCATAAACGGCGAAAGGCAGTCAAGCGGCAGGCCGAAAACAGATTTCTGGCAACAAAACGGACTAGAATATGCCACATGTCTGAAGTCATAAATACCCAAGAATTTGTCATTCCAAATGAGAAGGATCTGCGCCCGGACATATGTCATCAATCAATGAATACAAGTGATCCAGTTGCCTAATGCCGAAAAAAATCTCACATCGAACCTTTTTCTCATGGGGTGGCTCTGGGGTGGTTGTAGGTAATGATGCCTGACACGGCACTCAGTTCACTTAATCCCCAACGATGATATTCCGGAGAAATGTTGAAACACTGGTGAAGATGGTACAGCAGAAAGTGCAGAATGGTAAAACGGACACAGCATTGAAAGAATAACCACTCAAGCAGTTTTTTTTTTTTTTTTTTTTTTTTAATTAATTTATTGTTTCCTTTTTTTTGGGCCGTGAAAACTGTTTCTTTTTAAATAAAAATAGAGCACTTGTAATATTAAGTTATTCTTAATTGTACGTCGACACGGTTTGATTCTTAATGACATTTGGTTTATTCGAAAAAGGAAGAAACAATACTTTTAGTGTTTAAGGGAATTTCTAATTGCGTCGACTCACTACGACCGTGCGGACACTGTATTTTAACGTTATGCGTGTACACAACTTGGGAACTGAAATCTGTCTATCGCAATTAGGGATGAATTTTGGAATTTGGGCTTTGCACGGCTATTAGCCAATCATCATCGCGCTCTCTCATGAATCCTTAAGTTTCGTGTCCCAGCGAGGTGGATTGGCACGTTCCATCCACAGTCGCTGGGCATACGAAGGAGGAAACGAACAAAAGAGAGACCGCAATAACTTCGGGGTTGACTTAGCTTGTGTGCTTGCACCAATGCAGACTCTGGGGATGACCCACTGACCTAGTGCGGTGACTGTGGTGATCTCAGAGTGCAATTAACCCGGGGAAGATAAAAATGGGAAGGAGAGGAAAATGATTTGTAGCTATTCATCTGTAAAAAGAGATAATTGGTCCCCAGCAAATGGAGTGTATGGGGAAAGCGAATAGGACGCCGAATCGGATAGGGAATTCTGACAGTGGGAACAAAATTAAATACTTTGATAATTTCCCCAGCGGCTGCATGATTATGCAACTGCGTCGTTTGGACAGACTATGCCGTTGCTAACGACATGAAATGCGATTTCCGGTGGAAATTTCATCGGTTAGCAAAATGGAGTTGCCGTTTGACGAAAACGTAACCAAACTCAATTATGCATTATCTGCATAGAATAATGAGTTTACCTATGCGTCCTTTTGGAAACCATGTTTTGCAGGTGGAATGGCTTGTAGGGGGAATACGAATTGAAATGACGCGGTGAAAGCGGTCGGAATAAGGTTTGAATTGTGGGTAGGTTCTCCATGCGGTATAGAGAACCCCCACAGTTCTTTAAAGCGATAGAGAGCTGCTAAATTCAGGGGCGTAAACTCATCCGAAGGTGAGTTTGGGAATAGCACAGTGGAATGGGGGACGATTTCGTGAAGGATGAATCGAGGAATATCTAACAACCGGGATGCAAAGAAAGGCCTCAATGGTGAAGGACCACAGATCAAATACTACAAAATGCTTAGTTTTAATCAGAAGTATACACCAGAACCGCCTCCTCGATAGTGTAGTGGTTAGTATCCCCGTCAGTCACGCGGGAGACCGGCGTTCGATTCCCTGTCGGGGAGCCTCTGGCACAAGACTAATGACGTTGCCGGGAAAAACAAATGATCTTGGAAAATTTAACAAGCCTCAGGACTTGCTAAATAAGGCCAAGACCGGTTCCCAGTTGTAGTGTCGATGATGACGATGATGATGATACACCAGAACCAGACAATAAAGTAACCATCGACTGTGTCGTCAATATATGATGGAGATCAGTACATATAAATAATGGCGACTCTACGTTTAAAAGATTATTGCAAAATCAAACTTTCCTACACTTATGTGCAGCGTTGAGCGTCTGTTACGTGGTAACTCCCTCACCGCCCGTGTCGCGGCGAGGAAAGCATTAAAGATGAACGGACATGCATAACGTGTAAACGTTAAACAATTTCAAACTAAACTTAAATATAAAGCACAATTTACATTTTGAATTACACATATACTAAATAAAGCATAAAGTACCTCCCATTTATTTACAATATAAATTAAGCATATTCATTTAAACAATGTAGATTTCACATTTTAAACATACATAAAATATTTAATTCAATTATTATTATTATTTAATGGCCTGTAGGAACCCGGAAGTTCATGACCTCACCGACTCGACTCCGCCATCGTTCCCTGTCCTGTCCACTCTCCTTTCACGCCTTCCCATTGACCTGCGCAAAAGGGGTGAATATCAAGACGAACTATCGAATAGATTTAGCATTCTAGAGAATGGGAGCAGTGAGGAAGAGGAAGCTAATAGTGTGGACACTAAATGAACATCGATCAGAGACACAATCAAACTAACAGCCCAAAATATATTAGGATTTAAGAAAATAAGTAAGTCTAAACCTTGGTTTGACGCTGAGTGCAGGGCGAAGATTGAAGAACGTAAACGCCTCAGAGTGATCAACTTAGAAAGATATGATGAAGTCAACGCAGAAAGATACGCGACGATTCGGAGAGAGACAATGAGACAGAGATTATTGTGGGATTTTCTAAAAAATCTAGCATGTTGTTCATCTCGTGTGTATATATTGTAATAGGATGCTCTACATAAATGAAAAAACAAAACTGTGAAGCCAAATATTAAATCACAAGTGAAAACCGAAATTTGTAAACCAAATATTTTTTTATATATTTTATTGGGCAACATATTGGGTAGCACCACGTGAAATGTCCGCTTTCGCTCATTTGGAAATATGACGTTCTCGAGTGAAGATCTGTGCCAGGACGTTAAATTTTCTTTTTTTATTAAGTAAAGTGGTACGTGTGCTTTAGGTGACTGTGGTCTAGATTATGAAATATTAAAGAAAAGACGGTTGTGTTTTTCTTACCAGATTACTTTTCACTTGGTGTTATATATTTACAAATTCATTTCTTGATAATATGACTCATATTTGTTATTAGTAATTTTTTACATCCATACGCCGAACGCAACCCAAAGTCTTTAATATTTTAATTATGATTAATAATAATTATTGGCGTCCACAGCCTCGGATGGTGGGCTTCAGACTGTCAGTTTATATGAAGGAGGTAAAATGTATATGGCATAATTTCTTGACATTTGTTGGCATCCAAAATATCGGACGCCAACCCGTAATCTACTTCTTTATTCAATTATGCTTACAAATGTCTATTGGTTGGTGTATTGTGTTGTCGTCGACAATTTCAGAGGTCAACTCTGAGACCGGCCTGTATATAATCAATGTTTTAATTTTTATTATATTTTAATTGGCACAAAACGGACGCAGTCTAATAACTAATGAAAATAAATGTGGAGGGGAAGCCGATTCGCGAGACAAGGACAATCGTGGATTATTACTTTCTTGAATTATTAGCTATCGTAAACTGCTGCTCCATAACTCATCCATCACTTCTTGCAAAGCATGTATGTAATCTTAATCATATAACTGATGGTGTCAAGTGGGCCCTTAAATCAGTATTGCATGTACATGACACGAAACCACGGTAGTGAAATTCTCACTTACCGGAGAAAACAAAGCCGTCATATTTATCAAACTTGGTACTAGATACTTAATGTATACAATTGAATGAGTGAGGCAGCACAAAGTCCATCTAAGGGCTCTTTTTTGTTTCTTGAGGTAAAAATAATATGGCATATAACAGTTGCTGCTACTTAACGACGTGTTTCATTTACCGCCATAAAACATCATTCTTGCGAAACCTTTGCAGACTTTTCAGGCGCTCAGTTTTGCCATAAATATTCCACAAAATCCGTAAGGATTTCTCAAGTATCCCTCAAACAGTTTCTCACCTGCAATTTATACAGCATTTCTGTAATAAGTAAGAGACATCACAACAACATTGATCGTAAACCCAGTAAAGATATGATTCCCTCCGGCTGAAGAGTGTCCTTAAAAAAATAAACATCACTTTATTAGAATGTTTCCTCGGTCACCAGTGTACTGGACATCGTAGTCCCATTTGACGGCAGTTTAATAAAACAAAAAACATTTGGTCAACAATTTACACGCCGTCATTAAGTGTTCGTCCTGCCATTAGACGACGCAATAATGCATTATTTTTATGGCCACTTTCGGCGGTCATGAATAGCCCAGTGCTTAATGTAATCCACTCAAATGGATCATTAACGGAAAGTCTCTCAATTAAATCGTGAAGTTCGTTATTTTAGGCAACTTTGCCACCGTTATTGTCACGGATCCAGTTGACTGCATCACTTTAGCTCTGGTTACGCTTGCCAAACGATCCATCGTGAATTCATCTACAGGACATATTTGTTATTTTAGAAGATGTAGAGAATCGTCCTTCGAAAAATGAAAGCCGGGTGAGAGCGTTAAGCAATGCGTGCTCCATAAAGCAACACGCATATCCACAGAGAAAGGGATGAAATGACCATAAATGGAAGGAAAAATGGTATAACTTCTGGGTCATTTGCTAACGGCCATTGGTCAGTGGTTGTGTGTCCTTGTATTCAGTGTAAATGAATATAAATCATCTACATGGACCTGGGCCATTGGGTTGTTGGTGTTAACCTTGTGTGAGGCAATTTCATCAGGCAAACGGTCCAGTCAAATGGTCTTTGCAGTAAAATATTTGTGAAGCTCTGTCGTCCTGGGGAGTATGTGCGGCGGCAAAGATATCATTTCATGAGGACATTTTGGAATGCGGTAAAAAAAACCTTCAATACATGAATATATTTCAATTGAATTCACCATCAAACGACTGCCAGCATATTATGAATCGAATACACACAATATCCTTGGAAAATGCAATCGTAACAATAATAGCGATAAGTAAAGCATGACCAGCTTAAAGACTTAACCTCTCATGTGAGTGTTTTGTATGTATGCTTAACGGAGGTGAAGAGGGCAACTTGTACAACACAGGTTTAGGTTAATAGAATTCCTCTGGGTGATGGACATTGCTGATTTTGCATCTCGAAACTCATTATGGATTATTTTTGTTTACTTATCCGTCGCTCTTTTCTGTTGTGTTGGTCTGTTGGTCAATGATGGCTTTTTGCCGCATCCTTTGCTGACGATAGCATCAACCTTAACAACAATGGTGTCATGGGTTATTGTGCTGGTGTTGTTGATATTTATAAAGGACAACATAATGATGCAAAATGATTTATCTGGATTCGCTTAGCTGATCCATGGCTCGAACATTTTAATAGGTACTAGGATTAATGCAGATACCCGGAAGCAAGTTGATGAATGTGTTTTATCCTTTTAACGATTTCCTCGTTCTGGTTTCTCTGTATGATAGTCTGGAAGCTCTTCTGTATATCCTTTTCAGTTGTTGGTGTTTTAATTTTTCGAAAAATGTCGAGATAATTAAGTGCGACAGTTTGTTCTTGTCGCAGTCTCGCTATTGTTTCAGATTGCACGTTCCTATTTTGAGGCAAAACAGCTATAGTGGTGAATAGTACTCGGGAAAAATGAATGCGTACACCATGGAATAAGGATAATTTAAGCAAACAGCAATGTGTGTTGATATATAGGTTTGATGTATCAAGGCAATCATTAATATGCTTAACATTCATCGCAGAGATAGCTGATTACATTTCTCCCAATTTGATGAGAATTTACGGCTTGCTCCGTTGCGGAGTCGTAATTTCGAATTCATACATTCCGCGTATTACTCGCATATTATGAAAGCTGAATCCGAACTGATAGCATCAACATCTGCCTAGGGGAAAATAATCGTAATTCAACGGATTCAAAGAAAACAGGAAAAATGAATATGAACGCCGGTCGACAGAGATACTCATATCTATTAGATATCTATTATGAAGTTGCTGGGCTTAGTAACGTTATGAATATCACTTCATGTATATTAATGAACTAGTGTTCATTCAAGAAGATACGAATTATATTTGATATACAACACTTTATACCGCAATAGTAAAATTATAGCTATTCTAATTGCCACCGACTCTCATATGAAATTATGTTAAGAACATAGAAAAACTAAAAGAAATTCCGAATCGCTGTCAATAAAGTAAAGCTGCCATCGAAGTCAAACAGATTTCACTGCTTTGTTTTACAATTATAATATGAAATTTCTGAATCTGCAAACAGTTTGTTCTTTTTTGTACTCCAATGAAAATCCAAAGTGTTTGCCGATGGTCATAAAGCACGTGATTCGAAACCATTAGGCCCTGTGAGTAGGGCGTTAGAATATACTCACAGCTAGGCCAGCTTGTCGTAAGAGGCGACTAAAGGCCGAGTGGTAGCCGGGGTCCCAACGCCCTGTGCGCCCGGTGAAATACCACCCCATCAACCTTTAGGCTCCGTGAAATGGTCGGGAGAAATCCCTGGCCATCTTTCGGAGCTTGGCTGATGGACCGGTTCGAGAAAAAGTTGGTTAGGTGGTAGTCGGTCATAAGGTGAGATACCACCCCGTCACGCTGTACATTCCGCGATATCGCCGAGAGAAATCTTTGACGGTGTTTCGGATGTGTGGCTGATGACCCGGACTGACACGGGGATAAGTCATGATGGTACGCTCTGATATAAAGAATTCCGGTGGTAAACTAGTCTAGGGGGGGGGGGGGGGGGGGCTATGTCAGGGGGAACATCATGCAGATATCATGATAAATAATGGAACTTTAAGAGGTTCGTCATCGCATAACCGGGCTCGCTCTCGAGGCTCGGCCCACGCTCGACTGGTGACGCCATTTTGTAACATCAGGGGCATCGGTTTCACCAATACGAATGTAAACGCCGTCCACCAATATTTGCAAACAACAAAACCTGATATCCTTGCCCTAACTGAGACCCAGGTCGATTCGTCAACTGATTCGACATATCTTCGTTGCTCAGGATACGACTTACTTTCGAGATTCCGTTTTAGGGGCGGAGTCTGCGTCTTCGCGCGGTCCAATCTGGCTTGCCAGGGGGTGGGGGCGTTGGAACCCAATAATATAGACATCATATGGTTGAGGGTCGTGCTGAGGAATTCCGTTAAATTTCTTTGTTGTCTTTACCGCTCCCCGAATGACGATCGACCGGCGATATTTTTCGAACATCTTTCATATACCGTCGACTGGATACAGATCAACCACCCAGCTTCTTAAATGGTTGTCCTTGGCGGTTTTAATGTGCACAATTCCGGCTGGTTGTTACATTCTAACAGAACCGACGAGGCTGGGAGGCTGGCGGAGATGTTTGCTGTAAGCCACAACTTGACTCAACTCGTGGGGGAGCCAATGCGAGTGCCGGATGCCCGGGGCGATTATGCGAACACCCTGGATCTGTTTTTGACATCCGAACCGAGTATTTATACCGTAGAGGTTTCTGCGCCACTGGAAAACTCAGATCACTGCTTGGTATCTGTCGCGCAAGCACTTGCATACCAAGCAAGCAACCGGCCTAGGCAGCTTCGCCATGTATGGGAGTATGGGGCCGCTAACTGGGACGATTTGCGAGACTTGTTCGCATCCTTTCCGTGGTCCGAGGTGTGCTTCGGAAACTCCGATGTTAACGCATGCGGGGAGTCGGTATCAGAGATTATTCTTCTGGGGATGGAGATGTATATTCCACATTCCATCAAACGAAGTTCGTCTGATAAACCTTGGTTTGACAAAAAGTGCGAGCTGATTACAGCGGCAAAAAATAGAGCTTTTAAGCAATGGCGCTCCAATCCCACCGATGTTAACAGAACGAATTTTGTTAAAATCAGAAACGCGTGCAACCAGGCGATTGATACCGCGAAGAAGGCGCACAACGACAGGGTGTTCAATATGCTCCTACGGTGTCCAACTGGCTCGCGCGCTCCTTGTGGTCAATTTTTGCATCCTCTTCTTTCCCTCCGTTGGTGACAGACAGCGGGACGTTAGTCACGAATTCAAGGGGTAAAGCTAATGTATTCGCAAATTTATTTTCGGCGAATTCAAACCTCGATCCTGGCCATTTGGACCCACCTGTGATCTCGCTGGTACAGTCTTCCATGCGGGATGTGAGATTTCGTCCGCGCACTATTCAACGCATTCTACGTGAACTGGATTGTAGGAAGGCAACCGGCCCGGACGGAATACCAACAATAGTCCTTAAGAACTGTGCTCCAGAACTATCGCCGGTTCTTGGCAGACTCTTCCGCTTATCTTATGCACGGAGGAACTTTCCTGCCTGCTCGGAAATCGCTCGAGTTCTCCCACAAAATTACCGTCCGATAGCATTACTGTCTATTTTATCTAAGGTAATGGAAAAAGGCATCAATACAGAGTTAGTTAAGTATTTGGAGTGCAACGGACTTCTGAATGATCGTCAATACGGATTCCGTGGCAGGCGGTCCACAGGAGAGCTTTTGACACTTATAACCGATATATGGACATCTGCGATTGAACGGCATGGTGAGTCAAGGCCGGTAGCCTTGGATATCTCGAAGGCTTTTGAACGCGCCTGGCACGGGGCATTGCTGAGCAAACTTCGTTCATATGGACTTTCCCAACAGCTTTGCGACTGGACGAGGAGCTTCCTCGAGAATCGATCGATGCGGGTTGTTGTGGACGGCGAGTGTTCGGATCTGTATCCTGTTAATTCCGGGGTGGCCCAAGGTTCTATTTTGGCTCCAACCTTGTTCTTGCTTCACATAAATGATTTGTTGGAGACAACGGATAACAAAGTGTTCAGTTTTGCGGATGATAGTACGCTTGTTTCCTCCTTTTCGAGTGATCGGCCGATTGGTGCATCTGCGTCACACCAGCTGAGATGTAGACAGATTGATTCTCTGAATCGGGATCTGGATAAAGTCCTGCAGTGGGGAAAGGCCAATCTTGTCGACTTCAATGCAACGGAGACCCAGTATACAACATTCACAAAGGAAACTGCATCATCGGTTCCACAGCTGATGATGAATGGCCGGGCCCTCAAGGCTGGGGAAAGTTTGAAATTGCTCGGCGTCACGGTCTGTGGGAATGTATCATGGCATAAACACGTATCGGGTATCGCCAGATCAGCCTCAGGAAAACTGAGTTATCATTTTAGAGCCAAGAAATATTTTACTCCGGCCCAACTTCTTCTCCTATATAAATCCCAAATTAGACCCGCGCTCGAATATTGCTCTCATGTTTGGAGCTCGGCTCCTAGACATACCCTCGACCTACTTGAGAGCATACAGAGACGAGCGATCCGCCTGATCGAGGACTCGGCGCTGACGTCGGGACTACAGTCGCTATCACATCGAAGGCGCGTAGCCGACCTCTGTCTGTTTTACAGATATTATCACGGGTGCTGTTCTTCGGAGATTCGTGGTATTGTTCCGCGCAATTCGGCTTATATGCGCTCCACAAGACAATCCGACGGATCGCACCCATTTGTGGTTTATCTCCCGACGGCGCGAACATCCCTACATCAGAACTCGTTCCGCTACAGAGCGGGGAAACTACTCCGTTCCCACGCGAGTGTTCCCGGAACGTTACAACCTGCAACTGTTCAAAAAAAAACTGCAACCATTATTTGATGGCATCTCGGGGCGCCCACTCAGCGCTATAGGTTCGCCTCTCCCGAGAAAAGTCTAATCAAAAAAAAAAAAAAAAAATAAATTCTACAAATCAGCTGTGTGATTGCTACTCCAATGCTTTGTCTTTTTGACGCTTTGTTTTTCACCAGGTTTACGTGTGCATAATTTATTAAAGTCGCCGCGATTCTATCCATCCATACAAGAAGTAAAAAAAAAGTAGGAAACGTTACAGGGCCAATGCTCCACGAATATGTTTTTTTCTTTCGTAAAATATTTTGCAAGTTCCATGAGGCGTTCAATAACCCAACTCAGTGAGTTTAATATGGTTTCTCTGCTTATATATTTTATTGTTATTGCAGTATTGCAACCTATTAAAGTATCCCTGCATACACATCAAGCCGAGAATCCAGGCCACCATTCAAACAAATCGAGGGAAATTGAGTTATCGTCTTCCTTATGGCCTTCCAAGAAATATGGGTAGGTATAATATACTTTTTATTTTTAATTATCAAAACTGTTATATGGAAAAATATATATAATATGTTTAGTTTTGGTAATGCTGTAAATACAGGGTTACCCAATTCTGACTCCGAAAACCAAAACAAATTAAAAAATTTGGATGAAATTTAAAAATAAACATAGACGGTCGTTCGACCTGTACATTTAATTTATCCCTCGCCTCCCACTCTAATAAATACACAATATAGGTTTTCTCAGCTTCTGGGTAGTACCAGCTACATTGCCGATAACCAGCTGCTGTGTTGATGAAAAAGGTTCCAATTGGATAGTATGGCTTTTTCAAGAAGCCAACTACTACTATTTATTGTTCTGTAGGAACCCGGAAGTTCATGACTTCGCCATCGTTCCCTGTCCTGGCGGTCTCCTAGCCAACTACGATAACCTAAATGAAGTTCTTCGAAAACGAAACTTCTGTTTTACGTCAACAACCATTTCAAGTTATAGACTTTGCAATAACAATAAATGACAGCTCAAAATAAAAAGTATAAAACATAAATCGACTATGTCCGTCGATTTCTGATCCAAGGGAGATATTAGAAGAAAAAATCTTGGTTTCCGCTTCTGCTGAGATTAGTTAAGGTAGTTCACAAGTTAGCCCATGAGCTTGCACTAAGCTAATAACCAAGGCAGTAGTTCCACTAAAACTGAACTAAACTAATACCGCGAATAACCGGAATATATCGAGGAGGGAAAACAATGAATACCAAATGCCCGATCAACGTGCAACCTTCTTGTACGACCTGAAGTTTAAATACTGTCCTTTAAGAACTTTAAATGGCAAAAACATACAAATGCGTGCACATCACCCATTCCAATACAGAATCTATGGACGAAGAAACGAAGAACACGTTCTACGAGACCCTAAAGGAAGTATTTGATGGGATCTCATCATTCGATGTTAAAATCCTCCTCGTGGACCTCAATGCGAAAATTGGAAAGGAAGACATCTTCCAACCAACTATAGATCAAGAAAGCCTACACGACTTTTCAAATGATAATGGAATTCGAATTATCACGTCCGCAGATTCAAAAAACCTGGTATTGAAAAGCACGATGTTCAAGCAAATTGATAAAACCACAAGGATATCACCCGACGGCGTAACGCGTAACCAAATAGACCACTTCGTCATAGACAAAAGACACCACTCAAATATCCCTGACGTAAGATCATATAGAGGGGCAGATTGCGACTCCGATCATCTTCTAGTGATGGGCAAAGTCAGGAGTCGGCTCGCAGGAAACCTGTGGCGGTTCTATAGCGTTTGAAATAATAGTGAAGAAGAACGTGTAATTCGAACTGACGCTATGACAGTTTGAATCACCAAAAATTCACCTAAGCGTTACCCATCAGGCTACTGGCCGATTTTTGAATTTGATTTTTAAACTCGACTATACTCCACTGATGTGAACTGTTATGTTATCGCTATGATATGCGGCTCTGATGTATTTTCTTATTCGATTTTCGTTCGGTGTTCTTCACTATTTTGCTTGTGAATTGTGTGTGTATCTGTTAGAGACGTCACACCACTCCCTCCCCAGTAACTTCGTTACGAGCAGCTTCGGTGGGAACGACGGAGCGAACGAGAGAATGTCGGAGCAAGCGAGTGTGCCTTGGCGCTCTATTCGGAAGTCATGATCGTGTGTGAAGTTCTGTTTACTACGGGAAGTGTGTGCTGCGTGTACAGATCACGCCGTAGTCACCAATGTTCCACGAACCGCACAAATCGCCATAGGCTGAGAGACCTTCGTTCCACAAAACAGCATACTCACCTATATTTAAACTTCACGTGCCCACACACACGTGCACTCCAAAGTCCACCTTTTCATCTGACCAAAGGTGACTGTAGGAAGTATCTTAGTTATGCGCCCACATTGGCACGGGTCGACTAAGATTTCCTGACATGTTCATTTTACGACGCACTCAGGATACTTGGGGAAACAGTCAGATGTCCAACTGGTTACTGCCACTGTTCCAGCAAAGAAAATAAAACTCCGGGAAATGGTTTATGATATATGGTGACTTTTGTTCATGCTCGTTCTTATATTACACAGCACGGGGACTTTATTTGTTTTAAAGTTGTACTATACAAGTGATTTTGGTTGTTTTAAGTTGTAACTGCACAAGTGATTTGACTGTTTTACGTTGTAACTGCACAAGTGATTTTGAATGTTTTAAATTGTAAGTACACGTTTCAATTAGCGGTATTACAGTGAACCCGGTCGATTCCGTGCACTCGATAACCTCGGACAACTCTCTGTTATTAACTTTACTCGACTCCTACGTAAATTATTGGACACTCCGTCTGTTTTGAAACACTCACATCTACTAAACTACTTTTGCGCGCGGAAAGTGTTCTTTGCTCGTGATGCGAGCTCATGGGTGGTCGAACCGTGGGAATGAAAATTCGTGAAAGAGCATCTTTGGAATAAGTGTTTGCAGTTGTCCAAATACTCCGCTGGGGATTAGGATGCATTTGGGATAATTACACAATGATGGTTGCATAAAAGCCGCCCTGAGTACTGGTACAACATGAAAATCTGTCGCGCACGTGTGCGACAGTAAACGCAGGCAGACGGGGGTTCTGCTGATTGTTTCCATAATCCACTTCGGTTATCTAATATGGTAACCAAGATGTTTTCTTTTTAGAACAATGCTAGATGCATTGATATATGCGGTACTGGCGTACCGAATTTTTCCAGGGAAAATGATATAACGCATTAATTGCGTGAATGTCCTTGATGGGAAAATGCTTGATGTTGGATGCGATTTTCGTAATCGAAATATGATGAAATGCTTGGGGGAGTTAATGCGCTTGCATAAGCGAAAACTGATAAAATCACTAGAGCTTTAGGACAGGAAGATTTGGAGATACGTGGAAAAGGTGGCAGTGGCGTTAGTAGAACCGCCACATGAAATCCATAGCGGTGTCAATAACCCCGCCTATCCACAGATACGTGGGCCCCAAGTCCCAAACAGTTCTCTACGCCTGCACGGCGAACGAAGGACAGGACGCAGTATGGAAATAGTGCACCGATCCATTAGCTGGATAAACACAAGTGGTTGGCACAGCTGCGCCAGATGTCGACAAACATCAAATTCCCGGCGATAAGCAAATTGCCGTAGAACAATCCGTCGGCTAAACTTTTGACCATACCGCAATACGCTTCGTATAAACAAAGTCCATTGCTGAGAAACAGCAATATACTAAAATGCTGTTCCCATAGAGCAAAGCAAATACAATTATCACAACCAACGATAATTACCACGACCCCAGTATCGCCAAGAATAAACCACACACCCGAATGTATACAAAACCAACTCAACAGAACATGTGAGAATTCTAGCGAATTCTGGCAGCAACCTGTGCGTCTGTGTGTGTAAGTGCATCCACACATCTGCCCTGCGACAACACGGAAACTACAGGACCAAAAAAAAAAAAAAAAAGAGTGCGATCATCCCTGGTGGAGCGATTCTCGATTAAGAGACAATCACCAGTTCTTGTTCCAACAGTCCGCTGGTCAAAAAAAAGACACGTCAGGCAACTTGCTTGCTTGCAAATATGTAAGCCAAATTTCCGATGATCGATCGCCTAAGCCGATAACCGATCATCGAGCTAGGCATGATCATAATTGTTGTTCAAACAACCATACCAATGATCATGTCCCACGTATCGTTTTCTTGAACAAACAAACCTACTGCCTAGCCCTGGCCATGGCGAACAAATCTCCTGTTGACCTAACATCACAGAAGAATCCATTCCTGCCTTCCACAAAATCTCCTATAGCCTACAACGGCATGGCTTTAGACTTCATGTACGTTCATTTATTTGTACAGCTGCATGACCAATTACATGATCCGTTCCCTTATCGAGGAACGATCACCGCATCGTTCATGTCTAACGCTTCGCTGTCTATACAACGAACAGCCACGATTCTCACGCTGGCTATCAACAGAACGCTTCTGTATACAGAATGTATAAACATAAGAAGCTATTTCGGCCTGCACGGCAATATTCTCTAGCATAATCGAGTTGCTATAATAAACAGACCAACCTTTTTTGGCCGCTGTCGAGCGACCATTTGTTTGCACAGCTGACTGGTTGAATTCTCTTCTTTGCATCCAATCTCCGATGTAATTGCGTACACCCATCCACCGGAACCCTTCCAGCGAGAACTCTCTCGTTGTTTCCTCATTGGCTGCTGCTTGAGAGGAAAATTCCGCGTCTCTCTCTCACCCACTCAGTGGAAGCCCACCCCAGCCATGACTGGCTGGATCTTCGGTGCGATAACCGCGTCGGTGGACTTCCCACAACCGATCGTCGAAGAGTCAGATCGTAACCACTGAGAAACGCACACGTATCGGGGATGTTGCGTTGTCGGAATCACTAGAGCCAGAATTCATCGTTTCAAGTGCACACACGCACTGAGAGTCCGGGAGCCTTCATTTACCAATAGTAGTTGTTCTCATAGTCGTTGCCCGTCGTGTTTAATTTGTTGGGCAGTTAAGTCGGCGCTTTGTGTCAATATATTTAACGACGGATCTATTGTTGCGAATTATTGGGTTCAGCGCGCATTCAAATTACTTACAAGTTGCATAATTGTCTCGAGTACGAAATTGTAGTTTGAGTCCGAACGGCGATCTAAATTTAATCATTTACTACTGGTGTAATTGCCTCAAGTTTCACATTAAAAATTTTGATTCAGCAGTACGATTGCCATGTATGTGAACTTAGAACTAATAACAATGCGTTAGTGTACGACCTTGCCAAATATGTGTAACCTTTATAATTAGTCTTCTTAAAGGATATCCTTAGCTGCCAATAAAAAATCATCACCAAACAAACCACGGCGTTTTATTTTTCCTTTCCTTTGAAGAACAATTTTCAGTGACATGCAGTGGAGTTTTACATCGGACATGTCAATAAAAGAACATATCTGGGAGTTAACTTGAGGACATTCACTGAACTGCCACCCAAAGCAAACACCATAAACGTATATATTCTGCGTTCAACGCACAGCCATCCAACGCGCCCAGGCCTATGATCCTCACTAAGGGCATCGGTTATTAATTTAACGGTTAATTCCACTGGTCTCTAAAATAATTAAATTAAGTGCGGACAGTCAATACGGCGACTGACACGGTTATCCTCGTCGTGACACTTTCCTTGTATCCCAACATGTGCAGTTTGATATTGTCAATATTAATTCACAATTTTTTTGTGGTGAAAACACTAAGTGAAAGACTATATACGATTTACCAAAATAAATGTAAAAACCAGGAAAAAAAACAATAAAAATAAAGAACGTATCCCAGGAAAGAATTGGTGTTTCATTTGTGACTGTGTCGTTTTTTTGTGAACGGTGTTCGGCAGAACGCCTAAGCCATCAACAATCGACATTTGAAAATCCGCCAAAAACCCACATGGCCAGTCACGGGAGACGAGCAACAAGTCGACATTGATAAATTAAAAGACCTGCGCAAAAGGGCTGAATATCAAAACGAACCAACAAATAGATTTCGCATCCTACAGAATGGGAACAGTGAGGAAGAGGACGCCAATAGTGTGGACACTAAATGAACATGGACCAGAGATACAATCAAACACACAGCCCAAAAGGTATAACGATTTAGGAAAACAATTAAATCCAAACCTTGGTTTGACGATGAGTGCAAGGCGAAGATCGAAGAACGTAAACGCATCAGAGTGATCCACTTAGAAATATATGATGAAGTCAACGCAGACAGCTACGCGACGATTCGGAAAGAGACAATGTGACTCTTCAAACGCAAAAAACGCGAATGGGAGAAGACTCGGACCGAAAAAATACTAGAAAATGCCAGAGCAAAGAATATCAGAGGAATGTATGTCGGCATAAATTCAATTAGATGTGGCTCCCGAGGGAGAGCCAAAATAATTCGAGATGCAAACGGCGACCTGGCCACAGAAACAAACAATATTGTGACAAGATGGAAGCAGTACTTTGAAAACCTGCTAAATGTGCGCACCCATCAACCACAAATAAACGCACCAGACGTATATACAGCCGAGCCTCAGATTCCAGAGCTCTCTTACAACGAAATTATAGACGCAATAAATCGATTTAAAAACAACAAAGCTCCCGAAGTGGGCTGCATACCGGTCGAGCTTGTGAAGCAGGAAGGATCCACTAACTCATGAAAACAATATGGGATAAAAAAGTCACTCCGGAAGAATAGAAAACTTCAATAGTCGTCCCCATTTTCAAAAAAGGCGACAGATCTGATTGCGAAAACTACAGAGGAATATCATTGCTCCCAACCACATTAAAAATACTAATAAATGTCATACTGGCGAGAGTCACACCGTACGCAGAAGGAATATTGGGAGACTACCAATGCAGAGATTCCGTAGGAACCGGTCAACAAGCGACCAAATGTTCACAATAAGGTAACTGCTGGAAAACAAGTGGGAATACGGAGAGACGGTTCACCAACTGTTCGTTGACTTCAAATCAGTCTATGACTCAGTCGCAAGGCAAAGACTCTACCATATTGTAGTTGAGCTCGGAATCCCGAAAAAATATGCCGCCCTCATGCAATGACTGAACACAAAGGGCGACTTAAAATAGAAAACCACCTCTCAGAACAATTTGAAATCCGCGACGGACTAAAACAGGGGGATGGCCTCTCACCGTGTCTTTTTAATCTTGTGCTCGAGTATGTCATCAGGAAGGTACAAGACGACAACATGGCCGGATCATCCCTGAACGGCGTCACACAAGTGCTCGCATATGTGGTTGACATCGCCGTTTTGGGCGATCATCTAGAAACTGTTAGTAAAAACTGTGAAATCATCATGCAAGCCCCAGAAGAGGTGGGCCTAGAAATAAATGAAGACAAAACAAAATGCTTGATTACGGCGAGAGCAGATCGAATTCAGGAAACACATGTAAACGTCAGAGGCAAGATATTCGAAAATGTTAAAGAATTTAAATATCTGGGAAAGATACTGACGGCCAGCAACGAAATGTCGAAGGAAATTAACAAAAGACTGCATTCCGGCAACGCTAGTTGGCACGCAGTCAGTAAACAGCTGAAATCCAAACTGCTATCACGTAATATAAAGCTCCGTGTCTATAGAACCATAATCATGTCGATTATTTATACGGACGCGAAACATGGGCTCTCACAAAATGGGAAGAAAACAAATTCCGCATATTCGAGAATAAAATTTTAAGGGGTATCTTTGGGGGTAAATATGACGAGGAGGCAGGACAATGGAGGAAACTCCGCAACTACGAACTGGAAGAGCTGTACCGCAAACCTACAATATTGAGAGTGCTCAGGTCGCGAAGATTAACAAGGGCCGGACATGTGGCGCGAATGGGCAGCGATAGGACCGTGCGTAGAATTCTAGATAGTAGACCAACGAGAAAAAGACCGGTAGGACGGCTGCGACGAAGATGGGAGGACAATGTTAGGTTTGATCTTGAGGAGATCGGATCAGCTAGTCAGGCATGAAAGTGTCGCGTCGCGCTTGAACTAATGAGTTTCAAGCCATTTGTTCATCATCATTTGTTTTATAGTTATTATTGTTTGTTAATATATTGTTAGTCGTTTTGTTATTACATTGTTATTTAATATGTTTTGTTATTAATTTGTTATAATTTATAATTAATTTGCATGTTTGGCAGCACTTGCCCTTTTTGGTATACATCCTTTGTTATTAGTTTTTGTGTTGTCATAGTTTCGGTTGTTAGTTATTGTTGTCAGTTTTGCATTATGCAAATTAGAGAGTTTTTCGTTTGTTGAATCGTTTCGTAATCGTTTGTCGATGATAATAAAGTGTCGTTTTGCATCGATTCATTCGTTTTTGCATTCGTATTGCACGGTAAACGCACCGTGCCGAACATGGTCCTTTGAGCCGGATCGATTTTTTAAATCTAAAATCAGTGCTCGGATTAATCGGTCCTTAAAGAAAAACGTTGATTGCCAACTCGAAGAGAAAAGAACTTAGTGGAGCACGGTTTCGTAAATTAGTGTGTTCGGTGGAAAAGTCAATGACATCTTGCGTTCGTTAACAATGAAAATCTTGTGAATGAATTTTATCGAGGAAAATATCGCCGCTACATTACGCTCGTCACGAAATTCGTTTTCTCGAAAAACATATTTATTGCTGAGATAATTTAATTCCAATTCCCTATCAAGTGCTAAATGATAGAAAATTTATTAGAAAATTTCGATCAAAGTGACTCGTTCCGTACATTGACATTATCGTCGCCATCGCTCTCGTCGTCGCTGCAACTGTCGTTGTCGTTGCCATCGATCATCCAAGCGTTTGATTATCAAGCATCTTTTGGACGATGATGAAATAAATATAAATTGTTATATGGCAGTTGTCTATTTCGAACTAAACTAAACAATCTGCTTGCAATATTGATGCAAGTAAAAACCAAATAGAGAAAGGGGATTTGACACTCATCCCGAGACCCACAATAGAAAGTTAGTGGTGATAACCAGCTCCAACTGGAGAGAGTGGTTAAGGTCAGTTGCCGCCAGCGGAGAACCCGGTAAACTACAGGTGAGTCGTTTAATTGTTAAGAAGTTAATCGGGTACCCTTCCACCTTTTGCAAGATCCATATCCATCCCTTCCGATCCCCTAGCGTTCAATTCACCTCTTTTACAATAATTAAATATCGTTGTCGTTCGGTAGTATTCACTTTCCCTTGAATTTTCGTGGACTTAATATTGTCGCCTGGTGAATAAATAATAATGTCCGCGGAAAAAATTAGATCCTTGATCAATAAAAGAGCTGTCGCCACACGCGAGTTGACCAGGTATGTCAACTTTTTGACCAATTTCGATCCCGAGACAGATGTTTTCGTCCTGGAAAGAATTGCTATTGAAGTTGAAAGGGTTCGGGAAAGGTTTGGGCTCGTTCAGGAAGCTCTGGAGGAGTTATTAGAACTAGCTGAGGAGCTTCTTGATTTTAGATCCGACTTTGAAGAATTGTATTTCCAGGCTTATGGCATCGCGGCGAGATTTCGACCGGTATATACTAATGTGCTTAAATCCAAAGGTATTGAGAAGGATTGTGAAGAAAGTGCGGTTATTGCAGTTACAATTGACAAACACAAAAAAGAGTCGCCTCTACAAGTCAAATGTGCTGCATCGAAGATGCCGTTGGCCGCCTCGGAAATGTCTCTCGTTCCATTGGTGGAAGCGAGAACACCGTACCAGAAGGCACCTTCTCACATTCCGGCACGTGCATCAGCACGGACGATTCGTCGAGATTGCTTGGAGTTGCAAAATTTTCCCAAGGGGACTTTGCCTCGTGCATTGGCACAATACAAAGAAAATATCGATGAAAGTAATTTCATAATATCGGTGGCATTGAAACAAGGTGCACAACTATATATATATATATATATATATATATATATATATATATATATATATATATATAATGAACTAATTATTCACAAATCGTTAAAAACACTTTTCGTTCCACAAACATCCTTCGTTGGATCTTCTCGTGAGAAACTTGCATCTCACAGAGATTGTCGCAACAAGGTTATCTAGAACATGTACAATAGCTGTTCTACAATTTCGTGTCGAACCTTCTATATTAAAGAAAGGAAACATCACAACAAAGTTCGGTGGAAGGTTTACGCAGCGGAGTACGTTGGCCTTACGAAGACAGTTCATTTACAACTAGTCGGTGGATTCGCCACCGAGTATTTTATCGCAAGCCCAAAGCGCTTCTTTTCAGGACGGAAAGGGTCAGTTGAAATACGTCAGTCAATATACATTATGATAATGGAACTAACTTGCTCAAATGGCATCAAAAAGTCGTATTTAGTTAAAGTCGTATTTAGTTTTCTTATTGGTCAAGGAATTGATTGGCACCGTATTCCGCCAAGAGCGTCTCCATTGCTTACTTATGAGCAATTAGTAAGGAATATTATCGAATTGAAAGCAATAGTTAATAATTCCCTTCCCATAGCACCCATGTCCTCCTCCTATCCAAATAATCTTGAACCTCTCACTCCTGCCCACTTCCACTTCCTAGTGAGTAGCCCTTTAGCTTCTTTCCAGCAATTCTACTTCGCAGGTAAGCCAGTTAAGCGTACATCCGACTGGCGCCCCTCTCAACTATTGAAGCAACATATGTGGAAGCGTAGGCACAAGAAATCCCGACAGCAGCTGATTCGATTCGATCGCTCCCGACCCCCAGAGGTTCGACTGAAGGAAGGAGCATTGGTGCTCAGTTTCGAAATTGGTCCCGCTTATGTGGCCCAATGGAAAACGTATATATTATCGAAGGAAATCACAATATTTTCCCACTTAAGGTCGAAACGATGTGAAATTCTAAGGAGCAGAGAGGAAACTTTGCAACTGTATTCTGAACCATGGTTTTATTTAGTCTCCAAAATCATCGATCTTACAAATACAAATTTCCTTCTTCTGCGAAAAGAGGAGAATCAAAGATCATTCGCACACATATGTCAGCATACAACTACAGCATTGTTTGCATTTGGTTATCGCAAATATGCTCCTGGTGAACAAGTTGTCATCCGCGGCATCTTTGCCTTCGTTCGGCCAAATCTTCACGTACGTTTTAGGCGTGTTTTCTTCAATGGGACCAAATTATCAACAGCGCGGCACAATTCGAGTTTATATGCTCTTAGTAGCTGACCAATTTAAGACGTCACCTGTGTTGTCAAGGCGCCAGACAAAGCTATTCCAATCAAATATCCTGTCGAAGACGAAGGCTCCACAAGCAGTTTGAACCTGACGCTTCAAGGCGGGCTGTATGTCGCGTCGCGCTTGAATTAATGAGTTTCAAGACATTTGTTCATCATCGCTTGTTTTATTGTTATTATTGTTTGTTAATATATTGTTAGTCGTTTTGTTATAACATTGTTATTTAATATGTTTTGTTATTAATTTGTTATAATTTATAATTAATTTGCATGTTTGGCAGCACTTGCCCTTTTTGGTATACATCTTTTGTTATTAGTTTTTGTGTTGTCATAGTTTCGGTTGTTACTTATTGTTGTCAGTTTTGCATTATGCAAATTAGAGAGTTTTTCGTTTGTTGAATCGCTTCGTAATCGTTTGTCGTTGATAATAAAGTGTCGTTTTGCATCGATTCATTCGTTTTTGCATTCGTATTGCACGGTAAACGCACCGTGCCGAACAGGAAGGACAGTGCACATGACAGGGAACGATGGCGGAGTCGAGTCGGTGAGGTCATGAACTTCCGGGTTCCTACAGGCCAATATATAATAAATAATAATAATAATCACCCACTCCAATGCGCGTAGTTAATGGCACACCAGCCATCAATGCAATTACTCTATTAAACTTGCTGCAAATTTCACAAACTGTAACACCTCAGTCAGTAAGACAAGGGCCTGATCTGTAGATGTTATGACTAATGTGTCAATATTTTACGTCATTTGTATGATTAGTCAGAAGCTGTGGCATCAAACTGCCACATGCAATTCAGGTGCGTAAAGTGCCTCTGTGACCATGTCATTGGTGAATACCACTTGGGCAAGGAACGGCTTCCAGATAGGAAAACACTGCCCCGTGTCCCCTGTAAAATACAGGTCACACTGCTAATTTTGGAGGATGTCCTAAATTTCAACAAATGAAATTAAAATTGGAATCCAAAATGAAACAAGTTGAAAAAGAGAAAAAAATTAAAACTCGTTCTTACAACAGTTTCGTGGCTCCTTGTGTGTCCTATGCACAAATGGCCGGTGCTCCTAAGCAACCAACATTCATGCAACATGGATATATTAATGGAAGAATGCCTGCGCCAGAGGTACATTCAGAAATAATAACAATTTTATTAACCATATAAGGACAGTTTACAATTACAAAAAAAACTGACTGAACAAAGAGCACGAATAGATACTCTCTATTCAACCCTGTTCTCAAATAACTCTCCACATCAAAATCTTCAACCCTCCGCGTGAACTTAACCTAAAAATTATAGCTGTGAATGTAAATTCACTAATCCACATCAAAAGAAGGGATAATTTAGGCAATCTCCTCCAAGTCGAATGCCCAGATGTGCTCGTGGCTAGCGAAACTTAGCTAAACCAAAGGCACAAAGTGGATTACAAAAATTATAACATAATTAGACGAGATCGACCACACTCTACTCGAGAGGGTGGGGTCGCTATCTTAGTTAAGAAAGGGCTTCACCATAAGGTCGTTTACAGCACGGAAATACACAAATTCCAGGTGCTAGAGGCATGCATTATAGACATTCCTCTAAAAAGTCAAAGGCATCTATATATAGTCGCTGCTTGCGCTCCTGAATCTGTTCAAGGTACCCCATTTATCAGTGAAATCGATACGCTTTACCGAAGTCTCAAGTTAGATCCGGAAAACATTTACTTTTTAATGGCGGTGATTTTAACGCCAAGCACAGTGCCTGGGGCAATCTGACCTCGAATACCAGAGGCAATGCCTTGTTTGATTGGTGACAAACAAATGCGATAGAGCATACACGTGAATTGTACGCTACAAGTACCCCGTCTTATACAGTAGTAAAAAGAGAAATACGCAACATTGGTGTAGTCCTCTAAAAAGCCCTATCACCTTTTTCCCCCATTCCTACCTCCAAATCCCAGCAATAATACTCTAAAATCTAAAATCCAATCAAAACTCAAAAAAAAAACCCATACTAGATCCAAAATTCGCAATAAACGAATCAAACATCCGTTCATCGCTTAACATTTGCTCCCACGGCATAATTTAATCCAAAATCCTAATCAAAATCAAAATTCACAAAAAACGAATCATCAAAATTCAAAATCCAGAGATACGTTATCTCAATCTGGAAAAATTCCATCAAATTGAACAAACAATTCTGAATTCTTATCTTAAGTAAACACTGAGCATCTCACTCAGAATACCGAAATCGGAATTTTTGTAGGAAATTGTGCATTTTTGAGATACAAATCTCGATTTGTTGCCCTTTATAAAGGAACAGTAGAGTGACCTCGCGGCCGCAGTATATTATCGTTCATTGTCTCTGGAGGAAGTGCCCCAGAAGAAAAACCTTATAGATGCAGAGAGTTTGACAAAATAAAACACATTTTATATACCGAAGAAAAGCGAGACTTTTTAATAGTTTTGTTGAGCTGACAACTGGTGAGTAGAGCTGTGGTACCCCCACAAAAGCACTCCTTTTTAGATTCCGAGTATCACCTGTGTTGTATTCCAGAATACTACCCTCCTTATTCGCTTTAACACTAACTCATGTCCTTTCAAACACAACCCTTAAAACTACATCCTCACATATCTAACATTCTCAGTTAATACAATTCATAAATAAACAGACACAATATTCTATATCCAGTCACTTACAGCACATTTCATAAATATGCCCCTTTTCATAACAAGCACATTTTTCATTTCAAAACATGGCCACTTTGATTTTCGTTCAAAGTTTATTCAAAATTCTAAGTCACAGAGACTTCTAGATTGTTTTGTTCAGTTTATACGCCACAGTCAGTTAGAACAAAATGTTCTATATAAACAAGTAAATTTATATGAAAAAATTAGAAAGAAGAGAGCTCAGCTTGAGATAGCTGAGTTCAATAAAAAAAAAATAAAATCAAATAAAATATAATTAAATAAAACTTTAAGTATTTTAGTTAATATAATAACCTATATAATAACCTCCACGCTCTTCCCTCGAAAGAGGAAGCACGGCGACTGGAGACGTAACACTGGTGGCAGCGGTTGGATCCACGAAGACTGGTGGACTCCCCGAAGGACGACTATATCCTCGAAGGAAGACCGATCCACGAAGACTGTTGGACTTCCCGAAGGACGACTCTATCCTCGAAGGAAGACCAATCCTCGAAGGAAGACCAATCCTCGAAGGAAGACCAATCCCCGAAGGACGACTCTATCCTCGAAGGAAGACCAATCCTCGAAGGAAGACCGATCCACGAAGACTGGTGGACTCCCCGAAGGACGACTCTATCCTCGAAGGAAGACCAATCCTCGAAGGAAGACCGATCCACGAAGACTGGTGGACTCCCCGAAGGACGACTCTATCCTCGAAGGAAGAGCAATCCTCGAAGGAAGACTTAATCCTCGAAGGAAGATCAAACCCCGAAGGACGACTTAATCCTCGAAGGACGACTAAATTCTCGAAGGAAGACTTAATCCTCGAAGGAAGACCAATCCCCGAAGGACGACTTAATCCTCGAAGGAGGACTTGTGGTTCGTGTATGTTGGGATGTCAACAAGGACACGGTTTCACATACACGCCATAGATTGTTCACCGAATTGTCTACAAAAACGCCGGCACCAAGAACAACGATAAATAAAAGGCACTGGAGGATTTACGCTGACAAATGTTTTATTTCAGTAAGACAATTTATTTTCACACTTCACATTAGCACCAGTGGCATTCTACACGTAATTACTATGTTAGTTGGACGTTTCCACCGCGTTAATAGATAGATGTTATTGAGTTCGTCTTTCACTTAAGGTGATCACATATGTATTCTCATTTCCTAGTTCCCTTGGTTAGATTGCAATACATGTGTTGAAAAAGTCGTGCGACACAAAAGGTTATCTTTACGCAACACGGAACAAACTCGGGACAACACTATAACACAACTCGATCTTAATATCACGCAAGTTGGAATTGACAATGGTATAACTAGACTCGATCTTAATATCGATGTAAATTTGAATTGACAAATTAACAACTACTCGATTGCGTTCTCTATGTGGCCACTACTCCAAGACTCTGAAATCTGACTAATCCCATTGGAAGTCATCAAAAGGAAAGGAACCCCGAAAGAAACTGGAAAGGAGGCGGAGTTACACGATTAACTTGAAGTAGTTAATCGTGATTGGACCGGACGGGGTAGTCATACATTACGCATGTGTGGGTATGCCATGCATACGATCGTTCGGCGACCGTGGTGGATGGAGGCACATCGCTAGTGCATTTTCTAAGAATGTAAATACTAGCATCTGGGGTGTGAAAGACCCAAACCGATGATTTGGTCATCCTAATGGAAGGCCATAAATCATCATTTCGGTTGCCGATGATTAAACATTGCAACGAACATAGGGTGCAGCCATTGCCAGATGTTGAAAGTAAACATTTTCTGGCTGCATCTTGATCGTTGCTTGATTACGGTCTCTGAACATGGGGACCGATAATTGGGAGCCAGCGATTGCTGGTAATCAGGGACATGTTTGGTTTGCGTCAGCAGAAACCTTGTCGGCGGTAGCAAATCAATAGGGGCAAATAGCCGCATGCATGTTATGCCGAGGGTAAACAAATACAACGAGTCACAAGGAACTCTTGTTGATTGTTGTTTCCATAGCTTAAGGCTATGGAAACGAGATGCCCTGGCAGAATGTATGCCTAAAGATAGGATTTCAGATGCCGTGGCAATGTGATGATTTTGCCGTGGACTTATGCTTTTTTTAGGAAATGATGTACGCCTCGGGGGTGAATTTTCGATGCCACGGTAAGGTGATAAGCTTTGCCGTGGGCTTAATGTTTCTTAGGGAATGATGTACGTCTCGGGGGTGAATTTTCGATGCCACGGCAAGGTGATAAGCTTTGCCGTGGGTTTAATGTTTTTTTAGGAAATAATGTCTGACCGAGGGTGAGTTTTCGATGCCACGGCAAGGTGATAAGCTTTGCCGTGGATTTAATGTTTTCAGTAGTGATGCTGGAGAAAAAAAAGGGGTTTGGAAGGAAAACCCCTACAGAATAGGTAAGCTGCCTAACAGAAATTCAAAACAGTTATCCGATTGGGTAACCGTATTAATTCCGGCGATTTGGCTGGGGGTAAATGCCGTAGCAAGGTTACGCAACCTTGCTGAAGTTCGACCGAGAGGTAAGTCGTTCGCCTGGAATAGTGGGGATCGAGCGATGCATGGCTCTTCGGGCCCTGAAAAGCCCCACATCACTCCCTCCCCAGTGACGTAGTCACGAAACAGGTAAGGCAGGTTAGGGGGTGGTTAGTTGGTTATGGGCGCGCGTATGAGCGCGAGTACGGGGAGGTTGGACTGGTGGAGTAGGAGTGGTGTCAGTAGATGGAGGTGATTCTGGAGCGGAAGCTTCCAGAAAACAGGGCTTAAGCCTTTCGACGCTGACCGTGGATCGCTTGCCTCTAATGTCGATCTCGAAGACGCGGTCACTGATGCGGCGGAAGACTTTGAATGGGCCATCATAAGGTGGGTCGAGGGGTTTTTTTGACCTTATCCACCCTGACAAAGACGTGCGTGCAGCTGTGCAGTTCAGGGTGGACGAAAAGTTTTTTGGAGCCGTGCCTGGTTACAGGGGTTGCCCTAACCTTACGTAGCAGGTCACGGAGATGTCCCAATTCACGAAGTTGGTCACGCGGTGTTTCGCCATTCAGGAAAAGTTCTCCTGGAAGAAGGAGGTTGGTACCATAGGTAAGCTCTGCTGCCGAAGCACCTAGGTCCTCCTTAATACTTGTCCTCAGGCCGAGGGGGACGGTTGGAAGGGCGTCAAACCATTGTGTGTCATTATGACACATGAGTGAGGCTTTAAGAGATCTATGCCAGCGCTCTATCATCCCATTTGATTGCGGGTGGTAGGCGGTGGTACGACTTCTTTGGCAGCCGAGAAGATTTGTTAGCTGCCTAAAAATTGTCGCCTCAAATTGTGGACCTCGGTCCGAAGTTATGGTGGTTGGTACACCGAAGCGTGTGACCCAAGTTGAATAAAAGGCCTTGGCGACTGATTCGGCAGTAACTGCCCGGAGGGGTGTCGCCTCTGGCCATCGCGTGCAGCGATCCATCATAGTGAGGATATAAGAAAATCCTTTTGATGGAGTAAGCGGTCCCACTATGTCTATGTGGACATGGGCGAAGCGTGCCGTGGGAAGCTTGAATTGCGCTGGCTCCAGTACATTATGTCGCGCTACCTTGCAGCGCTGGCACTGGAGACAAGCACGGGCCCAACCGGTGAGGTCTTTGTTCATCCGGGGCCAAATAAATTTGCGACGGACAGCAGCGGCTGTTGCTCGGCCGCTGGGGTGGGCTGGGTTGTGGTAAACCTGGAACACGCCCCTACGAAGTTTCTCGGGTATGTAAGGTCTAGCGGTTCCAGTGGAGACATCACACCAGATTTCGCCCAAAGGGTCGCGAAGGGTAATTTTCTTAAGCTCTAGTGCCGTATCGGCAGTTAGGAGGGACTTGAGCTGTTCATCCTCCTCTTGAGCTAGGGCAAGATCCGCGTTATTCAAGGCGGTACGCAAATGAATCGTATCGATTCGAGAAAGGGCGTCCGCCGTGACATTCTGTTTACCGGAGATATGCCTGATCTCCGTAGAATATTGCCCAATGAGGTCTAATTGACGCTCTTGTCGGGGGGAGGCATTTCCCGACTTCTTCCGGAACGCATAGACCAATGGCTTGTGGTCTGTTAAAATTGAGAGCGAACGTCCTTCTATCATATGACGGAAGTACTTAACAGCGCTGTAGATCGCGAGTAATTCACGGTCGTAGGCGCTGTAACGTCGCTCAGTGGGACTCAGTTTCCTTGAAAAGAAACCAAGTGGTTCCGGGCGGCCTTCAATGTCCTGTTCAAGGACGGCTCCGATTGCGGTATCCGATGCGTCGCATTGGATAGAAATTGCCGCTCCCTCGAGAGGGTATCGGAGTAAGGTGGCATTTGCCAATTGTTCTTTGGACAGTTGGAATGCTCGATCTGAGACTTCTGTCCAATTAATGGGGCGCTTATCATTGCGCTTAGCTCCTTTTAAAAATTCATTGAGCGGAGCTTGAATCTGGGCAGCATTCTTCAGGGTTGGACGGTAGAAATTAAGCATGCCCAGAAATCGACGCAGCTCACTCATGTTAGTAGGCCTGGGATACTTCATGAGGGCCTCCACACGGTCCGGTAGTGGGCGAATGCCCTGGTTGTCAACGACATAACCCAGATAGGTGATTTGCTCTTTGGCGTATTGACACTTTTCTGGGTTGATGACTAGACCGAATTCGCGGAGGCGCTCTAGGACCTGACGTAAGTGGCGTTTATGTTCGGCGAGGTCTTTGGAGGCGATGAGAATGTCATCAAGGTATGCATGGCAGCAATTAAGACCTCGTAAAGCCGTGTCGATATACCGCTGGAATGTCTGTGCGGCATTCCTGAGACCGAAAGTCATCACTTTGAACTCGAAGAGTCCGAAAGGTGTAATGACTGCGGTCTTGGGGATGTCTTCTGGTGCCACCGGAATTTGGTGGTATGCCCTGGTGGGATCCAGGGTAGTGAAGACATTGCACCCTCGTAACTTGTACGAAAAATCGTAGAGGTGTGCAATTGGGTATCTGTCCGGGACAGTTGCTGCGTTCAACAGCCTGTAATCGCCACATGGGCGCCACTCACCAGAACGTTTCTTCACTAACTAGAGCGGGCTTGCCCAGGGACTGTCCGACGGTTGGCAGATACCTAGTTCGATCATATGCTCGAACTCCGCGCGCGCCGCACGTAATTTTTCCGGAGCCAGTCGACGTGGACGCTGGCTCACAGGGGGACCACGTGTTTCTATATGATGAAACACCGTGGCTTTATGTCGGCGCTGGTTAGGCAGAGGAATTGTTGTACTCACAAATTCCTGTACCATAACCTGGAATGGGTCTATGCACTCTGTGGCCCCTGAAGTTGCCGCTGGTGATGCCGTCATGGGCAAGGGGGGTGCGGTTGGAGCCACAAGTCTGTTATGGGTCGAATCGACCAACAGATTATGTGCACCTAATAGGTCGGAACCTATCAGGGGTTCATTTACGTCCGCAATGACGAAACGCCAAGTGATCGGACGACAAAGACCCAATTGAAGTGTCAGCTTTTTACGTCCGTACGTAAGTATCGGCGTATTATTTGCAGCTGACAATTTAAGTGCGGCTGGCACGCGGTTACGCGGAGCAAACGATCGCGGGAGGACTGAAATATCGGCGCCGGTGTCGACAGTAAAAGCGATATTCAGTTTCGAATCCCGGATGGTTAAGCGACTTATCGTAGGGGTGCCGGCCGATTGCGCGAGGGTGTCGGTCGGCAAAATTAGTTTAAAGAGCGCCTCTGGTTGGTGGAAGGTTGCGTCCAACCACAAGGCGCTTTGCAATTGAATGCGCGATCACCATATCGCTGGTGATTGGCGCACCAGGGCAGAGTAACGGCATTATCAGGTATGTTCTGCCTATAGTATTGCCGTTACGGGGAGGTCGAGCCGGAGCTCGGTGGGAATTGGCCCGGTGAGTGCCGTTTTGGGTGGGATTAGCCCTCTGTGGGGCATTTTGAGCGATATAGGCCCTCTGAGGGGCATTTTGGGAGAAATTCTGCCGATTGAGAGGACGGCTCGGCATGGCTCGATTCTGGGCGCTTCGAGGATTGTTCCTCACCTCCGCACGCAATTGAGTTATCTCGCGGAGGAGTGAGGTTTGGAGCGCCCGGAGGTCAGCAGGAGTTAGTTGTGTGGGTGAACTTCTTTGGTTGAATGCGTTGGGGCCTGCCTCTGGATTCCCCTGACGGAAATTGGTTGAGGCGGGCCTTCTAAGAGGTAATTGGGTTTGAGGAGGATCGAGGGTTGGGACCAATTGAGGGGCTGAGAAAGGCAGACGGGTGTGCCGTGCAGGCTGGGCGGCGTGTTGAGAAACCGCCGCTACTTGGTACGCAAGAGGCTCAGAATACTGATCTGAGCTTTCCATAATTGCGTCCGCAATTTTGGATAAATAGCCCAAACTTTGATTGGGTTGGGCTATTAGTGCCGAACGGGCATGTTGGGGAAGACACCTCAAAAAGTGAGGCTTTATTAGGTCGTCCCCAATCCTGGTCCCCGCTATAGAGCGTAAATGGGTCAGGAAAAGAGATGGTCTCATCCCAGAAAGGTTGGTTACAGCGGCTAAACGTTGTTGCCGCACACTTCCAGGCTCGTCCAAAGCGTCGAGCAGAGCTTCACGCATGTTGCTATATGGGTTGCGGCCGGCCGACCTTATTATGTGTGCAACATGCGGTCGTTGAGTGCGGTCAAGCACTTTCAACAGCTCAACTGCACGAAGTTGTTCGTCGTGCAAGGCTGAGGCCTGGAAGATGCGGTCTGCCACTGCAAACCAAAGGTCTGGGTCCTCCTCATCGAAGGGGGGAAGTCCTATATTAGGGTGACGAGTCCCATTCCCGAGGCTGGAAGCATCGTGGAATTCTTGGGACTCTGAAGGTCTTTGGGGTTGTTGTGAGGTGCTGGCCCCAGTTGTGGGCATTAAAATGCCGGAATTTGCCAAAGGCCCGATACCAGGGGCGTTGGAAGAGGTTGGGAGAGCGTTAGAAGATTGGGGTCGGTTAACGACACTGGGGGCAACCGGTGGTGCCAGGGGGGCAGATTGTACTGGCAAGTCTAGGTCAACATCAACTTGCTCAGTGGGGAAATCGACGCTGGAGGCGTCGTGAAATTCAAGGGGCTCGGATTGTTCCTGAGCCTTTTTGGCCATGGTGTTCCTCGTGTTGACCATTATGGGTTGTATGACGCGAAACTGGGATCAAAAGCGTAAGAGGACGCGAAGAAAGGTGAAAGGAGGCCAATGGGTGAAAAGGAGTCGCAGGAAGTTGAGAGAACCACGGATGTCCTAAAACAATGGTTTTCCCTAACCAAAATAAGCCGAGCGAAGGTCGGAAGTGGAGTCAAGTGGAGTCTAGTGGAGCCAAAGGGGGAATCGAGTTGTGGGCTTGCTTCGAGTCGCGGATAAGTGGTCGATTGGTCGCTAATAAACGGATTGAACGGTATTGATATACAAGTTAATTTTAAAATTATGAAAACTTCGATTTACTGATTGAAACAGAATTAAATTTAAAAGGTTTAAGTTAGCCTAGCGTGCGTGTGTCTCAATGTGTAAGACTTCTAGTAGCTTCCAAGCTTCTCTGTTTCCTTAAATTTTCGGGTAGGGAAGCTCTGAAGGAGCTTAAAAAATGTTCCCTAGTTGCTGTTCGATTTTTTGTATATTATTTAAATTCTAAAACAACTAGGCCGTAGTATAGTTGGTTCCTACCACGCGTGGCGTTCGAAAAAGTGGGTCGGGTTCCTTTTTTATAACTTAACAAAAGAAGTTAGAAAATGTGGTAGAAGTTATATAAAAAAGGTGAGTAACCTAGTTTCCGTGTTGTGTATGATATTTCAATATGCTATGGAATTGTTAAATTTTCACTTATAGGTATAAAGGACAAATCAAATAAGGTTAATGGATTATCGTTCTTATTGATAGGTAAAATAGTAAAATTGGGATTACTTATGTCCTTGTATAAGTTGTAAGTGCGTTTGTACAATACGCTCAATGTATAACATAATATTTGGCAGACACTTTAGCTTCATATAATTTATTGGCTGCATATGCGATGGATTAATTCCATTTTTTAATTGTTATAATGTATACAAGTTTTATCGAATGCAATTTATGAAGTAGTTAATATCTTATATAACGTTTATCTAATAGGTACGATATAAAATTTAAGTATTGGTATATGTCAGTTGTGTATTTCTAAATGTATGACCAAATTCGAACTGTTAATTTTTCTAGTAAAACTAATCAATCTTAATGATTGCGTTTTTAAACATGTGTTTAAACAATTTAACAATGAACTAAAGAGAGGTGACGACAAAGAAAATATATTTTATTCGTGAGTGTTACAGTTCGGGTAGATACTAGATTCGAGTTTTGGTTATCCTTTTCTTAATTTGATTTTTCGTAATAGTATTTAAATGTCTTAAGGACTTTAATATTAAGTTAATAATTTGTGTAAAAATATTATATCTGCAGTTTAATTAATTCTAAATAAACTTATTGAATTAAAAATATAGTAATAATCACCGAATGTGCCTTCGTTAACTTCTATTGTATTGTATATGGTATAATAAAATGATTAAAACAAAACACGGAAAAACAAGGAGGTCAAAATATACGGCTCATTGAGAATCGGTACTAATTTACAATTTCAAATGTGAAAAGGCAACGAAAATATAAAACTTATCTTAACTTAGCTATTAAGTTGCGAAAATACTTTATTATTATTTTTTTTTTTTTTTTGTGCATACTATGACTTGGGTATTTAAAATTTCACGATTTTTAGGATTAAGCACTAGAAAAGATAAAAAGGGTAAGAAAAAGGATACCTGTTGTTGGTGTTGATGATGAAATGTTGAGCTGTTGCTTCTGGTGTTGATGGTGATAAAACTGGGGCGGTGTCTGTCCAGCGATGGTGGCAGGTGACTACTGGTGAGGTGGCGCTCCTTAATCAGTTTCGACGTCTCCTTTGATTGGCACTTGGTCACTGTCTCTAAACACAATTATAGTGTGGCGCAAATGTTCACGACTCGCAAATTTATAAGTGGCACAAAAGCGCGTGTTCGCTTAGTCGCGGTCACCAATGTGGTTCGTGTATGTTGGGATGTCAACAAGGACACGGTTTCACATACACGCCATAGATTGTTCACCGAATTGTCTACAAAAACGCCGGCACCAAGAACAACGATAAATAAAAGGCACTGGAGGATTTACGCTGACAAATGTTTTATTTCAGTAAGACAATTTATTTTCACACTTCACATTAGCACCAGTGGCATTCTACACGTAATTACTATGTTAGTTGGACGTTTCCACCGCGTTAATAGATAGATGTTATTGAGTTCGTCTTTCACTTAAGGTGATCACATATGTATTCTCATTTCCTAGTTCCCTTGGTTAGATTGCAATACATGTGTTGAAAAAGTCGTGCGACACAAAAGGTTATCTTTACGCAACACGGAACAAACTCGGGACAACACTATAACACAACTCGATCTTAATATCACGCAAGTTGGAATTGACAATGGTATAACTAGACTCGATCTTAATATCGATGTAAATTTGAATTGACAACTACTCGATTGCGTTCTCTATGTGGCCACTACTCCAAGACTCTGAAATCTGACTAATCCCATTGGAAGTCATCAAAAGGAAAGGAACCCCGAAAGAAACTGGAAAGGAGGCGGAGTTACACGATTAACTTGAAGTAGTTAATCGTGATTGGACCGGACGGGGTAGTCATACATTACGCATGTGTGGGTATGCCATGCATACGATCGTTCGGCGACCGTGGTGGATGGAGGCACATCGCTAGTGCATTTTCTAAGAATGTAAATACTAGCATCTGGGGTGTGAAAGACCCAAACCGATGATTTGGTCATCCTAATGGAAGGCCATAAATCATCATTTCGGTTGCCGATGATTAAACATTGCAACGAACATAGGGTGCAGCCATTGCCAGATGTTGAAAGTAAACATTTTCTGGCTGCATCTTGATCGTTGCTTGATTACGGTCTCTGAACATGGGGACCGATAATTGGGAGCCAGCGATTGCTGGTAATCAGGGACATGTTTGGTTTGCGTCAGCAGAAACCTTGTCGGCGGTAGCAAATCAATAGGGGCAAATAGCCGCATGCATGTTATGCCGAGGGTAAACAAATACAACGAGTCACAAGGAACTCTTGTTGATTGTTGTTTCCATAGCTTAAGGCTATGGAAACGAGATGCCCTGGCAGAATGTATGCCTAAAGATAGGATTTCAGATGCCGTGGCAATGTGATGATTTTGCCGTGGACTTATGCTTTTTTTTAGGAAATGATGTACGCCTCGGGGGTGAATTTTCGATGCCACGGTAAGGTGATAAGCTTTGCCGTGGGCTTAATGTTTCTTAGGGAATGATGTACGTCTCGGGGGTGAATTTTCGATGCCACGGCAAGGTGATAAGCTTTGCCGTGGGTTTAATGTTTTTTTAGGAAATAATGTCTGACCGAGGGTGAGTTTTCGATGCCACGGCAAGGTGATAAGCTTTGCCGTGGATTTAATGTTTTCAGTAGTGATGCTGGAGAAAAAAAAAGGGGTTTGGAAGGAAAACCCCTACAGAATAGGTAAGCTGCCTAACAGAAATTCAAAACAGTTATCCGATTGGGTAACCGTATTAATTCCGGCGATTTGGCTGGGGGTAAATGCCGTAGCAAGGTTACGCAACCTTGCTGAAGTTCGACCGAGAGGTAAGTCGTTCGCCTGGAATAGTGGGGATCGAGCGATGCATGGCTCTTCGGGCCCTGAAAGGCCCCACAGACTCGATCCCAGAGGAAGATTAGTGCAAGATAAAGGAAGGAAGGTCCTCATTTTCGACTTGGATGGCGGAACATTCGATGTATCGAGTGCAAATAACTTCGAAATTTCATTTGCCGATGAGTTCCAGAGGAAATCTAAATTAACCTCAGTGGCAGCAGAGAAAAAAAAAACACACAAGAAGACAACACAAAAAAAAAAGGAGAACAAAACATCAATCAACATATATTAGTAGTAAGAATCGTTAGCGAAATATCAATTTCTCTGTTCATTTTTCCGTAGGAATATTTTTACCTTGCAACTTTTAACTTTTCCTTTTTACTAACAATTTTGTCCGATAGAAATTATTTCGAATATTCTCTTTCCAGTATTTCGACGACATTTCCGTTTTGTCTTTTTCGCCGAATTTTCTTTCTCTACAGCTTTGGGACCAAATTAACTTTCTTTTTCATATATATTGAATAACTAAAAGAAAGGCCATTTTTATATACCGTATTTTTAAGAAGTGATTTTGCCATACATTGATTTCAGAGTTTTCAAGATTACGAGTCCGTATTACACGAGACAGGCGGCTAGGCAGGGGGAAGAACAAATCCACTCTCTACAAATACACCATAACCCCCCTGAAATGGCTCTTTCTGTCGGAATTTCTGATGTTTTCAGAATCGTCCCTACCTTTGACGGAAAACCCTGCGACCTAGATAAATTTATTTCCGGGGGAGACGTTTTATTTAGATCTATAAAAAGGGCAGACCCGGAGATATATGAAACATTTTTGGAGCTAGTCAAAAATAGACTAGAGGGTCCTGCCTATGATCTAATTAGGTATAGCACAATCGCTAAATGGGAGGATTTAAAGGATAAGCTTGAATCAGAATATAAAGAGGAGCAATCTCGGTCAACGGCACACAATGAGTTGATATCCCTGAAACAAAACTTCAGAGAAACCGTTCGGGAATACGGAGATAGAGTTGCGAATGCTCTGAGGACGCTGAACTTTGCTACGTGTGAAATAACAGCAGACGCGGTGGTTAGAGAATTCTTGATAGAAGAAAACTCAAAATTGGCCGTGCAAATATTTGAGGATGGTCTCAAGAATGAACAACTGAAAATCCTAGCCAAAGTCCATGAGGGAAGTAGTTTAAAACAGTCTATTGCACATGTAGTATCACATGCTGCTCGAATGAACAACTCTCCCAGGCCATATAACTATAATGACAGATTTAATCGAATAGTCTGCCAAACCTGCGGTAAGCCAGGTCATTCTCAAGACACTTGTTATCGGAACATACAGTCCAACAATTTTCCGAATAGACAACCAATAAAAAGAGAATATAACATTATATGCAATTTCTGTGGACGGAATAATCACACAGAGAACGAGTGTAGATACAAGATATCTAAGAATGGACCATGCCTAACAAATTACCAACAAGGTACAATAACGCGTAATCCATTCCGAAATAATCCTGCAAACACCGAAAATCGTTTTAGTGAATATCCTAGAATCAACAATAGACAAAACGATAAGCAAAATGTTCACTTTTCTCGGGTGCAAGAGTCGGAAAGCGAGGCCAGACGCCAACAGAATCAAGCTGAACGGCACTCTTCAATCTATAGTATTCGGTCGACTCAGATAGAGAGGAAACAAGGCAAATCGGAAGGAGACACACTGCCATTCCTTTCGAACGACTGTAATCATCAATATACACCAAATCTAAGATTCCACGTACCCTTTTGTCCCGAATTTAAAGAACCAGCGATACGTCTTAGAGTTAGTCCCACAGACAATATGTACACGACTCTTCTAATTGATACCGGCGCCGACCTAAGCCTTTTAAAATCATCGTGCTTAAAGAATCAGAAAAAAGATGACAAGATCTACACAATATCCACACTAGCAGGTGATTCTTTGAAAACCCTGGGGACGGTAAGTGGCACCCTAGAAGTAAAAACCAAGGATCATACCATGCTCATGGATCATCCTTTCCACCTACTCACCGAACAAATAAATCTGCCTTATGACGGAATCATAGGAAACGATTTTTTATTTAAATATAGATGTATAATCGATTTCAAGGAACACATCCTGAAGATTCCAATGTCAAAGGGTAATGATAGTGAGCATCGAAGAAAGCCATACGGCTCTACAAACGAGTCACCGAGCCTATTCCGTAATAAGCTAGTATGTGAATCGCGAGCCACCTGTTCAGACCTTCAGTTCGAATCAAAAGGAAAAAGTAATAACTCTAAACAGAATAGAAAGCGAAAACAGAGAAGATTGGGTGACAAAGTTTCAGCAGCAAAGACTGAAGTACAAAATGTTCCAGCAGCATATAAGACTGAAAGAGCAACTTTCACTTTAAAACCCAGAAGCCAACAAATTGTAGACTTTCCGTTAAATAGTAAACACCAGGACATGTCCGGCGATATAATCATTAAAAAAAAACGAATCATGCCAGGAATATACGTGGGCGAAACCTTAACCAGCCCCAAGAGCTCCAAATTAAAGGTGTTAATGATGAACACTTCGGAAGGAGAACAAACGGTGAATACTAAAGACGTAGACTTCAAATGGGACAAGCTAAGTGATTTCAACCTAATCTCTAGTCAATCCGACGACCTAATCAAAGGCAGATTAAATAAATTAACATCAATAATCAATCTCAGCCACTGTAATTGTGAAGAAAAACAATCTATCCTTCAAATATGTAGAGAATACAATGATTTATTTTTTCTCGAAGGTGACAACCTCTCATTCACAGAAGCGCTGAAACATAAAATCATTACTGACCCGAACCCTACAGGCTCCCGGACACACAAAAAACCGAGATACACAAACAGGTGAATGACATGCTACAAAGTGGTATTATCCAACCCAGTGCTAGTCCTTGGAACTCCCCCTTGCTCTTGGTACCAAAAAAGGCTGACAGGGAAGGTAATAAGAGATGGAGAGTTGTGGTTGATTTCCGTAGGTTAAACGAAGTAACTGTTGCCGATGCATATCCGTTACCAAATATAACGGACATACTAGATCAACTAGGGAGGGCAACTTATTTTAGCACCCTCGACCTCGCAAGCGGATTTCATCAAATCCTAATGGACAATGAAGACAAGTGCAAAACCGGCTTCAGTACCCCTTATGGACATTATGAATATAACTGTATGCCGTTTGGTCTACGAAACGCGCCCGCAACTTTTCAACGTTTAATGAACAACGTTTTAATGGGATTACAAGGATTCGACTGCTTTGTATACATCGATGACATAGTCCTTTACGGATATGACCTGCAAGAACACAACTCAAGGCTTATACGAATATTTAATTGTTTACGTCAGAATAACCTTAAGCTTCAACCAGATAAATGTACTTTTCTGAAGAAGGAGCTAATGTATCTGGGTCATGTAATTTCTGAACACGGTCTTAAACCAGACCCCGAAAAGATTAAAGCTGCTAAAACATATCCCACACCCAAGAATGTCAAGGGAGTAAAATCATTCCTCGGATTCATAGGATATTACCGGCGATTCATAGACAATTTCTCAACCATAGCAAAGCCACTAACGAAGTTACTAAAGAAAACCGAAGCATTTAAATGGGACCCCTTCTGTGATGAAGCCTTCCATACGTTAAAAAATAAACTTATAGAACCTCCCATATTAGCTTACCCTGACTTCAATCAAGACTTTATAGTAACTACGGACGCTAGCGACGTTGGAATAGGCGCGGTCTTATCGCAGGGAGAAATTGGCCAGGACAAAGCTATCTGTTATGCTAGCCGTACCCTTAACGACGCCGAATCCAGGTACAGCACTACAGAAAAGGAACTACTGGCAATCATTTACGCCGTCAAACAATTTCGCCCCTACATCTACGGACGAAGGTTCACAATATGTACAGACCATAAACCACTACAGTGGCTCATGAATCTGAAGGACCCGACATCAAGATTGGCTCGTTGGAGAATATTGCTAGAAGAATATGAATACCAAATTATTTACAAGGCAGGAAAATACAACTCCAACGCAGATGCACTTAGCCGCCTCCCTATTAACCTCCAAGACACACAAGAGGTAGGCAAGGTACTAGTTACCACTAGAAGCAAAACGAGAGGTCAAGGTACCGCTGAACCATTAGTAGCCGCAAGTGAGGAAATTACTCTCCGACATACCGAATGTAAGATAATCGAAATCTCTAAACCCATAGAGTATGCCAAAACCCGGTCACCCATTCAGATCTTTATATTACCCAATAAAGAAGGCCAAACCGAAAAGATACTTAAAACCATCCCTACCTATACACGTCCGAATCCAAACGAAATAAAATTATACCCAAACACGACTAAATCCCCTTTATATATTGTTACTACGTTGCCGCTAGACATAGGAACCGAACCCAGCTTTGAACAAACACTCAGCAAAATTCATAACTATTGTAAAAAAGAAAAGGTAAACCATATCGACATTTCTATCCCAAAACAAGAGCCAATAAACCCCCACCTTAAAAATGCCATAATACAAACATTCGCCCAAACCAAGATCACCGTGTATCTTTACTCTGACAAAAGAATCTATATCGAAGACCGACAGGATATCGCTCAAATCCTCCGTGACTTCCATAATTCACCTTTTGGAGGGCAGCAGGGAGTCTCCCGCACAATCAAACGGCTTAAAACAAGGTACTTTTGGCCAACCCTCATAAAAGATACGAAAGAATTCATCCGCAAATGCGACTCGTGTCAAAGAAACAAACTAACGCTAAACAGAAAAATCCCGATGAAAATCACAACAACAAGTACAACCCCCTTCGAACGAGTAGCTCTAGATATTGTTGGCCCGCTCCCAAATAGTTACGAAGGTAATAAATACATATTAACGTTCCAAGATGACTTAACAAAGTTCACTGAAGCTATATCGCTACCCAATGCGGAAGCACCCACCATAGCTCGTAGTTTTGTGGAGAAAATCATATGTCGTTTCGGAATACCCGACGCGGTATTAACGGACCAAGGCACCAATTTCCTAAGCCAGCTTTTTAAAGAAATATGTAAGATTCTGAAAATCAAAAAGATACAAACAACACCTTATCATCCCCAAACAAATGGAGCCTTAGAACGTAGCCACCGAACGTTGGCCGAATATCTCAGACACTACGTTAACAAGGACCAACTCTCATGGGATACTTGGCTACCATATTCAATGTTTGTGTATAACACCACACCGCACAGTAGCACCGCATTTAGCCCTTTTGAATTACTCTATGGTTTTCCTGCACGAATACCGAATTCGATCAGCATAAATCCGCAAACGTCATACAACTATGAGAACTACGCTAACGAACTAAAAGCCCGCCTACAGTACGGTTACAAGATTGCTAAAAACATATTGCAGGACAAAAAGGAAAAAGCTAAAGCGTGTTATGACAAAGGGACAAGCCATAAAACATTCAAAGTTGGCGACAAGGTACTCATAAAAAACCATACCAGAAAAAATAAGCTCGCTTCCTTATGGGAGGGTCCCTACGAAATACACAACATAGTATCCGATGAAAACTCAGAAATCAAAATAGGAAATAAATTCAAAGTTTTACACAATAATAATATAAAACTATTTTCGGAATAAATAAATAACCCATACACACAACATAACCAAATTTTTAACAATGATCTTAAAATTAAACACGGTTGGAAAATTTTCCATAAATTTAAGGAAAAGATAGACACTTAACAAATGGCCTTTGTTTTTATTCAATATATAAAACAATTGTAAGAAATGACGGAAACGAAAAAAAAAAAGAAAAAAAAAAAAAAAAAAGGTAAAAACGGGGAAGAAAGAAAGAAAATTTTAGAAAAAAATTTTTTTTATTATATACATTTTAAAATATATATTGGGATATGATTCGAACGAAAAAGAGAATTTTGAGAAATAATATTAATTATATGTATAGAAAAAAAAAAGTTGTTGGATAATAAAAGAAAAGGTTCCAAGTGGAAATATTAAGTTAGTTAGAAATATTTAAAGTTAGTTAAAAGATAATGTAAGTAGACTATAAGTAAACTTTTAGATTATTGTAACCTATTTTTCTAGTATTAAGAACTTTTGGATTTTTGTAACTTTTGATATAAGATTAACTTTGAACGCCATTGTAATTGAACGAAAATCCAAGTCGGTAATTAAACCTAATCTAAGCAATAGTTAACAAAAAATTATTCTCTTCAAGGATAATTTTCTTTCTCGAAGAAGGGTGGGATGTTGTATTCCAGAATACTACCCTCCTTATTCGCTTTAACACTAACTCATGTCCTTTCAAACACAACCCTTAAAACTACATCCTCACATATCTAACATTCTCAGTTAATACAATTCATAAATAAACAGACACAATATTCTATATCCAGTCACTTACAGCACATTTCATAAATAAACGGTCACTATATTCTATATCCAGTCACTTACAGCACATTTCATAAATATGCCCCTTTTCATAACAAGCACATTTTTCATTTCAAAACATGGCCACTTTGATTTTCGTTCAAAGTTTATTCAAAATTCTAAGTCACAGAGACTTCTAGATTGTTTTGTTCAGTTTATACGCCACAGTCAGTTAGAACAAAATGTTCTATATAAACAAGTAAATTTATATGAAAAAATTAGAAAGAAGAGAGCTCAGCTTGAGATAGCTGAGTTCAATAAAAAAAAAAATAAAATCAAATAAAATATAATTAAATAAAACTTTAAGTATTTTAATTAATATAATAACCTATATAATAACCTCCACGCTCTTCCCTCGAAAGAGGAAGCACGGCTACTGGAGACGTAACACCTGCCCCCGCGGAAGCCTGCGGAGACGAGGACTATGAAAGCCGAAAAAACGGCAGGATCAACAACAGGACGTTGCTCTTCACTCAGGCTCTGAGGAAGCACGGCGACGACCACTTTGTAGGACGTTTTTCAGGAGCGGTCTATAGAGATCCCTCATCCTTTTCAGGACAAGGAGACACGCTCCTTGAACAAACTACTACATTGGCATAGACCCACTGACTAATAGAAACCTTCGTAATGATGAAATCGATCATTACCTCCTAACTATGAACGATATTGTTACTAACACAACGAAATCCCCAAAGTAGCTCATATGGATGGCTATACCCTCCGATACAGAAATGGAACTATCGATACTTTATATAAAATCTGAAATTGTGCTATAGGCAGTTCAGTGACCCAAATAGCAATGAAATCAAAACAATCAAGTCCTTGATTAAAAATCTTCAAACACTATATTAATGCTGAACGCAGGACTCACCCTAGAGCACATCAACTCCAATGATGAAGTAATAATAGTCGAAGATCCGCAAAGGAAGCGAATTCGATTGGAGCCTGTTTCGAAGGAGTGTACAGAGTTAACGAATCAGTTCATGATAAGTCTGAAATTGAAAGCAATGCCCGTCAAAGACATTGCTCGCTGCGCAATCAACTTCACAACTGGCGATCCGAAAACCGTAGTTTAATCACATTCGGAGAAAATAAGGGAGCGGATTCTCTCATCAGAAATTAAAATACAAATATGTTTGTGCGCAAAGGTGAACTCGGAAACATACTTAGATCAATAAAAAATAAGAAATCATCTGGAATATATGGCATTCCAAATGTGGTTCTAAGGGACCTGCCTCGCGAAGCAGTGAACATATACACTACTTTGTTTAACAACGCTCTAAACAATGCACACCATCCAACCCATTGGAAAACTGCAGTAGTCCACCCTAACCGCCAAAAAGGGTAAGGATAAGAGCAATCCAGCCAATCTCCGCTCGATCAGCCTGTTTCCCAACATCAGCAAGGTATTCGAAAAAATTATAAACAAAGCACTTATAGGTGGGTGTGATGAAAACGATATAATACCCCACAACCAGTTTGGCTTTCGAGCCCGACATGATACAGTTCATGCAGCGACGAAACTTGTTTCCGATATACAGTGGAACAAGGCAAAGTGACAATGCCCAGGCGCGTGCTTACTTGACTTTGAAAAGGCTTTCGAAACCATATGGTTAGAAGGACTTGTCTATACGCTAACAAACCTGGGTATGCCCCAATATCTGCTATACATCATTTATGATATGATAATGGACAAACATTTTGTGGTGAAATGCGGGGACATACAAGACCTTCCAAATTAAAAATGGCTTACAGCAGAGAGCTGTGAATTCTCCCATTCTATTCAATATTTACACTAGTGATCTAGTGAGTTCTCTCGAAAACGCCATTGCGTACGCCGATGACATAGTGGTGTACAGAACAGGAGCAAAAATAGACGTCATCAATAGGCACCTTCAAGATGACTTCAACAAAATAAAAGGTTTTTGCGACGACTGGAAATTAAAGATTAATTTCCAGACCACCGATACTATTCTTTTCAGAACGCCCCTATCCAGGGCCTCGAGGGATACAAAATACAATTGGAAGCACTTTTCTATTGTAGGTAACAATAACCTTCCACTGCAAGTGAAAACTGTAGTTAGATACCTTGGTATCTGGCTAAACCAGTATTTATATTTTAGCAAGCAGATAGCAGCGTCCCTCTCCGCAGCTAAAAGCGCATATTCTATGACAAAACGTCTATTCCTGAGTAGTCTTCTTGACCCCAGAGTCAAAACAATTTCGTACTCGGCATTCATCCGACTAGTTTTGGTTTATGGCTGCCCAGTATGGTATAATATATCTCTTCTTTACATGGAGAAGTTGCGTGTGTTCGAACGACAGTGTTTGCGTTCCTGCCTCGGAGTTTACAGAACACCGCAGTCGCAATGCAAAAAATTCTATCCCAACAAAATTCTGTATAACAAATCAGGGTTAAATAGGATAGACAATTTCATAATTAAAATTATTCGGAGTCACACAGCAAGGGCAATGTGCAGTGACAATAATCTTATTTCGGGAGCATTCTATCCCAACGATATATATCCAGAATGGGTTTATTCCCCCAGAAGCGTTTCCTTTCTTGAATCAAAAAGGCCTTATCCAAGACATGCATGGAGTCCCGATTATTTACCACGCTCTCCTTATTCCTGACGTGAGTTATGATTTTTGGATGTAAACGTCGAAATAACAATCAGAATACCAAAAAAGAAAACAGCGAACAGTTAAAGCACGGATTCCTTTTATTATTTTTCTTTACTTTATTCTAGTCTTTACTCTTATGTTACGTTTCCTCCCTTCAAGAGAGTTTTTGATTTTTACAACTTTTCTTCGTTTTACTCGGTCTCCACAAAATGTTTTTGTTTTTTTTTTTTTTGTACACTTGACGTCAACTTAACTACTCAAGGCGTTCTGAATTCAATTTACAATGGAGAGATCTCGATCATGACAACCTTTCATTATATTTCTTACACCACCAGAACCTTATATATTTTTTGAATACTATTTATAACGACTTATCTATTAACAGCACTCTGTCTTTCATGTACTATTATTATTATCTTATTTTATTTAAACACCGCAAAGAGTTTAGGTTTTTCGAATACACTTTATATTATCTTATCTAGTAACAACACTCTGTCTTTAATCTATCATTATTATCTTATTTTACTTAAACATCACGAGGAGTTTACATCTTCCGAATACACTTTGTATCGACTTCTCTAATAGCAACACTTTGTCTTTAATCTATTGTTACTTTCTTACTTTAATTAAACATCACGAGTAGTTTATATCTTCCCAATACACTTTGTATCGACTTCTCTAATAACAACACTCCGACTTTAGTTTTAGTATTCCCGATATACTGTTACTCTGCGCTCTCCTCTTGGACCCCCGACTCTATCGATGTACCACCAACACTCCTCCCGTGACCAACACCAGATTTTCACGATCAAATTTCCACCTTTTCTATCTTCACGACCAACCACCAACCGCCACTTAATTGCTTCCTGTATCTTCTTGATACCTCGGGGTTCACACTTCCCGATTACGACAATGCAATTCAATTTTAATTGCCACAATTTCCGATTGTTGGCTTTTGATTCGCAATTGCTTCAAACTGCTGTGTTGGTCAATATTTCTTCATTGACTTGCATCACAGTTCAGTATCCGCAGTTGCGAACTGACCCAATTAATTATTTCGTGCTTGATTGCAATTAATTGCCCTTCCGTGATTTGTTAATTGTTCCGGAAGATGCAGTTAATTGCTTTTGCATTATTGGGCAATCGTTTTGGCATATGCAGTTAATGCATTATCGTGCCGGGGGGGGCACCCGAGTTTAAAATTTGGCGGTGCTTTTTTGTTTGAGTGTGTCGGTGATCTCCTGTATGTTATCTTTAGGTATGACATCATCGACACACTTAACACGTGCATGGAGTCCCGATTATTGACCACGCTCATCGTGGTGCCAGGGACAAACGAATTCTCCATTATAGTGATATCTCCAATGCCCCGGATCGACTGCGTTTTAGCACGGTGATCAGTTATTATTATTATTATTTATGGGCCTGTAGGAACCCGGAAGTTTATGACCTCACCGACTCGACTTTGTTCCCTATCCTGTGCGCTCTCCTTCCACGTTCGACCGTCCGATCCGATCTCCCCGGGGTCCAGCCTAACATTGTTCTCCCATCTCCGTCGCGGCCGTCCTCTCGGTCTCTTGCCCGTTGGCTTGCCGTCAAGAATTCTATGCACGGTCCTATCATTGCCCATTCGCGGCACGTGTCCGGCCCATCTTAACCTTCGCGAGTTGATTACTCTCACTATTGTAGGTTTGCGGTATAGCTCTTCCAATTCTTGGTTGTGGAGTTTCCTCCATTGTCCTGCCCCCTCGTCATATTTGCCGCTAAAGATACCCCTTCCACAGTTCAATGTACTCTGAGGTCACCACATTCACCGATTTAGGTCAGTGGGCTATTCTCAGAGCTGCATTGATACCGCGCCCAAAAAACCAAATCCACCCCAGGATCATTGCACATTGTGTTTCTGTTCTCTCATTCTCCCTTGTTCGTCGACTGTCCAATTAACCGAAGTGTTCACCTCCCCTCGACGGCGGGGAACATGAGAGAGCAAAAACGTAAAGACGATCTCGATTGGTTGTCCGGTGTGCAAATCAAAAATCCCATCTTCATACCTAATTCAAATTAGTTGGTTGCCGTTCATCCTCGGTGTCGGTTACGCCGCACCAAGTCGTTATACAATTTCCACGGTAGTCGGTAATAGTCACCTAACGGAGCACACGTCTCCTGATTCGCCATCAACCTATCACCAAAGTCAAGTCAAATGTTTTTGTTCAATCACCACGGTCACCGTGTCGAGAAAGAAGTGCTTCATTTTGTATATAAGTATGAAAGACAATTTAATACTATTAACGAAAGGTTGTAAGTGAAGAATAGAAAAAAACAAAACAATATTAAACGGTGATCACCGCCACCCCCAAGTGTTTTCATTCTTCTTTTTATCCTCGTGGTGAATCAGTGTATCCGCATGTATTAAATTAAATAAAACCAATTATAAACTATTCCCTCAGGATACTGTAAATAGATAATAAGGAACTCATAAACAAAAATATAATAAAAAAGAAGAAAAACGTTAAACACTTAAACATATTTTATTTCTTCTGTCCTCTTCTCTTGGATACTTGGGTGAAGTATGTTCGGCGGAACAAGTGGATAAAAGTGAACCCGTGCCCCTGTCTTGGCACACCTGCTTCACACCCCAGAACTTCACTTCCTGAGATATAGTTTGCCTCTCAAGCGCAACGCTCTCCTTCCGCTTGCCCCCCCCCCCCCCCCCCTAACTTCTTCCCACCACGACGTTTATTACTTATTTTGTTGCTATTCCGTTTTATTCTTATTTACGTTTTCGTTTTGTTTTGAGATTTTTGTTTGTTACTTAATAAAAAAAAATTATAATAATAATGTATACATATAGTTTAGTTTAGTTTAGTTTAGTGTGAGGGCAGAACCTTTATTTATTTAGCTTAATGCAAGCTTCCATTAACTTAAATTAAATTAATATAAAAAGTCTTACAGACTATCGTAAAACTAGATGTAAACGAGGAGTCCCTCTAATATATTACCTATTTAATGCTCATATATATATAAGAAAATAAAAAGTACGCTGAAAGGCATAAATAAAAATCAATTTATACTGCATAATTTAGAGAGCTCGCATAGAGCCAGTAAGACTGTAATTGTAAAAGCGGGTTTACCCCTAATATTATACATAATATGTAAAAAGAATTAGGAAAATAAATCTGGTTTAAGAACTAAACAAAATAGACAAAAGGACACTTCGGAGAAGAGCTCCAAATATGAGAACAATATTCGTTACCGCTACATCCTCAAATGCGTCAATAATATTTTTCATTGCCAATGACGCATTATGTCCAATTTTAAATTCATAAAGGAAGAGGGTTCGAATTTGAACTGCCGACGGTGTGGTGAACAATTCCTAGAAGGAAAAAAATAACCGTACTTGTAACGAACCCTAAAATTTTCACACGTCAAGCACACGTATCACTTTACTTTATAAAAAAAGAAAATTTAACGTTCTTGCACAGATGTTCACTCGAGAACTTCTTATTTCCGACTGAGTGAAAATCGGACATTTACCAATAACTTTTTCACTTCAGCATCCGATTTTTTTTACACTAGCGCGCGCACAAAAAGCAATTTTGAAGTACCCTTAAATGTCAGAACACAGTGCGAAGGATTTTATAAGTGTTAATCGTAAGACCTGTTGACAATAGAATGAAGCAACATCACAGAGGTCTAACATGTCTTTACCAGTTGTTAATAAAATTTCCGTGGGAACATGGTTGGTAGTGACACAAGATTCCCTGTGCTGACTTGACTCTAACTGACTTTACTTTTAGTGCGACTTAGAATTCACGATATACCGCAACAGACCATAAAAGAAATATCCGTCCAGAGCTGGTAAAAACTAGGGATAAGGAAGAATACATGCCGGGCAGTTCTCAGAAATCTTGCGTTATGTATAGACGAGTGCCAGCAAAATAACGAAGCCTATTTAGACGACAAGAAATCCATAAAATCAATTCGCCAGAATCATGTGTGAATCAAATGCAAAATTTGATTCAATAAACGTCTCGACTATTTCATTCAAGAATATTTGTTGCAAGGAAAACATTTCGGGAACCCTGTAAAATGTAACTACGTGTGTATATATAAATATTTTTGTGCACGCATTATTTTAATTTATTTTAAAATTCTTGTATTATGCGAATGAATAAAATAGGAAATAAACATACAAGAATTATGAAAACCCATTAAGGCGTTCAAAAACAGAATACACCATCCAAACCCTATACGTTCTTCTGTACTACTTTAATCTCCCCAACTAGCTTTACATCCCATATTCTTCCTTTAGTTTACCAGCCGTAGTATGGATTTAATTTATCTCCCTCACGCGGTATACCTTGAAACCTGTCTCGGGAAGGAAATGTGATTAAAGTTCAATACCTTTTTAATTAAAGTCAAAAAACGTTTAAAACTTGAAAACCCTTTATAACAGGAAAAGGATTATTAATTAAAATCAGAATGAGATTATATGTGAGAAATTCCCTGTCCATAATTACGGGAAAGATAAACAACTATAGTGGATGGCACTACCCTCAGTATATTGGCCCATTCGACTCGGCAATTTATTTGGAGAGGTTTTGTACTCCACTGTCATCCAAGAGGAAATATAATACCTTAACATCCTCATACGGAAGATATGCGCTGGAAATATGCGTGTACGGACAGAACTCATTTCGGTAAGCTAATAAAATTTTATCGGTTCTTGCACTCAACAACAAGAAGGATAATCGCTTTTGGGACGAAAAAAAAAAAAAAGGAAAAGAAGCAATAAGAACAAAAACAATAATGAAAGTTTCGCATCGAGGATTCGCATAGTGTTTACACCTTTAGGCAAATATAAAGAGAGGAATTGGCTTTTTGTTCGAATCTTACGCGTCCAATTACCTCAAACACAGTCGGCGCCTTCCATGAGTAGGTGAATTTTACCCAACACACTTGGTTGGTCGAACACACGCAGTAAATTGGGTCGAAATCCTTGATATCTCAGTGAAAATATTACAGGTGTTTGTAGACTTATTTATGTGGGACAATTCTTAGAAAATGTTATCTTAACGTTACTATAATATAAACCTCCTGTAATACTTCTCTTTAACTACCTTGCTATAAAAGCTATTTAATTCTAAGGTAGTTTCACTCCTACGGCCCCTATCTGATGACTGGATTCGATTTGCTGCAGCACGTAATCAACGGTCAAGTGATCTGGAGCGGAAGTAATCTAAAACGAGCACTATTTCATTACTTTTATTGGCCTAGGGCATTTTCAGATCGTTTTCACTTTATTCTTTCTATTCTATCCTATCGATTCACATAGATCCGGAGATATTACGAGAAATATACGAAGGACGATGACAGTATCGTCAAGGACATTCACAAGGTCGACATGATTCACTCTCACCATTGCAAAGACATTCTCCAACTGTCACAATGATTCTATTTTCAACCTAAGAACTTTTGTTCGTGGATTCCTTGATTGTTAATGGTATCTTATATCCTTCAATCGCGAAAGGCCTTCGCTTCAACTCAATCTTTGAGATAACGAATCGAAAACTGTTACGGAATATGTATCGCCAGCATAGCGGGCCCTAGTCAGCGCGATATCCTATATAAAACAACTTTTCTAGCAAGAATCGACAAAGGACATTGTGGAGACGGTGGGAAAAAAGGATGACGAGGGCTGTTCACGGTACTCTTCGCCCATAAATCACGACTTAACCGTCACAATAAATTATTTGTTTCCCTTCGTGGTACACAGTGCGGTTACATCACAGACACACATCCTACTGGCACCGCCCGCCTACGTTTACATTGTTTGGAAAAAGGACTTTGATAGTTACCATGTTAATGCGATTTTCAAAGCCGAAATATTATGTGTCCTGACGTAGATGGTCGCATAGTGTACTCATATATGAAAAAGCAGAGGATAAAATTGTCATGAGAATTCTTTTCGATTACCAGTTCCTTATGTCGTCCAAGACTTTTTGAAAGATAAAATCTAGTTTTGGTATCTGTGTTGGTGCATGTGTAAAAAAGGCAAACAATGCGAGAAATATCTAACCAACAGAAGCAAGGGCAAAATATCAAAAGTGTTTTATTTTTACATCACATGTCGCGCAACGCATGGAGCGCTTATGAATTTATTGGTGTATCGTGACGTGACTTGGGCCATGAACTGATGTCATTATGGTATGGCAAGTGGTTTCATGGTATCAGGGCAAACATATTTACAAGTCAAACTTAGGGAATTTTTCCTCTCATAAAATTTTAAGATGACATATAGCAGAGCAAATACTTTCGTTGGAGAATGTTAAGGAAATAATATTCAAGTCAGACTGAGGTTCATTGTATTAGTTTGCAGAAAAATAATTTCACTCCTTTTTCGCCGAGAGCTATAGTTATACGTATCTCGTATACTATGAAAGTAGTGTGGTAACTATCTAACCCAAACCAGAGATGGCCTTGGTAATGAAAACATGACATTTTTCTTGAATGTTTCACAAAAACACCTAAATGGTCCCAGCGCACAGGAAGTAAACCATTTCATACCTCCTTCTAATATGTGTAAATTCAATTCAGAGGCATGCCTTTGGTAGTTTGAACAAAATGATATTTGTTTCTATTACATATCTCCGTAAATAAACTCCTATGAGAGATTTAATTTATTTTCTTGAGGTTCTGTAAAGATTTATGTTGCAAAGTTGTTGGTATGAATACAGATGTTCTACTTTAACGGTCTTTGAAAACTAAATACGCAGTACAATGAGAGAACTTCCTTATTTGAAACGCATGTCACACAGCTACCATTAATCTGTGATAACTGCATTCGAAGGGGCGCATTTTATCGTCTTTCGTACGATTAATTTAGTAACCACTGTGCAGTGAAAAAGAGAGTCCCCGTAGTGACTTACTTTCTAATGGCCATTCGACGATTGGAACCCAGTGCGTATTCAAGAATAAATTTAATATAAAGGTGGAAAAAGAAACCAGGATAATCAGGACACCATTAAGGGTAGGGCAAGCGGTTTTGAAATGGCCGCAAGCGATATCCACACAAACATGTAACTACTCTACAATTTTTGATTGCACTGTGAAATCTGTGAAGGCCTGTGTTCAAACTTCCACGCTTTCCTCTCATTGTTGGCAATACTCTCTGTTTGTGGACGATCGATTACATCTCGATATAGTACTTCGTAGATGTCAACATACAGGAAGAGGACTCAGCCCGTTTCCTTTTCACTTTATCGTTTTTTCGAGCACGGGGTCACTCGCCTGCTCCGACATTGGCCTACACTGCTCGCTTGCTTACTCACTTAACCCGACTCCAAGTACTATTGGTGGCCCAGATCTTTACCGACAAACAGAAGATTTATATTACCTCACCTCATTGAGCCAAGGGTAGGTCGAAGACTCTGTCGACCAGCCGATTGCTACTCAATCCAAACTGCATCTCGTTACCATTACTTGGGCTTACGTCGAGATAGCCCATGAAAAGATAATCGGTACTAAAGATCTTCCATTGGACAGCGACTATATCACTAGGGACGGGGTTGCCTCGGCCATACATCTATAGCGTGTGCGATGATAGTGAAGAACGTGTGATTCGAACTGACGCTATGACAGTTAGAATCACTAAAAATGTAACCAATGCTCAACACATCAGGCCACTGCCGCGTGTGTTAAGAGTGTCAGTGACATTGTGGCGGTTTCATGTAGCGCCACTGCCCCGTCGCACCTATTGTTGGGAAATACCCCAAAAAGAGACAATAACCAGGGTAACGAGCATTGTCCGAATTCATTAAGCACGCGAAAGGGGCACCTAGTAGCATGTATTTCACGCCATCGCCATGGCAACAAAACATGCAGAAATCTGGCTTTTGGCATTACGTCGCATTTCCTTTCGAGCAAGAATAAAGATCTTCCTACAACGACGAATCGCTTGTCTGTGCGTTGCATAACATTAATTCTCGATAGAGATCTCACAGCTTGCAACGCACACCAAGGAATGTCGCCCGGCGCCAAAAGACAACGAAAGCACCCCAACCATTGGGTTCCCACTACAATATGCCATCTGCTCGAGTGGAAGAAACGGTCGCATCTGTAACCGACCGATCAAAGCAAGATACATCGCACACCCCTATCTCCGGTTCGATGCCATAGCACACGGGCAAGCTGCGCCCGCTTACCACAGTGTACAACGAGTATTTCGGTAGCAGGATTAACTACATACAATGTAGGAACAAAGCTTGACTACTCAATGAAGCAGACCAAAGCAACACCACCTGCACTAAGTTACCCTACGAACGATATGCGATCGGCGGTGAACGGTGTGCGGTCGACGATCGCATGGATATACATCATCCACTTACTCCGTATGGCCTGGCTGCAACCCTCTTCAGCGATAGGTACGAAATAAAAAGTAAAGTAAACACTCTCGGGCATGGTGATCTGCTAAAAATTGCAGACGACGCAGTTGAGTGCCATGTATGTTGTCTTCCTTTTTTTCATGTACGGATAAACGATGGTGTCCGTGGTGTGGGGCCATGGATTTAGTTGGCCAAAAATTTTAGTCAGGTGACCAGTCTGAAATAGCGTTTGGTCGAGCCCGGAAGGAGCTCGAACACGAAACGAGTTGTACTGATTTGGAACCTTGTTTAGAAACTTAAACTTGTGCGTTAATTTAATATACAAAACGAATTGTACTGATTTGGAACCTTGTTTAGAAACTTCAACTTGTGCGTTAATTTAATATACAAAATGAACTATACTGATTTGGAGTCTTGTTTGGAAATTTAAACTTGTGCGTTAATTTAATATAGTTTAATTAAAATATCAATAAGTGTATATAAATAAATCAAGTATAATACGATAAATAAACTAATAGCTGCTGAGAAGTGTGTTTTTATCAACAACTCGAGGAAAGATACCAGATAAAGACACTAGTAAAAAACGCCACAACATCATAGACAAAGATGATGTACATGAGGTCATTGATGCACTCAAATCAAAAAACACTATCCGATTATAAACTCAACTAACCCCCAGAACGATAATGCAATTAATTGCACATTTTATCGCAATCGGTGAACCACATAAAGCAATTAATTGCATATTCCAAAACAATTGCCCAATAATGCAAAAGCAATTAATTGCATGTTCCGGAACAATTAACAAATTACGGAAAAGCAATTAATTGCACACGAAACATAAGAGAATTAATTGGGTCAGTTCGCAACTACGGATATTGAACTATGGCGCAAATCGATGAAGAAATATCGGCTGACGCCACAGTACAAAGCAATTGCGAATTGAAGGTAAACTACGGAAACTAGGTCACTGCAAAATGTAATTGCATTATCGTCATCGGGAGATGTTGACCCCGAGGTGACGAGTTTTAATTAGGAAGAAGTTAGCGCCAGTTGGTGGTTAGTGATAGAAGTGGTAGTTGGAGGTTGGTCGAAAAGAAAGTTGAGTCTGTCGTTGGTCAGGAACTCTGATGGTTGATGGAGAAGAGGAAAGCTTTGGGAAAGTGAATGTAAAGGTTGTTTTACTGTGAGCGGTCGGAAGAAATAACGCGAATGTGAAAAGTGGAGTAATGCAGTGTGTGTATCTAAATAGGAGACTTAAGACAATACAAGGGTGTTAACTAAAAGTGGACAAACGTTAGGAATTAAACTATTATCATATGTACACAAACACTAAAGAATTTCAGTGAAGTTAAATTGTTATTATTGAGAGATAAAAAAGGAGTGTCCTAGATATTGTAAAGAATTTAATTAAAAGAGGACAAACGTTAGGAACTACACTAATATTATATGTACACAAACACTAAAGAATTTCAGTGAAGCTAAATTGTTATTATTGAGAAGAAAAAAGAAGTGTCCGAGATATTTGTAAAGAATTTGATTAAAGGTGGGCAATCGTTAAGAATTGAACTGACATTGTATATTCACAACTGTAAAGGAACTTCAATAAACTCCGATTATTATTCTTAAGAGATTAAAAGGAAATGCCTAAGTGAAAATAAAGAGTTAAGACAAAGTGTAAAAATAAATAAAAATAAATAAAGATAAGAGAGAAGAGGAAAGGAATAGCACAATAAAAAATAAAATAAAAAGGAAGTAACTATAAAAGACTTGTTTTATTTATTACTGTGGAGTGGTCCAGTGCGAAAAAAGAAGAAACACTCGCGGAAACATAACTCGTGTATGAATTCGATTTCTAAACTCAAGTAAACTCAAATGATGTGGAATTGTTATGTTATCGCTATGGTATACGGCTCTGATGCTTTGCTTATTCGAATTTCCTGTCGGTGTTCATCACTATTTGCTTGCATATTGTGTGTGAATCTGTTAGAAATGCCACACTACTCCCTCCTCAGTAACTTTGTTACGATCAACTTCGTGTGCGAACGACGGAGCGAGGAATGAGCGAGCGAGAGAACGTCGGAGCAGGCGCGTGTGCCGGTGCCCTATGCGGAATTCGCGATCGAGTAGTTCTGTTTACCTATGGGAGACTGTATGTTGTGTGTACACAGATCATTGTTGCGTTAAACAAGGATAGTGAAGACGGTGATTTGAACATACGATGAAACGGGTGAGAAGCGAAGCAATGAAACATCAGGCTACTGCCGCGTGTATGAATTCGATTTCTAAACTCAAGTACACTCAACTGATGTAGAATTGTTATGTCGTCGCTATGGTATACGGCTTTGATGTTTTGCTTATTCGAACTTCCTTTCGGTGTTAATCACTATTTGCTTGCATATTGTGTGTGTATCTGTTAGAAACGCCACCCATCTCTACGCCAAGATAGAAGCTTCCATTTCATTTTCAATGGTGCAACATTTCTTATTTCGTTTTATATTCTTAGGCCAAAAACCTTCCCCGGAAAAACAAATTATTATGGACAATTTAACAAGTCTCGGATAAGTACCGGGTACCAGTGGAGAGACTTACTAAATAAGGCAAAGACCGGATCCCGGTTGTAGCGCCGATGGTGATGATGATTCTTAGTTTCTAATTTATATGCTAGACAAAAATGGCTAAATTCTAGCTTAATTATCTTATATTATAACTTACTGGTCCTACGCAGACGCTCTAAGCTAAACATAATAAGACTATTGGGCAAATAAGTCTGTGACAGCTGGCTGATAATGCGGTGATTCTACCGACATTGGTAATCAGATCTTTAATTGCCATTCAACCAGCAGAACTGTTGGTGTATTTAATATTAACGTCCCGGTATCTTTGGGAGATAGCCCTACTGAAGCCCGGGAGCTCTTCTTTATGCGGGTGCCTTTCCGACCATAAGCAGTGAAAGTGCACACTGTTTTATTCAACAACGCTCAAAATAATGCATATTATTCAGCCCGTTTGTGGCCCAAGACTGATGACCTTGCCCGAAAAAAAAAAGCAAATCATTATGGAAAATTTAACAAGCCTCAGGGCTTGCTAAATAAGGCCAACCCGGTTCCCGGTTGTAGTGCCGATGATGATGATGATGTTGGTCCAGCCCCTTGGAAAACTGCAGTAGCACATCCCATCCCCAAAAAGAGCAATGACAGAAGGAACCCGCCGATCTTTGCTCGATTAGTTTGAGTCCAAACATCAGCAAGGTATTTGAAAAAAATTATAAATAAACCACTGATAAATTGGTGTCATGAAAACGGTATTATTCCGAACAACTTGTTCAGTTTCGAAGCGAAACATAACACCGTTTAGTGATCCAGTGGATTCTCTCATCCATGCAATTGTATACGCCGACGACATTGTAGTGTATAGATCTGGAGAAAAGATTGATGTCATCAACAGACTTCTGCACGATGACTTCAACAGAATCAAACGTTTTTGCGTCGACTGTAAATTAAAGATCAATTTCCACAAAACAGAAAAAATCCTTTTCTGAACGCCCTTGTTCAGGGCATCGTATAAAATAGAATTGGAAAATATTTTCGATTATAGGAAATAATAATCTTCCCCTACAAGTAAAAACGGTAGTCAGATACCTTGTTATCTGGCGTGATCAGTATCTTTACTTTGATAAGCACATACGAGCAGATCATACCACAGCTTAAACCGCATATCCTATGACAAGAAGTCTCTTCCGTAGTAGTCTCCTGGACTCCAAAGTCAAAATAATTTCATATTCGGCATTCATCCGTCCACTATTGGTGTATGGCTGCCCGGTATGGTACAACATATCCCCATTTTCCAAGGAGAAGTTTCGGGTGTTCGAGAGGTAATATTTTCGTCCTTGCCTTGGAATTTATAGAACACCAGAGTCGCAACATAAGAAGTTCTACCACAATAAAGTCTTGTACGACAAATCAAGTCTAAATAGGATAGATAACTTCATAATCAAAATTATCCTTACTTACATTGCAAGGGCAATATGCAGTGAAAATAATCATATTTTGGGGGCATTCTATCCCAATGATATTATAAATATACCATATATGGAGAGTACTGTGGGATTAATCTTCTTCTTGGTGCCGGCATTGCCACTGGTGCTACGAAGATTCCACTGTCTGTTCACTGAATACCAAAAATCTGAGTTCATCCACGAGTCGTACGAATGAGGAAAAATGAAACCCCATCGATCCCGCACCAAAAATGTTCACCAAAATAAGGAAAGCTCCGCCATTAACCGTTCACCAGAAAATAAAGGAAAATGAAACAGTAGGATATTGTTGTCTGTGTTTTTATTTGTTTTTATTGTTGGCGGATTTGGTTTTGAAAATGTTTATTATTTTGACAATAACGTTGTTCGACACTACATATTTTGCGCAAAACGATTTGATTACACAGCTTAAATTCATTTTATTGTTCGACACTGTCAGGGTTTTAATTACGATACCAGTACACAGCTTTAATTCATTTGTATTGTTCGACTCTATCAGGGTTTGAACTAACACTCGATAAACTTCGTTATGCACTCGGGGGTTTAGATTTACGACTCCGGGATGTACGCACCGTACCGTGCACGGTACGGTGGATGGTGCACGCGACCGACTCCTTATGTAGTTGGGATAAGACTCCCCGAGGGTTGAATTCCGACTTTCCATTCAACCCTCAGTCCGAGGTGAGTTTAGTGGAGGAGAGAGAAACTTTCTCTCTATGGTGAGGAACCAGGAAGAGGATCTCGCTGGCTACATTGTGGTGGTGTGTGTGCGTGTGTGGTGATCGTGAAGATCGCATTGTTTTACTCATGCAGGAAGGTCATGGGAAACGAAGCTGAAAAGGGGGAAGTTGCAGTACAGCAACAAACATAAGGGCTAATCAGCTTGGAAGTTGTGAATTTATAAGATCCAACAAACTCGTTTGCGATCTGAAAAATCACAGACTTCAGCGCCTCGGGGTATGCAACTGGGAGTTGTATTCGAAACTCGGTCACTCCACTGAATGCATTCGAAGTGCTCTCTCAAGCTATACAGAAGATTCAGCTGGCTGATCGCAGACCCCGTTGTGGCAATCGTTGAAGTCAACGGTTAATGAACAGTTTTGTTGCTACTGTTTTGTACACAGTCTTTTTAAGGTTAACGAGTAAAGTTATTTATCCCCAAGAACCGCAGTATTTCTTTGAATTTGTATTTGCTGCAGAATTCGGATTCGGCGTCTAAGCGCGAGATTGGTGATTGTTTGTTTGTGTACAAATAGATCATGGGTCGGATATATTGCAGCTGAATAAACAAGCTGCTTGGCGCTGCTGTTGTCGTTGGACAAAAAGGTCTGCTTGATATGTGCATGCGTGAAGATTAGAGTGCACATGTGGGACAAAATTGCTTGCCAAACAAGGGTGCCGAAATAGTTTTCCTAATTATGATGCATGTATCCAGACTAATTCTTTTCCAGAGAATTCTAATGATGCATTGGATGTGTGAACAGAATTCTTTCAGAGACTTGGAATAATGCATTGAATGCTGAATGATGAAAAACTTGTGGGGTAGGTAGTCGCGACGCCTGCATGGGCGAGAGTTCTACTACCAACCCACCTCATCACTAACACAAAGATTAACTGTTCCCAACACAAGGGGTAAAACTCCGCCACAGGACAGTTAAATGGAACGCTCGAGTTAGTTTATTATTTATTGAATTGATTGATGATTAAGAAGGCCGATTCTAAGTATACTCAATTACAGGAAACGGACTTGAATTACACTAATCGATTATAATTAAAACTACCGTATTCAACTCAACACTAGCCACGACTCGGGGTACAACACGCGTGTCCGCAGCGCTAAGGACAGCGGGAGCGGCATGACCGTGGTAGCCAGCGGATGGTAAAGGACTCAACGATATTTAATTGTTGTCGAAAGAAATTCAGCCAGTGGAACTGGCTTTCTTAAATTAAGGATGCATTTCCTGTTAACTCTCTTTGGAGTAACCAAACAGATCTCATACAGAAGATCGCCACGGTACACATGTATGTGTGTACACTGGTTCTTTTATGGATCAAAGCCATGGGAAACAATCTAAACAAAGAAAGGGAAAATGTGCATTCATGGGATGCGAGTCTGGTAAAGCAAACAAAGCCGAAATAAAAGTACAGAAGTCATAGCACCCCGAAAGAGTGTTTGCAGAGAGCCCGTAATTTAACATAAGAACAATATTTGTAAAATACGACATGCATTTTGTCTTACATAAGGAAAGATGTGTAATTTGATGTGGAAAGAAAATAAACGCTGACTACAAATCAAACAAAAGAAAAATATCTGTTATTAGAACAACCTTTTTCATTTACCGAGCTTATCTCTAGCCATATATTCTAATCATTGAAAAGAGCCTTGCGGCAATTTGTAACATTAAGCTTGCCTACATACTTTGTACGGTCCACCTATGTTTCTTATTTCTTCTTATTTCATTGAGATAAATTATACCAGCTAATCATTATCTACAGACACTGACATTGTCAAGGTTTCGAATCAATTTTCTGACTGCCAACGCAATTCGATGAGTCTATTAAGATTTCCACTAATTCCCATTTATTAGGTCGACAATTTTGATGGTCTTTAACTGAGAAAGCTATCAATCATTATATTCACCTCCACCGGGACAGAGATTACACAATACATTCGATCTGTAGCAAATTGAAAAGGAGACAATTAGATGCATAAGTTGCCATCGAAAACACTTCCTACGGTATCAGTAACGACCTTTTGCCGACCCCCACCTAACGGGGGACACTTAAGCAAATGATTCAATATAAATGATTTACTACGGTTGAAAACCACAGACAGCCAACTGATGAAATCTTTAATAGAATTCCGAATTAATGAAGATACTCAGCAGCATCAACCACTGCCACATCCAGCATCCCGGCAACAATCTATCACCCACAATTTGTTAGGATGGTGCTAATCGGTGAGGACGTTATCAAAGAACACATCTGCAGTTGGAAACCCCATTCCTCCGACAATTCCTTTTTCAGGCACCACCTAATTGGCGCACTTCGTTTCCCCACAGCTTCTGGTCAGTTGTCCCAACAAGAAGGACAACAGTAACATCAGGCGAATTGCGATGAAATTTTAATTACAACTTTGGCCTCTTGATTTACCAAAGCATCGCAATTAAGATGTTCGAATTGCGATGTTCTTTCGTTATAGCCTTCAGTACGCCGGCGGTGTACTATTATTGCTTCTTCCAAGAGAATGTTTCCCTTTTAATATTCGTCTAATGGATTTTATTGATTGAATTTCCCAGATGGAAATGGAAATTCTGCTGGTCGTAGCACTTTTGAGTCTTTCAATTAATAATTGAACATCGAGCGAATATTACAAGACTTTGTGTAATTCGCACAGATTGCGGGGTAACCAAAATTCATAAAGATATTCGACTATAACTTTTGCGGCAACATGAAAATTTCTTTAGTGATAACAATTTTGCGTTAACTCCGACCGAGGGGGTGTGGGTGTCCTGAATGTATTTGAATCAGGTTAGATTTCGATTAGATCCGGGATCTGGATCGGCATTAAGTATTTCAAGCAGGCGATCTTTGATTATTATTTTCTTAATATTTATTTATTTCACCTAAATTCTATTATAATATTCTTAGTCTAAATAAAGTTAACCCTCCGTCTACCCGAAAAAAAAGGGAAATTACCTACCATGCGGATCCATCAGACACAAGGGATGAATATGCAAATACACATAAAAAAAGAAGAGCTTTTCAGGATGATCTGGGTTTTTCTTTTTACGTTAAATTCGGCAATTATTTTTAAAAGATTTTAAAAATCACATTTTTCAATTAGACTTAATATTTACAGTTTATATTTACAAGCACACTAATTTGTACAGGGTCTTTTATTTTGTTTTGCCTTTCGGCGTACAGTATTTTCTCAATTAACATTTAATATCACATATATATATATATATATATATATATATATATATATATATAGATATATATATATATATATATATATATATATATATATATATATATATATATACGAGGGTGGGCTAAAAAGTTTCCGATCTCAATGCGAATATAGCGGCTCGTCAATAAAAGCTAGTGAATGCAGTTGTGCATTTTTTGGCAGTTACTCACCAAAATTTCAGCCATTTTGGACACGTCGTTTTTATTTGATAGTTGTTTGAGTGAGCATAGGGTGACTATTATCAGCTCTTTGAGTGCTCGTGCAATAGTACGAGTTTGTAATCCAATTCAGTCCAAGAAGCCCTGTTTATCCACGGGCTGAGGATAAATTGATGAAGCACCAGGCGGCGCTAAATGAAAATTATATTTTGTTATAAATTGCGTCGATGATTAAACTCTCATCAATTGTAAGTAACGGAATGGATTAAATGTTCACATATTCGCGAAGGTCCAGAAATGTCTACTTCCATGGGGAAGTGTAGTGATGTATTTCGGACTTTCTATTCATGTAAGAAATTTGCCCCTTAAAGTTGCTGCCTTGAATATCCACCTAGAATCATGGTCGGTTCTCTTCTGAGCTGTTTTCTGCAACCGGAATCGAAGATTGCACACCTCTTGTCGCAAAACAAACCGGATTGTATTAAAAAACCACAAATAACATACCTGCTGAAGGAAAACGAAGGCAGATATGTAGCGGTTCTTTAATACATTCCCAAAGAACCGTCCATCCTCTTAAATGAACCACCTTCCAAACCCACCATACCTACCTGCAATTTTGGGGCAGCGTAAGCTACCCTTCATTCTCTTTCACCTGAAAGTTAAATCTTAAGGCATGCATCACATTGAATTTTTCCGTTTATGATCCGTACCATATCTCCATCGGCTCGGCGTGTCAGCAATTATAATAGATAAATACTAGCTGGCCAGCGTAATTGTTGACATAACTGAAGCCGATGGTTTCTTGCTACGGTTCATATCCATTTATTGCCCCAGTCCCAAGGTTCGCAACACTTGCGACCAATTTCCTTTGCCGGTTATCTACCGATCATGGGATTTGGGCACTAATATGATTGACGTTAGACAATCATAACCCAAATCATGCTAACGATGCTCCGGCCTATAAAACAAACAAAAGCTACCATAGCCTAGGTCATAGGCGAGCAAACCATCGGTTTGCTTATCGCCACGAAAACTCTATAGCCTACAATGGCATTAGCATGAACGCCTAAGTAAACACGATGTGCATATCATCGTGACCCTTGAAATAGCGTTTTTGTGTATCTTGAAGCAAAAACCTATTTCGTTCTCAGGCGCAGGTCATCAAAGATTTATGGCCCTCGAAATAGCGTTTCTGTTTATTTAAGACACAGAAACCTATTTCTCCCTTCGGCGATTTTTCGCCATCGCATATCTCTATAATACCAATTCATTGCACCAGCCCATGTTTATTTAGGTGCATTTTCGTCGTTGTCGATATACAGGCTGAAGGGCAACGTACATGTCCCATACGGACACATATAGAATCCTCCCACACCAATGTAATCCACACCGTGAATTTGGCAGATATGGATGGTTTCTGGGAGTCAGATCTTATCACGCGAAGAGTGTACACGCACCACGGAGAGTCCATATTCATCCTTCGAACTTAATAAGATCAAAAAGTCGTGTGCGAGTCAGTTTTCAACGGTGGTGATTAAAGTTGCGAGTCATTTTTCCGTTAACGCAGCGGAGTCAAGGGGTACGGAGCCCACGATCAAGCAATATCGGAGTCCCGGACAGTCTTGTGAAAATTACAATTAACTTATATGTCAGAATTCAGAACGGTTACGTGTCTAAAAGTTTCCTTTGGTGAAGATCATCATCATCATCATCATCGGCACTACAACCGGGAACCGGTCTTGGCCTTATTTAGCAAGTCCTGAGGCTTGTTAAATTTTCCATAATGATTTATTTTGTCTGGGCAAGGTCATTAGTCTTGCGCCAGGGGCTCCCCGACGGGGAATCGAACCCCGGTCTCCCGGGTGACAGGCGGGTGTACTAACCACTATACTATCGAGGAGCCCAAGTGAAGATCAGTGATGTAATAATGTTAGTTATTTCGTTAAAAATAAAAATTAAATCGTGTTATTAAGCAAAGAACCCAATAACGTGTTTTATTTAAACTATTTCCTCCGGCGCAATCGTGATTCTTGTGTTTTTCAACAGCGGTGTTTTATTTCCCATTCCTCTGTTGTGCACAAGTTGTAAGTAATTACGCGGGAAGAACAGTGTACGCCAAAACAATATCCATCGGACAATCAGTGGTGTTTTTATGCAACCTGCATCCTTGCTGATGCCAACGTAAAAACTACCCACAGATACAGGCCTGCGTTGGCATTACCATCAAACTAACAAATGCAAGTAACGCCGACCAAGACGTGGTATCGCAGGATGGGTCACTTAAACATCAGGGGTCTTTCGACAAACAACCACGATTGCTGCGTGGAAGAAGGAATATTGTCAATTCCAAACAACAATGACTGAGGTCTCCATTCCCAAAGAAATTGGAAAGAACAGAAGGTATGTTCGAGCTGATCTCCCGGGACGTGTGTGGGTCGACGAATATAGAATCGATCGGTAAGTCAAGATACTTTGTGACATTCATCGACAACTGTTCGCGACAGCATGTAGTTCACATGATTTAGTGCAAAAGCGAAGTGCTTAACGTCTTTAAAGAGTTCAAAGCGTTCCCCGAAAATTGGACAGGACCCAAAATAAAATGCCTTCAATCTGACAGTGGTAAAGAATTAGCAACGGCAATGGAAAGCCATCATCAGCAACGACACTTGGAACTTGGTAGTCTGTCCAACAAACAACGAAGTCATCAGATGCAGAGTCGTTTTAAGAAATAAACTGAATCGTGATAAAACTCTAGACCGGAGGGGGTTACAATCATTGGGTACGCAGATGATTTGGCAATAGTGGCTGTAGCTAAACATCTAGATGACCTGGAGAATATATGCTCCCAAGCAATCCAGAGCATTAAATGCTGGCTAGATATAGCCAAAAAAAAAAAAAAAAAAAAAAAAAAAACTAGACCGGATGAACGCGCGTATTGTTACGCGGAGATTCCTCCAATCCCTGACATTGACTCTGGCAAACGTTTGCCTCAGTGATGCGAATCAGTTCATGGCCGCCTGGATGGGATAGTACAACATGAGGATACAACAGCTCGACACCACAACCGTTTATTTGAACGGCAGACTCGACAAGAACGTATTTACGAATGTTCCAAAATATACGGAACAAACCTTAGAGGAGATCATAAAATCCAGAATAGAGGGTGTGGCGGTTCGCTTGAACGTCACCAATCATCTTCCCACTAACTAAGTAAAAACTCCCACCTAGGGCATACAAAAACATCGAAAGCAAGTACTTACCTGTTTATAGTTGAACCATAAAGCCTTAAAACGCAATAAAATCACTATATTTGCTGATGCTAAATCCATCAACACCAAACAGGCATGTTTCTTATGGGCAATTTGGTTGCATTATCATGCAACCGACATGAACCGAACTAATCCATTGACATGTCCCGGATCGATTTCCATCAATTGACAGGCATCCACCACACGTAAGAGCAATTTGGTTGCACCATCTAGCAACCAATATTGTAGAACAATATCCAAGAGATATACCCTTACGCGCCAGCCGCACACATCCAGGAAATGTTTTAGCTTTTCCTTTTGCATACATGCCTCATGCCTACATCGATCGGTCATCCGACCGACAAATACATGAAGGTATATGGCTGATCGCCCAAGCAAGTCGAGTTCTCAAAATGGAAAAATTACCATCGAGAATTCGACTACGTGGAGGTGCTATCAACATGTGCACGATCAGCATAAATGCTTTACGCAGTCGCTGATCGTGCAAACACTTCAATCCCTATGTAGAGAAATTTGCACTAGCTGCAACCATGTCAGCTTATGTTCCCCTTAGGGAATTATTGTATCCACGGTCCGCTTGCTCATGCACAGCACGAGGGTGCGAAGTAACCGCATCTGTGTGTGTGCACATCCTTTCGGTGATCATCCCTTATATGGTCATCGAGGCAATGAATGAAAGTTTCGGTATTCTGTCGATTCGGATAAAATAATCAATCGTGTTCTGGATTCCGTGGAGGCAGGTCGGGCCTCCGCGTTAAATAAACGAAAAAGGGAGTCGAGTTTTAGTAGCCACAACGTGCGGTCGTGCCATCAAGTTGAAATATATAAAGTAAATGTTCGATAAATGTTCGATGCTGGGGTCACACTATTTGTTACTAGCTTACGTTAATTTTACAGAAGAGCAAATAATTCGTTCTAAGATAATAGTGTACATGTTTCGTGCTCTGATTTAAATTAAAGACAGTGAAGAAGTAAATCTACCAAATTTACTACAAGGGAAAGAATGTAAATAGTGCTAGAGAAATGTGCATGACATTAAAGAGTGGAGGCAACATATACCTACTAAAGAAGGCTTCATATAGACTCCACCAAGCCAGACGTTAGTGGAGTTTAAGGGCGTGAGACTACTCAGGCTCAAGCAATCTTTAACCGAACCTTGTATATTCTTCAAGGGCAAAGGAAAGAATATACGAGGCGAGTGCACCGATGTTGCAGTGGACTGTATTGACTGAAAAGTAATGTACACACCCTTGTGGAACCTGAACAAAACAAAATAGAAAGATCGGCCGAAAAGTATATTAAACCACAATTCTTAAGCCTCAAACTCATATATTTCTCCTTCAACATAGTCACCGTTGAGGGTAAAATATTTCTATCAACGTGTAACAAGTTTTTTTTATTTCGGTACTAAAAAAATTCGCTGACTTTTTCGAAACCATAACTTGACAGCGGCTCTTGCCTCATCGTCCGGGGTGAAATGATTACCTTAAGATATCTCCATAGTCGAGGAAAACTAAAATAAAAAGACCATGGCGCAAAATCCGGGGAATACTGTGGGCCTCTTTAATTGGACGCAAGGTGTGTGGACGAGCATTGTTATGTTGCAATATTATTGCCGCCAGACTGCCGCCAACACGACAAACTCGACATCGAAGGTATTTCAGGGTAGGTATTCAGTGAAAAGAGTTTACCATGGTCTCTAGTTCAAGAAAATGGGTCACATAAACTCAATCAGCTTCCCAAGATACGGTCAGGCATTTTTTTTTTTTTTTTTTTGTGGATGATTGACTTTATCGGCTATTGAGAACAGGAGTGCCGATATTCAGCGCCATGTCTTTTCTCTTCCAGATTGTAATGATGGGCCCATGACTCATCCGGTTATGGGTTAGTTGAATGGACGACTGGCTCTCAGCGAGTCCCCAAAACTTTCACTACCGGTAGTACAGTGGACTATTTTGGCTGGCTGATAGAAAGTTCCTTGAAAATATATGAGTTCAGAAAGCCTTCTCTCTAGACTCTATCGCTAATTCTACCGTATGCCGTGGTAAGTATATTTTTCTTTTCCTCGCGAGGCGTCCCCTACGACTGGTGGGAGGAAACGCCGTTACTGTATTTAACCGAAGAGCACCACTTACTTCTCTTTATTTCGAGCACCACTTACCACTGTTGGGGCAAATGCTCTGGGGCACTTGAAAAACAGAGAAAGATTTTGAAGCGACTTCACTCTGAAATAACACAAGTATCTTCCTATTCTGTATAAATTTATTAATAAATACGAAAGTGCCTACGCAACCCTTGAGGTCCAGAATAGAACTCAACAGTTAAAAAAAAAAAAGGAGTGGCGGGAGGGCGACTTAAGCGAGATAAGGTCAAATGTGTCCTTCATCTTGTCTCTGACTTCTGGTCAATTTGCGATAACCAGAATTACCCACATCAGGATGTTGGGCTCAGTCTCAAGATATCTGAAAAAGAAAGGTGGGTGGGGGAGGTATCTAAGGATAGTGTGGGCAGGGTTAGTACATATGTTCTCTAACTACTTGGATGGAGGGATGGTGGGAAAGAAATCATACAAGACCGGTAGGTCTTGAGTGCGGTAGTGAACGCCGATCACGTCTTAGGTCTCCGATAATATACGCTTTGGTCGGTGTGTGTGTATGTTTGTGCCGTCTTGTATTGTGCGTTCGTGTGTGCGGTGTGTTAGCAGTAGACACTATGGACTGGGTCCAGAAATTCTCTATTATAGAGGGGAAAGCTATTAAGGGTATCGCGTTTTGCGACGATAGTGAAGAACGTGTGATTCGATCTGACGCAATGACGGTTAGAATCACTAAAAATGTAACCAATTCTCAACACATCAGACCACTGCCGCGTGGAATTTTAGTAATTTTTGCCGCGTTGGTTAATGAACTTTTCAGCGGATGCATTTCCAACGAATTCGTTTAAGAAAAATGTGATTTTTGTTTTGTCGCCATAGACAGAAAGAGTTTGGTGAAATATGTAACCCACGTGTAAGGGAGCATTGACGAGCTAAGGAAGTTACCTTACAGTGATCTGTGGTGTTCGTAGAACCGCCACAAGGCTGCTTTCTTCAGTTTTGTGCTGAGGAAGAAATTGTGTTGGTCGGATTCGAGGAGATTGAAGGAGAGAAGGATCAAGAACACAAGACTCCTGTACAAATAGAGTCTCGCTGTTCTGAACGCGAACTCAAATGATTTATAAATTTCTTCGCGTTTTATACTCACTGGCACCAATATTGTATATGCAGCTGCGAAGCTGCCCAGGAACTGACTAACCTATTGCACGTAGCATATTCCTGATGGTTAATTTGCCGTTGTTGCCATCGACGTCATCCCAGGAATTGATTGGCTTATTTTGTGTTATGTCTACCTGGGAATTGGTATGTGGGGGTTCTCTATATTACATGGAGAACCAACCCACAATTCCAACCACAATTTCCGCCTTATTTCGACCGCTTTCAGCGTGTCATATTATCCCCTATTCCACCGTTCATGCTATTCACCTGAAATATTATGTTTTCCCAAAGAACGCATAGCTAAACTCATTATCCTATGCAGATAATGCATAATTGAGTTTAGCTACCCTTTTTGCCATACGGCAACTCCATTCCTCTAACCCATGAGATTTCCACCGGAAATTCCATTCATGTTGGTTAGCAACAACCAAGTCGAATCAAACGACGCGCTTGCATCATTATCCAATGGCTTGGGTAATTACCGCATTCCTTAGCGTTTTTCCCGTGGTAATATTTCCCTAGCCGCTGTAGCGTCCTATCGATTTTCAGCAGATCGTCCATTCGCTTGGGATCAATGATCTATTGTCGCAGGTGAATAGCAGCCGATACATTTTCCTCTCCTTCACAGTTCTGTCTTCCTACAGTTCAATGTACTCTAGGATCACCATATTCGCCGAATTAGGTCAATGGGTTATCCTCAAAGTACATTGATTCATACACACATAACCAAACCCACCCCGAGATCATCGTACATCGTGCTTCTGTTCTCTCTTCCTCCCATGTTCGTCGATTATCAATTAACCGATTATTCACCACACTTCGACGGGCGTGACAGTGAGAGAGCAGAGGCGTGATCTCTATTGGTTGTCCTGTGTGCAAAAATAGCATACAGAATTTTTACCCCTATTTAGATCAGTGACGGTCACACCGCACCGTGTCGTTATAACATCCCTCGCCGCGTTACTACAGTCAGTCGTTTTACAATCTTCTCTGTGATCGGTCACGGCGCTTGTCAAGTCAAATTCCACGTCGAGTGCGCACACTATACACGCGTAAAGTTTCTATTTGCCACGAAAATTCGGTGTAATTATCCTCATGAAAACAGTTAAATTTGATCAGTTTATTTGTCCGTGTGGAACATTATATTATAAATAAAGAGCATCTTGAAAGTGTAATTTCAATTCAATTGTGAACAATAAAATTAATTTCTATCGGTACCAGTTGGTGTTTCTGTGTTTTGTTTTCCCCTCGGTGTCGCAGTTGTTAGTGGGAAGGAAGTGAACCTCGCGCCCGTGTTTAGACATAATACTCCGTACCCCCACAGGCATGCTCTGTTGAAGCGGTGCTTTCTTGCTGATGGCATAATGCGTTGATAACAAATCCTATCACCATTTTCAAAAGAAAAGTCCTTTTCTCTCCTTCGTGACGATAGAGCTGCAATAGATGCTCACAGCGTTCCAATTGGAGCCGTTTGTTCTCGTCTGTGAGACTGTGTGGAACCCATTGTGAACAGATGTTACGGTATCCCAATTGATAAATAATAAAGCCGATATGTTCCTTGGATATTCCTGCACGGTTTTGACTGATTTTCCAGTCGTTTTGTATCCAATTGTTGCCGAGTTTGGGACGATTATCGTCTGTGGCAGTGATTGGACGCCCGATGTGTGTTCCATCAACAATTATGGCTTTTCCATCCTCGTGACCTCGAAATTTTATATTATTTATCGATTTACAGTAGATCTATCAACAGCATCGTCACAGTAAACAGTCTTTAAACGAAGAGGAATTACAGTGGGAGTCACGTTTTGTGTGTTTTTTTAGCCAACTTTCGTACTTCTTGCGCTGTTTGCGTCGATGACATATTGGTTGCTTTGCGCGAACAATCAAAAATCACTAAACTCTCAGGGTGACCTTCTAACGCATTCAAACTGTATGACATAAAATATTGTATACTTATCGAATTTAACCGGAACAAGGGCGGGATTTGAATAACCCAAACAAGATACGTGAACAAGATACTCAACCGATTCGGAATGAACGATTCGAAGCCCATGAGGACCCCACTAGATTGCAGTTCCAGGCTGATCAGCGAAATAGAATTCGTCCTACCAACAAGGTAATGGAATCTCTTATCAACCGTCAACTTTCAAAATATCTGGAATCAAATGACCTCCTCAATGACCGCCAATATGGCTTTCGTAGCAACAGGTCCACAGAAGATCATATGGCGTACCTTACCGAAAAGTGGAGCCATTCCATCCACTACCTCGGTGAAAGCAAGGTAGTCGCATTGGATATTTCAAAAGCCTTCGACAGAGTTTGGCACCCAGCCCTTTTGTCAAAATTGCATTCATATGGAGTGGACAATATCCTGATCCAATGGATAAGAGACTATCTTTCTGGCCGTTCAATCCAAGTGGTTCTTGAAGGTGTCAAATCTGTCTCCCATCAAACTAATGCAGGTGTTCCCCAGGGTTCGGTACTCTCACCCACTCTCTTCCTCATCTTTATAAATGATCTCTTGTCAATTACTCACAACCCAATGCACTCGTTTGCTGATGGTAGCACGTTGAGTTTCTCATACTCATACGAACACTCCCGTCCAAACTCTTCGAATGTCACTTCCAACCAGCAACTTATGCTTGATACATTGGAATCAGACCTCAACAAGATATGTCAGTGGGGATTGTCTAACTCAGGGCTGCCTCTTCTCGTCAACCCCAAAGTAAATATACTTTCTATGAACGGCACTTGCACCGACGAAGCCCAGGAATTATCAATCCTCGGCACTCGGATTAATTCGACTCTTAACTGGAATGACCACATATTTAAAGTTGCGAAAAGTGCAGCCAAATGTATGGGATTCCTTAAGAGATGCAAAAGATACTTCACTCCATCCAACCTGGCCACTATTTACAAGGCGTATATTGGTCCAAAAAATGGAGTTCAACTCCCATATTTGGTCAGGCGCATCCAAAACTGCACTACACGTGCTCGACAGGATGCAAAAACGAGCAGTGAACGTTATTGGGAACCCAGCCGTAAGTCGATCAATTCCACCCTTAGAACACAGGCGCAACGTATCATACCTCTCTCTTTTCTATAGGTATTACCACGGTCGTTGCTCAACTGAACTTGGTGAATGTGTTCCACCCTTTCAGACATTTTGCCGCAATACCCGTCAATCTGTGAATGCGCATCAGTTCACGTTGAAAGTGGACTTTAGGCGCACAAATAAACATAGAGAGTCATTCTTTAGCCGAACCACACGAATGTGGAATGTTCTGCCTGATCATGTGGTTCCTGGCCGTTGTGATGTCCAGACATTCAAGACCAATATACATCGACACCTCCTTTCCTTATCCACTTCCTCTCCATCCGCTCGCACTGTACTCTGACATTTAAGGGTACTTCAAAATCCCCTTTTGTGCGCGTTAGTGTAAAAAAAAAAAAAAAAAAAAAAATCTTCTGTGATAACAAGGGACTCGCAGAATGGCGGATATTTCTGTTTTCACTCCAGAATTTAACACACTAATATTCGTCATGACTATGTCCAGGAAATTCTAGAGAGAGGAATTATCGCCATAGACCAACAGAGCTTATACCAGCGGAAATCCTTACCAAGAGCCTTCTGAAACTAAAACACGAGAGGTGAGTTTATCTCATGAATATACAATCAAATTGACGGATTTCATCTATGGATTCGTGCGTTCGTCAGAGGAAATAATGTGGTTTCGACTCTCGTACGACATCTGCACATCCATTACAATTGAACTTACCGACCTCCAACTTTGCATTCGTTCAGTTCTACATATGTAAATTCTGCATGGACGTCCCTCTTTCTTCTCATCTTCGTCGAGCAAGGGCTTTGGAGGCCCAACATAGTAATTTATACTAATAAATTGTTCTTCTTTTTTTTTCACAGATATCTTCTCTTTCTCAATTGGCGACACCTTTATTTGAATAAAGTCTATTGCCCCTGGCATTAAACAATTTATAATCATCATCTTTTGGTAGCCACTGTAGTGGAGCTGTGGGTTATGAATGATGTGCCAACGTATGGCACGCTGTGTCTTTCGTATCCCCATGGAGTTCCTCTGCAAGAATTGTTCACCCGAGACGACAAAATAAATAAACGCAGTGCAAGTTATTTTTAGGTTAATCTTTTTTTTATTTCACTTATTAATATTTTGTTTTTATAAATATAATCCAAGAATACTGTTGATATGAAGCAGCAGAATGTAAGACACGCCAACACACTAAGTGAGTACGCCACGGTGGCTTTTCCACGAGTTAAAACTGTATGCATTATAAAATCGAACAATGAAGACTTGCTGACCGAACAGAATTGGAATGCTGTGAGGGTTTCTCTATTCTATATGAGAAACAACCCACAATTCCAACCACAATTCCTACCTAGTTTCGACCGCCTTACAGCGCGTCAAATCAATCCCATTTCCCTCTACTTACCTGTTCACCTGCAAAGCATGTTACCACCAAGGACACATAGCTAAACTGATTGTACCACGCAGACAATGCATAAATGAGTTTAGCTTCCCTTTTTTGCCGTACGGCAACTCGTGTCCATGTCGATTAGCTACAACCAAATCCAGCCGGACGAAGTTGTCGCATCATTGCAGAATCGCTGGGGAAATTTATCAAAACATTCGATTGAATCACGTGATAATATTTCCCTAGCGTTACTCCGGCTTTTCTCTAGACACTTCATTCGCTGGGGATCAATGCTCTCTTTTTACATGTGAATATCATCAGCTCAATTCCCCTCTCTTTCTCAGTTCTGTCTTCGTATGGATCAATGTACTCTGAACTCACCATACTACCGAATCAGGTCAATGGGTTCCGCTCAGAACTACATTGATTCATGCACATACAACCAAATCCACCCCAAGATAATCGTACAGCGTATTTCTGTTCTCTCATTGTCCCGCTCTCTTCGATCATCAGTTTACCGATGTAACCTACCACACATCGAAGAACGTGGCAATGAGAGAGCAGAAGTATGTTCGCTTTTGGTTGTATCCAATTTCTTCCCTTTTCAAAGCAGTCGATTAAGAAGCTTTACAAGATTAGGGTGAGTCGCTAACCACCGCCGCGTGTGCATGCTTATGAACACGCTCATCCGCGAAGATTCACTAACGTAATTAAATTAACTATCGGAAATCGGATATTTCACAGAAGAAGTGTAAAGTTATAATGATTTCAATTGTACTTATATTGCGATAAAAATGTATCTTTAACTGTTTTTCGGGTAACAGGCTAACGCACCTCGAGTGCCTAAGAACGTTCTACTTTACAAAATGTTAATTAAAAACTCAGCCGCGATGGCGCAACAAAATCAAATAAAAAAAGAAACATTTATCTAATCAACCAACACCAGTGTGTTATTTATTGTTCCTGTTATCCTGGGTGGACTATCCAATTACAGCGAAACATCGTTGGGAGATATAAAGAATCCGTGCCATACGTTGGCACATCCACACCTATACCCCCACAATGGATCTAATTTAAAATCACTCTTTTATTAACTCTTTACTGGGAATGGGTATTGATACAGAAACTGCCGACAGACATGTCTTTTGTTTTTCTTCGCGCGCGAGCGTATGCATCCGCATGCGACCGTGGTGATGGTTATGAAATGACTGATTCGAAAAGGGACGAAATTGGATAATTTAATTTTTGCACTTGACAACCAAAAGAGAACATACTTCTGCTCTCTCATTGCCACGCTCGTCGATGTGTGGTGGATTACATCGGTAAATTGATGATCGAAGAAAGCGGGAGAATGAGAGAACAAAAACTTGATGTATGATTATCTTGGGGTGGATTTGGTTGTATGTGCATGAATCAATGTAGTTCTGAGCGAAACCCATTGACCTAATTCGGTAATATGGTGGACTCAGAGTACATTGATCTGTACGAAGACAGAACTGCGAAGGGGGGGGGGGGGGGGGGGGGAATTAAGCTGATGATATTCACCTGCGAAAAGAGAGCATTGATCCCCAGCGAATGAAGTGTCTGGTGAAAATGCAATGGACGCTGACTTGGCTAGGGAAGTCTGATCATGGAAACTAACTTAAATGCTTTAATAATTTCCCCAGCGGTCGCAAGATTAAGCAACCGCCGTTCGATCAGACTATGCCATTGCTAACCGACAATATGCGATTTCCTATGGAAATCTCATGGGTTAGCGAAATGGTATTGCCATATGGCGAAAATGGCTATGCGTCCTTGGGGAATACATGTTATTTCAGATGAATAGCTTATAAGGGGAATGGGTAGAAATGACGCGCTGAAACCGGTCGAAATGAGATATGGAATTGTGGTTGGAATTGTGGCTTGGTTCTCCACGTAGTATAGAGAACCCCCACAGAGCCCTTACGTCAACAATAACCAGACTAGAAGTTTCCATTTATTTAATTATTTAATATCGTAAATATTATCTCCGCAAATGCTGTTTATACCATAAAGGCGATTTGTGCCGTTGTATAATATGGCCAGTCAGTCTGTTAGTTAGACGTGCATAAACCAAACACACAACACATGCACGAAGTAAAATCGATCAACTTCAATACGCAGTTCTACTACTATTTATTGACCTGTAGGAACCCGAAAGTTCATGACCTCACCCACCGACTCGACTCCGCCATTGTTCCCTGTCCCGTGCGCTCTCCTTCCACGTTCGCAGTTCGCAGATTGTTGAACAGGCAGGGTGAACAATAAAAACGAAACGGGATTGTTGTTTAAATTGAGGATATATATTTTATGAGGATATACGTCCGAACGGCACGAAAGCTGGATGCTAAGAAGAAGGAAGTGAAAGTTGAAAAATGTGAGTTTGGCGTTTCTTGGTGTGGATGACAGTTGTGTGCCTTAAGGGCCTGAATGCAATGAGAAGAGTGAGTGTTTTCATAAGTGTGATAGTTTAGCTTTGAGCGCGTACAATTTGAATTCAATTTTTTTAATTTGTTTAACACAGATCATTATTTTTAATAATAATATAACAATTTTGTTCCATAATTCTAACACGGTCATGTTCGTTGTTGTATTGTTGAAAAAGTGCATTTGAAATATAAATAGCTTCTGTTATTTCGACAAATGTCTGATTTAGAGCTGCCAATTTTTAAAATTCGAGTGGATCATTTTATATGAGCAATTTCATAAAGCGATGACGTTAAGCTTATGACAACTGATAGTAATACATGAAAGTAGTGTAATGATGAAACACACCATTAAGGTTTTATGGAGTTGCTCTAGGTGCCTTTAAAGTAGTCTAGCAAGCCGAAGCAACCAATTTTCAATCGATTTAATTATGTTCCACCTGACGCGAGCCATCGTGGCAATACTTTGTTTATTAAGACCCTCTCATCAGCTAACATATACATGTATCTAAACCACTACATAGGACTAGCATAGTTATGCCTGGGAGTATTTCAAAATCTACAACAGAAAAAGTGTTCTAAAAAAATTTAATGAAACATTTATGTGGCTATTCAAGTTTTAACAATTTAAAATTGATGCCATTACTGACACAAACAGGTCCCGAACCTTCGATATTTATATCAGTTTCTTGAAAAGGATTCGCTATAATTTCTCTGTAAATAGACGAACTCGTTTGCGTTAGAAAAGGCAGTGATCTATGTTTCTGACGAAACTACATGTTAAGCTAGTCTCTCCTTCTGGGCCAGTTTAGGTGTTCCAGTGATAAACTAATTACTATCAGCATCATTAGGCAGAGAACTTTCTTCCACAAATTTCAATTTTCTTGAAATTCTCTGGATCTTTCTCTGTCGAGTTACTGTGCAATAAATCGTCCCTTTCACTGAACGCATGTTCGTGTTGGCTTTAATTTATTTGTTGCCCTCAAAGCCGTATTCTTTATTCTCGCATTATTCCAAGTACTCTTCCGCGATTTATGGGCTTACCAATGATACCTTAATATGGGTTTCCGAAATATGTCCATTTTCTCGACGTCCAATATCCTTTTCTTTCGAAGTTTTACACACAGCTTAGCAATAGATTTTCATCTGCTGGAAGGTCATGACAAGGTAAATGTAATAATGATGAAAACATGGGGAAGAGTTATACTTATGATTTATACACAATATTTGCGAACGCTGCTGAGGCATCGGGAGGAAATAACATATTAGAACTCTAAGGCATATAAGAAGGATTTCATTATAAGCCAAGAAGATTATCGAATACCAGTGTTGTTCTTACTTGGATGTCCCTCAAACTGGCGACCTTTCAAGGAATACGTAGAATTCGAGGAACGTCGTTCAGAAATTGATTTTTTTATCCTCAATGACAATGCCTCGATATTCTTTACAACAATATTTTGTTTAATTTTGCCGTCCTTTCGAATATCGGATCATTTTTAAATTTTTCGAAAGGAAAATGAAAAAATTCACAATACAATCCAATATGGATTAAGTACCTTAGAAAAAAACGCATGTCAGATACAGCCAGAATACACTTGTAAGTAGGTGATATTCGGGAAAGGCTCTTCAGTACGATTTTCGTAAGCATTAAATTAGTAAATTAATATATTAATAATAATAATAATTAAACTAAATTCCAACCAATGGTTTGTAACGATATTCGTCACTGGCTTCCTTGACAATCGGTTAGATAAATCTCATAGAGACAATCATATACTAAAGTAGTTAAGCCTGAAAAAATGTCGTTTTATTTGTCTTGTTCTTATTCTGAAGCGGGCATCAAAACTTTCAACTTTCAACACCTTCTCTGATTTCTGTTTAACCATCAACAACATCTTCAAGAGTCGACTGTCCTGGTTGTTCAACTGAATTGTATTATTTCTTTTCTGAAGGCTAAATGAACCGAAAGAGAAACATACAAAATCAAACCTACATGGCAGCCCGTCGCATACACTGATAGAGCTTGAATACTTCCGTCTCATATATCTCCAATCTCAGGGATGATGGATGAAATCTGGAAAGCAGTTAACTACATTTGAATAACTTCTCTAAGCCCGATGCTGCTTTCAAACCATTCATCATCGTTTCGCTTCAAGTCGCCAGGAGCCCAATATCAAAAACGTGCCAGCACCAAATGAGATTTGAAATATTGAGTATTACTCGTAGGGGTATCCTGGAAATTGAGTACGTGTTTGAAGACGTGAACAACAAATAGAAGCAGGACCAAAAAGCTTGAAAAACAAAAATGAAAATAAAGGCACAAGTATCATTTTACTTAGCACTAGAAGACAATACCCACTGCTCATGTGACACGTGGGTCTTGTTGCCTCTGATACGTGTGGAAGCTTGGAAACACGTATTCGAAATAAGCATACTTGCTGCTGAATTAGCATACGTTGTAAATGAGGTATTTGTCTTTTCATCGGGGGCATCTGAAACTCCTGCATTTTGTCTAAATGTAGAAAAGTTACGTTATGACCAGGACCCGTAATTCAAAGCACACCACAAATAGTTATTAGCCTGTCCATGGTTATAACACAAACCTTATAACTTAGTAAGGAGAACAACGAAATTTTACTAAAACTAGTTAGTCTCCATTCCTTGAGCGATGTGGTAGAGGAAGCAATCCTGAGGTTTATTTAGACTTACATGCAGTGTAGTAAAGTTCTTAAGTTGACAAGTGTGCAATTGAGGTCCTTGGGTAAGTAAGATCATTAATTCCTGTCGAGTGATAGCACCTTGAGGAATCCGGAATTTATGTCAGAAAATGTTGGTCCTACCGTGCATGGAAAACTTCAACGATGAAAGGTTGGAGCATGCTACTTTATCTTAACTTTCACAACATTCCATATTTGATTACTGATGTATGAATTGTATTAATATTTAAACAGATATGCTACATGAATATCCAGCCAAGTAAGAGAACAACGAATACGTATACGAAAATATGCACGTGTTGTATCTATTATTAATTGGTAGTAGTCAGTCGTGCCATACTAATTACATTTTTTTGGAAATTATCTCCCATCTCCAACGCAAGATGACAAGCTATTATGAATATGACAATACCCATGGGTGAAAATTAATAGCAAAAAAAAAAAAAAAAATCCGAATCCGCTAGTAAGTTCGGCGTCTTATATTCACGAAAAACCTACGACGATTGTAAATTGCGCCACCTTTAAATTATAAAGTTTGATATATTTACTATAATTTTACGAAATTAAAATTCCAGTTTTATCTCTCAACGCAGCTTCTCGTATTCCTCGTTATTTTACGAACATTCACATTTGAACTGCGAAACTAAGATAACAAAGTCATGTCATCTAAGTAGAACTTTCCGAACATTTCGGTGGCGTCTGTTTTTTTTTTTATTTATTTATTTATTTATTTATTTATTTTTTGTTCACTAAAAAGGAGTTTTGTGGGTCTTCGGTCACTCGACATTGGATGTGTTCGCGTCATAAGCTTGTGGGGGTTCTCTATACCACATGGAGAACCAACCCACAATTCCATGCCTTATTTCGACCGCTTTCAGCGCGTCATTTCTACCCTTTCCCCTTATAAGCTATTCCACCTGTAAAACATGTTAAACGGACGTATAGCTAAACTCATTATCCTATGCAGATAATGCATAATTGAGTTTAGCTACCTTTTTGCCATACGGCAACCCCATTTCGCTAACCCATGAGATTTGCACAGGAAATCGCATCATGTCGGTTAGCAACGGCATAGTCCGGTCAACCGACGCGGTTGCTTAATCTTGCGACCCCTGGGGAAATTATCAAAGCAGTTGTTAGTTCGCATGATCAGATTTCCCTAGCCAAGTCAGCGTCCTTTTCACTTTCTCCAGACACTTCATTCGCTGGGGATCAATGCTCTCTTATCGCAGGTGAATAGCACCAGCTTAATTTTCCTCTCTTTCACAGTTCTGTCTTCGTACAGATCAATGTACTATGAGATCACCATATTCACCGAATTGGGTCAATGGGTTATCCTCAAAGTACATTGATTCATGCACACACAACCAAATCCACCCCGAGATCATCATACATCGTGTTTCTGTTCTCTCATTCTCCTATGTGCGTCGATTATCAATTAATCGATTATCCACCACACATCTGACAACGGACGTGGCAATGAGAGAGCAGAAGTATGTTCTCTTTTGGTTGTCAAATTCGAAACTTAAATTACCCAACTTCATCCCTTTTCCAAGCAGTGGATTAACAACCATCTCCGAGGTAAGTCGTTACCCAGCGATCGTAGCGTGTGCATGCGGACGCACACGCTCGCGCGCGAAGTAATCCCCTGTTACCCAATCGAATAAGAATTCATTATTCGTAAACGACATTTGTCTTTTGAAAGAAAAAAAGAGCTACGCGAAAGATACTACGGTCACTACACAAATACTACCATCAGTTCTCTGCTGAAATCGGATTTTCATAATGTGCACCGCTGTTAAAATATCCAAACTCAATTCGGCTTCCTTTAGACAGCTCGTGGCGGATAAAATGAAATAAAACAACAAGGAAAAATAATATCTCAGTGAAAAGCAAAAGACTGTCTGCTGTTTATGTTTCCACCACTTGGATTATCGCACGCGCGTATGGATTAACCTTCCCAATATTTAATAATAAGACAATTGTTAAGTGAATTTAAATACAAACAAGAAAATGTCTTTAATTAACAATAAAAAAAAAACATTATACAATACAATATACCAGTGCCTTTTATTGGATATTCGCCGAGCAACATCGTGGGGAAGAAAGTGAACTAGTGCCCATGATCGGCACAATACTTCTTCACCCCCACAAGCTCTGTCGAATATTTTACTGTATATGTGAATTACCAAAATCCAGCAATATAAAACACTGTGTTTTATTTCTGCATAAATTGAGGGTTTCTATTAAAATAGAACCTAAAATTTCATTTCTATACGATTCCGTTTGGCGTGAAATACACCTCACCGCTCATGATCATTTTTTGCCGACACAACCTTTTCAATTTTTGCTGTTTGGGTGGCGAAATTCGCATATGCCAGAGGATGAGACTTCTAGGCTGTCAAAGATCATTGGATGAATTGAATTTTGTACGAAAATGCCCTCAAATCAAAACGAACTATGCACTGTACGTCTCATATTCGGTGGCGCTTCCAACTGATACATTCGACACACAAACTATAATGAAGAACAACACCAAAAGACGATCGAATCAACAGAGGCGTATACCAGGCTTGATTAAAGGTTTGATTTTCCGAAGCTATAGTCTATCAGCGCAGAACGACGCAGAGATAATATTGACATAAAAGCCTGGCCTGTACGGCTACGATATTTGCATCGGATCGGTTTGGACGAAGCTTAGTCGGTTCCAAACACACCTTTCGCTTCTTTTCTCCATGCACGTTGAGTTTTCACAATTACAAATATATCTTATATGTACGGTTGACCAATTGACGTGTAATGCTCAATAGTAGAAACCTCTTAACGCTGAAGTTTCGCCCACCAACTCTTAATCACCTTTTCCAATGTCTGTTCGTATATTTACACAAGGGCATCACTCATCTAAGACGTTTAGGATGCCGTCATCTCATCTTTTCTTTTACCACATTTCTTCGCTGTATCGTCGTCTATTTATTTAGACGCGATACACTCCATAGACAACGATCTTTTTGATCCTTTTGTCTTTACCGCCTGTCTGCTTCGTTTACCCATTGCCCTCGAGCACGTGTAAACCCCACAGATCTGAACGATCGCACACATACCACCACGATCTTCATTACAAGATCTGGTTTCCTATTCCACCAAGAGAGACTTTACGTTTCTCTGGTGGTAGGTAAAAACGATATCCTTAGTGGAGAGGATATCTACGACAACAGCCACCCCATAAGCGAATCATCTCTGCACGAGATGACTATCGCTGAGTCCTTTTCCATCCGCCGACCGCCATGGTCGTTGCCGACTTCCGCTCTCCGGTGCGTACGGAGACGCGAAAATCACCGAGTCGTGTGTGTGTAATAATTTTGAAACAAAAAAGTACAATAAAATAAGTAAAAATCATGTGCCTCATAGACATAACTCGCATTTCCCGCGTACAGTGTAGTGTTTGCAACCACCGTGTCGAATATTATATTCGCTGCAGTCTTCGAAGATTGTGTTTTTATTGACTTCACATTGTAACTTTCACGCAGTGCTACCGTAAAATAAATAGAAATAAACAAAAGAAATCCTGTGTTTTATATTTTCACTTGGTGTGGTGGCATGTTCTGTGACAATTGTTCGACGCTGTCGTTTCCTTTCCTGCTGCAGTGAATCACCAAGATTTTGGCGGAACCTTGTTGAACAGTGGAGTGAATGCTGGAGGAAGAAGGGAACCAAGTGCCCATGTCCGGCACCATATTTCGTCCCCACAATGTATAACGGATTCCCCATCCGCTTTTCCCCTTTTCTTTTACTTCTTTTTCTCTTCATTTCTTGTTAACTTATATTCATTTAGTGTTAATTTCAAAACTACAATAATATAAAGAAGTTTTAGGCAATTTTTTTGTGAAATTCAATTTCTACTATTCATAGGTGTTGGTAGAAGTTAACCCGAACAAAACTCTTTATTTCATACCCATTCGCATTACGAAGATTTACTCAATATTAAAGGTGACATTTTACATATGCCCTTTATTGTGGGATTCACGCGAGAATGTTCTTACTATCATCTGCAAACTTGATAAGTTGGCAGCAAATTCCTTCCTTCTTCAGCTGCATATCACAATATGGTGCTGATGGCACGTAGTTACCTACAACATCAGTCTTTATACAACACCCCTCGTACGTCAGTCGTGTAATGCGTAATAGATCGTTATTAGTTGAAATTGAGAATACTTGTGAAGAGATATTGTTGTTAAATTAATGACTCACCTTGCAAATCGATTAACTCCATCAAACTATGAGGTGAAAAATATGAGAAAATAGTATATTACGTTTTTTTTTCAGGAAATTCCTACTAAACTAGAAATTCAAATAAACGATGTAGACCGTGTGGCGTTTCTAACAGATACACACACAATGTACAAGCAAATAGTGAATAACACCGAATGAAAATCGAATATGAAAACTGTATATCAGTTGAGTGTGCGTGAGTTTAGAAATCGAATTCGTACACGCGGCAGTGGTATGATGTGTTGAGCATTGGTTCCATTTTTAGTGATTCTAACCGTCATAGCGTCGGTTCGAGTCACACACTCTTCACTATCGTCGCAAACGCTATAACCGTATTATAGCCGATGTGTTTATATTCTGAATATATTCTGTTGCCAATTATTATAATAAAATGTTTTGACTTCAACATTTGTTAAAATTCACACAGTGGAGTTGTTAGGGTTCTTTAAGCATTCCCGAAGAACCAATCATCGTATTAATCCAACTCCCCGTCCCCAACCTGCAAATACCCACACCAACCATAAGTAGCTTGTGGGAAGTATCTTCGTCTTTGTCCCTGCATTGGCACTGGTTCTACGAATATTTCACTGATCCGTATAGTTCCAGTGAACACTTTACGAAAATAATGTATCGCCAACAGAAGTATTTAAGTTTCTCATCTAAAATCACTTCTCTCTAATACTTGTATTATCCTTTTGTCTGCTTCATTCAAATCTCTATTCAACAAATGAAACACTGCGGAATACCTCGGACAATCGTTCACCAACAAGAAATAAAAACACAGGAAAATTGTTTACTGTATTTCTTTCTTTTATTTTAAAACTTCTTGAAAAGGGTGGAGTGCTCACAATCTTAATTTTGATACTAAGTTGGCGGAGTTAATTATAACACAAAATATTGTTCCACAAGGATGTTAAAAATCGTATTTAATAATTGAAAAACGGCTACCCGACTAGCTGGTGCGCACAGCGGATGGTAAAACTCGACTCCTATATTCACGGGGGTGCTCGCACCCCCGTGCACTAGCTACGGCGGATGAATCACTAACCAGCTATGTGCGATCGTTGGTGGTTGAAATGAGACTCCTCGAGGATAGAATTCTGACATGAATTCCATCCTAGGTTAGGGTTAAGAGACAAGAGAAGAGAGAGAAAAACTTTTCTCTTAAGGATGCGGCCGCCAAGGAAATGTACTCTTTCAGTGCAATGGTATGCGTAAGTAAATCTATCGCCATTAGGAAGAAGTGATAATGGTTTTTCTATTTACACAATGGGAAATGTGTATCGCTAGTGATGCTAAAGGGATCGTATACATGATTATCTGCGAAGAAATTCGTTTTATGACTCTAGGGTAAGATGACAGTATTTGCTTTTTTCCGATGGTCAAAGAGCTGCCGCGGCCGTGAAAATGCCAGGGACATGTGGTATGCATTTGTACGGCGGAATTGTATTGGTGGAACAAGGGTGCCTAATGGTCGGGAATCTATGTTGCATATGCACGTTAAAGAATTGTTTTTAGGAATTTCAGGGTCGATTGCGTTAATTGAATGCAGCTGCTGGCATGTTATTGCTGGGGGAAAACGTTCGCCGGCCAATGTGTACGTTAAGAGATTTATCATACACATGGCGAGGCTGAAAAATTGACAGCGCAATGTTTATGGCCCCTGGTGAAGGTTACATTGTATGTAATTCAGATCCTTTTGTTTACAGGAATTCGCCTAGGGAGATTTGCTTGGCAAACAATGGTGCCGGAATAGTTTTCCTGAGAATTCTAGTGATGCATTGGACTATGAATGCTAAGAGTTCTTTGTTGGGAACATTTATGCCGATAAGTTGATGCAAGGAAAAATGCCCTTGTAGGTGAAACTTTTTTTACAGGTGCTAAATGTAATTAGCAGCAATTAGCAATTATGAAACAATGGAATTTTAGGGGCTTCAGCACAGGAAGCGTGGGGGGTAATTGGGCAAGTAGGCAGTGGCGTTTTCGGAACCGCCACAAGCTTACCTGTATACGAGCAGGACACAGCTCTACGGAACAATTTCGTACGTGAAAATAAGCCCATGGCAAGATCATCATCTTGCCATGGCATCATACGAAAACATACACCAATCCTCCTCTGTCTTCTTGTTCCATAAATTCATTGGTCCAAGCGGACATGTCGGGCAACTTGCTTGCTTGCACATCTACAAGCCAAATTCCCGATGATCGATCGCCTAAGCCGATAACGATCATCTAGTTGCACACGACCCACGATTGCTATCCTAACAACCGTACCGTTTTGCTACCGCAAACAATCTCACCACTAGCCCTTGCCATGATGGACAAATTTTCTGTTGATTTAATGTCACAGAAAAATCGATTGCCTGCAACGGCGTGGTTTAAGCCGTCATATACACGTATTTATTTGTACAGCTGCATGACCGATTACATGATCCGTTGTCTTATCGAAGAACAATCACCGCATCGGTCATGTCTAATGATTCGTTGTCTAAACAACGAACAGCCACGATTCTCACGCTGGCTATTCGAAACGAAATGCTTCTATCTACTCAACGTAAACAGAAGACGCTATTTCTGCTTGCATGGCAACATTCCTTTGCATTATCCAATGGCTAAAATAAACACGCACCCAAATATTGTAGCCGTTGCCATCGCGCGAAGTTCTGTTGACATAACATCAACAGAAAAACTTATTCCCTATCGCTTATGATGCCCGGGCAGCCAGCCTCCGTATTCGATCATCTATTTGATCAGCCGGATATTCGGATTTCCTTCTATGCATCTTCGCGCATCCGTTGATCATCGCCTTCAGCGAATGGATTTTCAACTTGACCGTACGGTCATATGGGAAACTCTCCCATTAAACTCCAATTGGATCGCTCATTGGTCATCACCAAAGAAAAGATCGGATTGGCTCCTCCCTTATCGATGGAATTCCATCACGATGGTCGCTAGTGGATGTTGAACACAACGGTCATCAAAGAGTCAAATTCGAACCACCAGCGTATGCGCAGTAGTCGAAGGTTTTTCTTGTCGGTACGGTCGTCGATTATATGTAGAACAATAGCAAGTGCGCAATATTAATTCAAAAGACTTTGTGAAAAGATTGTTGGCGTGAATCTTAATGTTTGAATTAAACTCTACTAACTCGTCGTGAAAAGATTGTTGGTGTTTGAATTAAACTCTTTATAAAGAACAAGCTCTTTGTGAAAAGATTTTTGGTGTGAATCTTAATGTTTGAATTAAACTCTTTATAAGGTACAAAGGAACCTACTTTCAAGAATAAAGAAATAAACAATTATACAACAAAAATTCTCTAGTGCCTTTTTATTTATCTTTCCTCACGGTGCTTGTGTTTTTGGTGACAATTTTAGTGAGGAAATCGTTGATGGCTGATAGGTGAAAACCCGTGTCCATGTTAGGCACATCCATATCTAACCTACAGAGTTAATCAATTTGTCACGTGAAGCATTCAATAAAGTTCCGCGTCTACTCCAAACATCGTAAAATATTTTTGAAATAAATCACATACTAGCAATTCATTTTAATTCAACTCAATGGGTAACGTAACCCGAAAAATATCGTCCAGAGGGCCAAGACCTCGTCTACTAACAGTCAGGTTTAGGCCGACCTATACATTGCTTTAATATCCAACATCGGATATTAAGAATGGGCTGGGTTCTTGTATGGCAATTCAGTTAGACATGGGCACTACTATAAATTAAAAATGCCTTCACCTTCCACAATGTGCAATATTATAGCTCTTCTGATGGGAGCTTTCCCGCCACCATTAGCAAATTTGACAAGCCATTTTTGGCAGTTTATGTTCGTAATAGGCATTGCCAGATGACTTTTTCACTTTACTTTTGAAAGTAAGTATGGAGACACCAAGGTTACGCAGGAAGTAGATTACTTACTATACAACAAATCACACCTAACCTATTAACCCATCTCACTTGGGTTGATACAATGGCATCGGTTGTTTGACGACAGCACACTCCCCGAAACAAAATAGATCCTGTGTATAAACCTTATCCATTACTTACCGAAATATAACTGACGCCACTAATTCTATCACTCGTGTTCTAGTCAATAACACTATCATTGTACCATGATGCTGCTCGGATATCACCTTAGGTTCACTTTCGCTTTCAGTTGACTGAGATGAGGGTTGCGGTATGAAAGGTTCCTCCGGCGGATAAAACACAATCTCTTTACTTCCATTCCATTTGGGATCAAGTACAATACACGCTCACCGTTAAAGCCTAGCGCAATAGCATCCTGATTGCGTGTGCTGTGCAGAATGTGCTACCGACACAATAATTTGTGGTTTCGTCAGGCTGTACTTGTAAACCCGAGGCATGTAACAAATCCGTAACCGAATGACCGAGATAGTGACGACAGTGTGTGTATAAGTAAGTAAAGGAGGAAATATCTTTTGTAGCGAAATCAACATTTGTTATTGGGGCATCTGTACGATTATATGTAATGGCTGGTGCCAGCGCTGTATGCACATAGTTGTCAGCGTGTCCTGAATCTAAGAATGTAACACTTTCAAATAAACTCTCCAAGGATTTCCTATTCCCCGGTTATTTTAGAGAGTGCGACTGAAAGAGAGCGAAGCCCAATCGATATTTTTGCTGCGTCAGGACATCTTCGAGTGACAAGAACTTCGGAGAAATATAGCTTTGCTTCATGGCATTCACCGCCTCGACCGCAGGATTATCGAATCAGTTTGATGACCAATATATCTACGGTATACGTACGTAGTCCTTCGACAAATCAACAGAAGGTCGAACAAAATTTATCAACGCTAGCTCGAGGGACAAGGACCTCCAGCACAGATTTGATATAATGAGCAGGGGAATTTTACATAATCCTACTGGTGAACAATGTCGCGTAATTGCACACAGAGGGAATTTTATCACCACGGCTGCGAAACGGATGGAGCAAATCGCCTTAGCTCCATTACTGTGGTTGATGCGTGCTGAATTTTGCAAGACCTCGGTAGTACTGTGTTATAGCAGTAAAATTCCTGGGGTTGTAGTTTATGGAATCGTACAAGTTCATTTGCAAATGAGTAATCTTCAGAAAGTCTTCTGAGGTCCTTGCGGTGACTATTGTGAAGTTGGTGCATAATTTATGCAGAGATAATAATAGTTGTTATATGGCTCAAGTGAGAATTCATGTCCGTTTCCATGCAAATGGTGATTGTTTGAATTCGTATTCAGACTTCACAAAACATAAATTGGATTGAATTGTGTTGCGTTGTATTTCTAATTCAAATTCGTCAAGATTTGAATCAGGGACAAGTAGATGGCTCACAAATACAAGCAGATATATAACTAGTTATATAAAAGCAACACCGGAAATCAGATATAAGAAAGTGCCCCATATTTAGTTATGGAGTTACTATATTAAGACTCTGGAAAAACCAATTTATTACTTCTGGCTTTAAAATTGGAAGTCTGAGAAAGAGCTTCCTCAGGTTTTTAAACGTTCGCAGTCATGAGAGTAGACGTTTTATTGGTGCTCTTATGAACGTATGTGGATAACTATATTCGTTTTGAATATTTAAAAATATAAACACTTGTGTTGTGCGATTTTCCGCGAGAGAGAGAGTGAAAGAGATACATTCTTTATTGGAAATAAAAAAAAAAGTTATTAATGGACCAAAAGCCGACACCGTTTTGAATTTGTCTTAAGACTAATACATACATAACCTAACAGCTAACTTATATTAGATAACTTTCTTAAAGGACATTCCAGGAAAATAACGAAAAAAGGAAACAAACAGATTAGTGTTGATGGAAAAGACTCAGCGTAACCGCCGAACATACGATCCAGACTAGAGATCAAAACTAGTGGTCGTCAAAGGCATGCTAGATCATAGACGAAATGATGATAGCCCGTCTTTAACGTTGTTGCATATACTGTGCAACAATCTGTGGGGATCGACACGTCAGCCGAATCGGTAGACTTGAATCATGTCACACAGCGCCATAGTGTGGTACAAAAAAAAATACATAATTAATAGTAATAATAAAGGAAGTTTATTTATCTGAACAGTCGAACAGTAGATTTAAAAACCAAAGAATAAACGACTTTGTGAGTCTCTATTTCAACACTGCGGCATGTAAAATCGAGCAATAACCCTCAAAAAATGCTCAGGTGGTACAAGTTCAATCCAGAATCATACGCGAACTCTTCCTATTTTACAAATGTTATGACAATAGTTGTTGAATTTCTTCTCTACAGGATTTCTTTCAGGAAAGCAATCTCTCGCAGCTATTCATGGTCAATGTTTGAAGGATAGCCTGTGGGGGTTCTCTACACCACATGGAGAACCAACCTTGACCGCTAACAGCACGTCACCTCAATCCAACTCCCCATTCAAAACCTGCAATACACACAATCGCAACCATGCAAAACCTGCAATCGCATCCATCCCGAACTTGCAAGAATCCATCTCCCAATCCGCAATGAAAGGCATTTCCCAAAACTTCCAACAGAATACAATTCAATAGAATACATTCTAAATCATCTCCCTCAATTACACCACCCCACATATAATTTTTCCCAAAACCGCTTTGGTCAATTCTCTATTTAAGTTATATTCCTTCCTTGCGACCAAGCAATCTTAATTTCCCCGGAAATACATATGCTGTAATAAAACGCATATTCAAACCTACAACGGAACATTAATCATCCCCACCAACTACAATCAAACCGCATGCATTTTCTCCAAAAACCACTTCGGTTCATTTCCTCCTTAAACTATACTTCTCGCTTGCAAGCAAGCGGCAGCTAATTTTCCACGAAACGACCATCATAACGATGAAGTCCCTTGATCATACTTGGCTATGCCGCCGAAACCAATTTTCCGGTACACACAACCAACGAATCCAACTCAGCTTATACAGCGAGGATTCCCCGGGACGAATCCCCTATACAGATATAGCAACTCGTTTCGAAGTTCCTAGAAAATGGCAGTGAGTTGATTTAGCTATGACGCCACTGCCACGACGCGACGAACTTTTCCCGGCTAGCAACAGTCAGTCGAGATCCAACCGCCACCAGGGCCACACCGCCGCCCGCAAAAATTTTGTTTAGTTTCAAATGTTTCCATCCGATCCACTCAGTCGGTGTTGACGTAGCGTATTTCGGGAGTCGGTCGTCAGAACCTGACGTGCGTTTTGGCCACCTTACGTTTGGCAATCCTCGCGTATCAAACAGCCTTTTGTAATATAGTGCGGTGCAACTCGGGTCACTGTTAGGAGCATGCGGATTTACCCAACCACCAGAAGCCGGAATGTACAAATTTCACACAAACAATATTTTGGATACTTATTGGGTGTATCTAGGACATTTGTATATGTGTACAAGAATATGTGTGTAGAGAATTAATATTGTTAACTGGATATATTTAATTTACAGTGCACAAGTTTCACACAAACAATATTTTGGATAGTTATTGGGTGTATCTAGGACATTTGTATATCTGTATAAGAATATGTGTGCAGAGAATTAATATTGTTAATGGATAACTCATGTGATGGTTCAGACACTCGCCACCGTCAATAGCGAGGAAGACGAAAGAAAGATACAATAAAACGACTGTAATCCTGGATATTAACGGCATTAAAAATTCCATTTTTATATTTGTAGAGACACACCTTTCCACGATTATAGAACTCTCATAATAGTATAAGAATTATACAGCGGGCGGGGCGGAGAAACGTGCTGATTTAAAAGCTGACTTCGAAGGAAAACATATCCATATATCGGTTTAGTTAAATTTCCACAACCAACCGCAACATTTAAATATTATTGATATATACTTCTTATTTAGTTAACACAGTGTTGAAGATAATATCAAACAAAGAGCTTCCATTATTGTCAATATTGTGTATTAAACGAATTCGTTAAAATCTTGTTAAACTCTTTCCAACACATCAATGGGAACTTGGTGACTACTTGGCGATATTTTTCCCTGATTGAGTCATGATTATAGGACTGGTAGAAACTCCATCATGCATTCCACGTTAGTAGTTACACATGTATGAAAAATCGTATGCAGTTAACTCTTGAGTTTTTTCTTATCCCCCTCCTCTTCGGAGCAAGAGTCGAATCACAGCACCCAATTTAAACCAATTACTTCCCCTGTCTCATCCTGTAGTAACAAACTAATGTCTTTTTTACATTTGTGGGGTAGGTTAGTCGGGGCGCCGGCAAGGGCACAGGATTCACTAAACTTCGCACTGTCTACTGCCGAAACTGTCCCACAAGAAAAACCAACAAATAAAACGCACATGTTTACCTTGCCACTTAAAGGTTCCTTTTATTTCGACTTTATTGTTTCTTTACACATTATCCAAATTGCTGTGGGCTTTCTATTGCTTGTTAACAAATTTCATTATATTCTTGTTCATGTTCTGTTCTGTAGGGGTTGTTCCTCAGGAAGCGCGTCTTCTTGTCCTGAAAAGGACGTATGATCTCTTTGGTGGACCGCTCTTGAGAAAACCGTCCTACAAGGAGGCGTCGCCGTGCTTCCTCTGATCCAGAGGGAAGAGCAACGTCCTGTCGTCGGTTGAGGTAACTCCGGCTTTCCCAAGCCCTTGTCTCCGCTGGAATTTGCCTGTTTATTAGGAGGTTTTTGGGAAAAAATTTAAAGATCAATTTGCTTACGGAAAAACTTTTATTGGTCAGCTCGTATATCAGTTGGATCCTGTAAAGTTGTTGTTAGGCCTTCGGAATACTGGATGCTGGGAGCGGGAATCTGGATGCAGAGAGGGGATACTGCTCGAATGATTCAAGTGGAATGCATTTATTGTGCTTCCTAAGTGAGCGCAGGTGTTGAATTGAATTGAGTTCCTACTCCAGCGAGCACGGGTGTTAAAAGTGAAGTGAAGCTCCTTATTTCTTTACCATTCCTTTATAAAGAAAAGCAAATCGAAAATTGTATCCCAAAGATACACATTTTCGTACAACAATCTCGATTTTTGGATATTTCGAGTGAGATGTTGTCTTTACATAAAATAAGAATTCAATTTCTTGAATTCTTACGAAACAATTGCGCAGATGTGGGAATGTATCTGCTTTTGATTTTTTGTTTGTTTTCCTCAATGGAAAATTTTCAGATAGAGATAATGATCGCTGAACTTTGGTTTTCGTTGATGCCGTGGGGCGAATGTAGAACAATAAACGAATATCAGATTCGTTTATTGTGAATTTTAATTTTAAATTAGGTTTTTGGTTATAATTATGCCGTGGGGGCAAATGTTAGGCTATAAACGAATGTTTGATTCGTTTATTGCGAATTTTGAATCATGTTTGGGTCTTTTCGGGTTTTGATAAGATTTTGGATTTTAGGGTAAAATGGCTAGGATTTGGATGTAAGAATGGGAGAAAAAGGTGGTAGGGCTTTCTGAAGCACTACATTCAAATAAACTAGATGCGGACAATAACTGAGTCTTGAATATTCGGTATTAACATATACATTTAATACACTAGGCTGACGGCCTTTATTGTGTCCTGTGTTCCTCTGGGTCACTTCCTTACTTAATCTTGTTTAAAACAGGAACGCACGATCATCGCCCTTTTACTATAATGTAATGGTACATGGGTACGATCATGAGGTATGATTGTTTAAATAACAATCATGTTCCTGTATAATTAGATAATCGGTTGATGGCAGATAAAGGGGAATTGGTTGCAACTGTTGCGAACCTAATGGATATGGGGGCAATGTTTGGCAAGGAATTGGTACAATGGACACGATCATGGGTATGGTTGTTGGAATAGCAATCATAATCGTGTCTGATTCAATGGTAGGAACATTATCGGTTGCAGCTGTGTCAACAAGTACCCTGGTCAACGTGCATTCTTAGACCAACAGATTGTTGGAATAAAACACGTTGCTAGATTGGCGTGTGTTTACCAATCGAGATTGCTGACGAGCTGAGCCGATTGGGTTGGTAAGGTTCATGTAATATGAACAAAATGATGGTGATATGCTGGGGTTTAACTTTCAGGTGAGAAATGGTTGAAAGAGAGCTTTGTGCTGCTCGTATGCAGGTAAGTAGGAAGACTTGAGGTGAGTGTGAGATAGGTTAATTTAAATGGAATGGGTGGTTCTTTGGAAATGGCTTAAAGAACCCCCACACATTTCTTCAGAAAGATGGCCCTGTAGTGCTTCACGGATCCCTACTATTTCCCTCCCACATATATATTATTCCCATCCAATATCATCCTTCCATATCCCCAAATCACCATTGAGTCCAATGTCAAACAGATTGCACCAAACGTTCAGTTATCGCACATTGAATTCAATTCCCAAAAAAAAAAAAAATCAAACACGTGATAAACGAACCAAGTGTTCGTTTGGTTCACATACACTCAAATTTAATATGCGGACTAGATGTCACATCCGCGTACAAATATTCTTGAGAATCTTGTTTGCATAAATTCGTTCACTTTTTTCCAAAATCCCACAAATGCGCCATTAAAGGAATCACATGTTCATTTTATCGCACATCAGCATAGAGGATCACTAATGCACATCTGCAGATCCTTTTCCAAAAATTTGTTTACACAAATTCTTATCTATTGTTTTCTGCCGAAGTGCATTTATGAACTTTGACCCTTTCTTTTCCTTTTCGAGTATCCAAATCCAAGGGATAAAGAAAACCAAATGAATGGCGGGTCGTCAAGGGTAGGAAAGGTGACTCAGTCTAGCTTTGGTGCTGGGCGACTCTGCTCTCAGAGGAGTCAAATTTTGAAGCCGTGCGAGGAAAGACGTATCGTGATTTCGTATCGGTGTCTGCTATATAAATCAGAATAGAAATAGAAGACTAAAAGCGTGTCAGTAAAAAATAAAAAGTGTTTTAATAATCTACAGACACAGGTCCCACGCTTTCCGGAGACCTCGGAAGAACGATGGTGCACCAGGATCATTACAGCCCCACAGTGCTGAGTCTTAAGAACCAACGGTTTCATAAGCAAAGCTCTGGAAGGTGGTGAAGTATTTTGCCCACCATTTCACAGAGTCCATAGTTCTATGAGATGGTGCTTCAGTAGATTGCTGGGTAATGGAACCCTACTTACCAGTCCGGTAAACACCTATAAAAACATTAAAGTGCTACAATATTATTACTATGTACTAAATCCTTTTCTCTCGTCACAAGTTAACGTCTCTCGTTAATTGTGAATTGTTGTCTTCCGAGCCGGAGCATTACCCAATCATGATCGGATCATTATCAGAATCGTGCGAGATAGATGTGGATATTATAACTTATTCCCCAAAAACAGAACTTTTAGTTTTTCTTAATTATCATCATCATCATCATTATCGGCACTACAACCGGGATCCGGTCTAGGCCTTATTTAACAAATCTCTCCACCCGTCCCGATTTTGAGCCGATGTCATCCAGTTTGGTACGCCCTGGCTCCGGGCGTCCTGATCTACGGCATCTCCCCATCGCAGACAAGGTCTGCCGCGCTGTCTCCTTCCATACATCCTGCCACAAAGGACTTTCCAGGCAGGGTCCTCTTCTCTCATTCGACCGTCCTCCCTCCCATATCGGGCCAACAATTCTCCTTAAGACCTTCCTCTCGAACGCGGCTAAGATTTCACAGTGCCTTTTATTGAGCACCCATGTCTCGGACCCATACATGAGAATCGGTAAGACCATGGTCTTATACAGTAGTAGCTTGGATGTTCTGAATAAATTTCGGGATTTAAAGAGCCGTGAGAGACCATAGGAATAGAATTGAAATATTGCTTACAATGTGTGAATGCAATGTAAATAAGATTTCAGATAATATTACCATATCTTGGGAGTTAAGATAAATAGGTTGGGAGGAAATTATTTGTATTTTTATTTTCGGGTTGTTTTGCAGTTAGGCTTTTCATGATCTTATCGTGTGCCTCAATTAGCAGACACTCGGGTGGTAGGAATGGTTGACATAACCTGCGCGATAATTCTAAAGCGACTATCATTACTAAAAGAGGTGAAAAGTGCGTGTACTGATTTGTGGGGTATCAACAACCCGACCAGTCCAAGTCCACCCGTCAATAAGAAATTGAAAGTAACAAACATCAAAGCAAATGAGAACGTATTAATAAAACGCCAGCGACTGCATCGGCTTTAACACAAAATAACAACAAGGAATTCGAAATGAGGCAAATCCGGTGAATCCTCATTTCCACACAAACGACAACATCAACAGCGTCCTCTCCTTCCCCCAACATAAATATTTAAAATCGTAGTAATAGCTATACTATTAACGACTCTACTAACAGTCATATTGGTAATTCTAATATTACCCTAAAGAATTTTAATAACAGTAGTAACAAATTTGGACATCGTCCAGCTGTGATTACATGGAATGGTGATATCTCTCCTAGCGGTACAGCATCATTTTTTGAAAACGAATTTATTTTCAGAGATTTTATTGAAGACAAATTGAAACGTTTTAAGGACACCCAACCGGCATCATTTAATGAAGAAACAATCAACGCATCATTAAAGATGACAAAGCAGGTACAATTGCTTCTGGCCAAAATATGATTTCGGCGGTATTTACAATATTACCGCTAATCGTAACGATTTTGGATTGGTCATTTACATGTTTCAATATCAGGTGACTGGTCCCAAAGTAGAACGCATTAGTTCCAGAAATATATCGAAAGCCTCATCAACCTAAGGAGAGGTTCTCATCCCGCACCTAGAAAAAGGTCATTTTCTCACAGAACTAAATAAATAAAAGAGTCAAACTTGCTGTCACTTGTTTTATTTATTTTTAGCGTATAAAAACAATTCTTTTTATTACAACATAATGTCACAAAAATGGCTGATGAGCCCGATTTTGGCACCGTCTCAAAAAAAAAGTAGTAGGGCTATGATCACTCTATCACCTGTAAAAATTATTAGATGAAAAATCAAAGCATTTTTAGAAAATATATGAGCGTAGTTGCACTCTGAACTGGAATCCTTTATGTAAGTTAAAAATTAAATTAACGGCAAACATTTACATTTTTGTTACTAATTGTTCCCCCGTTCCCCCTCTTTAAACTACTGTAAAAAAAAAAAAAAAAAACATGGAATTTTGATTCTTCTTCAGGATCCAATAAATCAAATCTACTTCAAAATAAAAAACCAATGAAGGTGTTACACCTAGCTGCACAACCCCCCCCCCAATTAGTAATAACCCTCACAACTAATATTCATATTGCACACAAAGCAATGTACAAACAATTAACTAACGCCTTTTCCCCTAGGCAATTAATGTTCATATCGCATACGTTGCGATATTCATTCGCCACCTATAATGCATACCCACCTTTCAAAGCTAAACGCTTATCGTGTATCATTGCACCCGATGCTATCAAACAATTGACATACGATATCACATACCCACTTCCCAAGGCCACTCGCTAAATGCATTTTGCTTCACATTCAAAAGCAAACATCTGTCCTCAGACCTATTCACACGGTTTCATATTTCGAACGCATTTTTTGCTTCATGCCCGAAAACAAGTGTCATGAAAGTCATATGACATGGTCGGTGCCTTTAAAGGCTATTAGAAACGCCTTAACTGAGCGTCGATCAAAATGCTGAGATCTGCGAAAGAACAGACACAGCAATGAAGTCGACCGAGCGATGCATGAGCCGAGCATGGGGCGATGTACTGTAATTGGTTCGGTGATTGGCACTTGACTTGAATGAATGTTTAAGCCGATGCTTTGCACCTAAAGTAGGGCAATTAAGTGGAAATGATCATGGGAAATGCAAATGACTTGTGCCAGGAAATTAGCCTCAAATTGGGTCATACGTTCTGGATGAAAGTCCAGGCTGAAGTAAATGCATCGTTTGCACTTCCTCGTACATAATTCAGGTGTAAAAAAGTGGTTGCAAATGGACAGAAGCGGAGACGTAATTGATCAAGCAAAGGGTTGCAGCCTTGCAACGGAACAGCGGGCCCTTTGCCTTGATTTGATTAGAGGTGATAAAAGTCTAACTTAAAATAACAAAAGTCTAGAGTAACTTATCTAACTTAAAATAATAAAAGTATAAGTCTATAAAATAATACAAGTCTAAGGAAGAACAGAATTATCAGTAAATTGTTCAGGGTAGTTATCCCCAACTAACAGCCTCAACCAAATAAAATTACCAACTAAAAGGAAAGTTACTTTTATTCAACTAAGAGGAAAACCAGTCATCCGCTGGATAAAACATCCACACAAGTGTCGAGGAGGAACGGTCAACTGGTAGAACCCAAAGAGGGACTAAAAATTCTCCAAGGACCCTGTCAACTGTGAGAACACTAACAGCAAAACAACGTAAGTAACACCATATAACTATTAAATAATGAATGTTGTATAACAATATACAAGAAAGGCGTCAAGTGTCAAGTGGTTTTTAAGATCTCGTGGCGACCAACCCTTTTAAAGTTTTAAAATGCTATACGAGGGTGGGGTGAAAAGTTTCCGACCTGACCTACAGATGGCACCAGCAGGTCTAATTACTATGCAAGTTCTATAGTACTATGTCTCATTAGCTTGCATATAAATTTCCATTTACTCGGTTAGTATAAATTTGAAAGCCTACTGAACAAGACGCCTCGAAGTGAAAAATAAACGACCTCTCTTCACCTCGTTATGCTGTAACTTTTTTATAAAATTATTTTCCCAAAAACGGTTTTGCGGACTTATTTTACACACTATAAGATATAAGAAAAAGAAAAAAAAAATTGAAATCGATTTTTTCAAAACTTCTTGAAAAGAACCTCCCCTAATTCATCATCCTCTTCATTAACATAGTCGTTCATCTTCTCAGAAAATGTTTCTGCTCTCCAAATCAGTTACATCTATGATACCACCGACAAATGCACGCAAATCGTCGAAGCAGCCCCTAAACTTACGCTACCAACATCACTTTTGGTCACGCTGTACCTCCGAGCATCTGCAGTAATTGCAACATCTATTCTCTCTCAAATATTTTCTTACCTGCAAGTCCCCTCTCGACGAATGGGCTTGCGAGAGTTGAGAAACTCCGAACCGCGACTACTGACCTCATCCGCCCAATTCAGAGATCATCAGCCTTTTTTTTTTTTTTTTGAAATTGATTATTCTCCGACACTTGGCGATTGCGGACGGGATGTTGTGAATGGGTTGAATCATTTTCTAAATAAGTTTAACAAGTTAAATAAGGATATATGAAATTATTAACTGGTAATATTAAACACACAATCATCATCATCATCGGCAGTACAACCGGCATCCGGTCTTGGCCTTATTTAGCGAGTCTCTCCACCGGTATCCGGTTCATATCCGAGACTTGTTAAATTGTCCATAATAATTTATTTTTCCGTGCAAGGTAATTAGCCTTGCGCCAATCTTAAACACACAAATCCGATGTTTTAATGTTAATTTCTACCGTGAAACTACACATTTCGGTTTTCGCAATTTACGGGTACAAAACTTCGGACCCAGATCCGCTCTATTGGGGCACTAAATATTATAACATTTATTCATCGTAGATACATCGACGTAGCCAATTTTACTTTATAATGTCCTATTTTGTTTGTACTTTATATATATACATATATATATATATATATATATATATATATATATATATATATATATATATATATATATATATATATATATATATATATATATATATATATATATATATATATATATATATATATATATATATATATATAGATAGATATGTACTATCTTCATGCATTTGGCACATAGCCACATATAACTTTCCGGACCTCAACTGCATGAAATCTTCTTCTTTATTATTCGAATTATTTTCATTGTTCGTATGATTGTAGTCTTCTCTTGATATCAATTGCTGTCTATTCCTTCTAAATAATCGTCCATTGTAAGACTTGACTACAAAAGATCCGGGTTTTCTACATTTTTCACACGCCGTGCCATTAATCCAAGTCAAATGGTTTGGATTTATCGTTTCAATTATATTTGAATGGGTACTTTAGATCAGGCGGTCCTTCCTAGCACCAGTTGAGCAGGCGACAGTCCACACTTATTGGACGAATTTCTCAAATTTAATAAATGTATCTGTGTTTGATTATTTTTCTACTTACGAAGCAGTTTTTAACTGTTTGAATAGCGCGTTCTGATAGCTCATTGGACTATGGGGAATATGGGCTGCTAGTTTTGTGGGTGATATCCCAACTTTTCAAAATGTTAAGTTATTTATCTGGCACCGGCAGTATCCTACCGGCTACGCCGATTTTGTTACCGTTATTTTGATAATATGATGTGGGAGGAGCGGCGGCCCTTGTTATTTCCGTTCCCAAGTGGTGAGTTTAAAAAAACGAACAAAGATTTTAGTTTTAATCGTTTGGTTTATTATGTTTTCTTAATGTTTTTATTTAGCAACAAAAGACCCGCTGTACTTTTGTGAGACTGCGACCTCTTACTCTGATTGATTAGCTCTCAACAATTTCCTTTGCAACAACTCCTGTAATACTCAAATTATTGGGGCGAATCGGAGACGATCCACTCTATTCCTACCAACTTGGCATGACCCATATTGTGTTCAATTGCCTGGCATGATTCAAATGCATTGCTTAATTGCTATTGCCACTTGAATCATCTATAGCGTTTGGAATGATAGTGAAGAATGTGTGATTCGAACTGACGCTATGACACCAAAAATTGAACCTAAGCGTAACACGTCAGGCTACTGGCCGTGTTTAGAATTCGATTTTTAAACTCAAGTATATTCCACTGATGTGAATTGTTTCGTTATCGCTATGGTATACGGCTCTGGTGTATTTTCTTATTCGATTTTCCTTCGGTGTTCTTCACTATTTGCTTGTGTATTGTGTGTGTATCTGTTAGAGACGCCACACATGCACTTAAGGTGCAACGGCTTTGGCTTAAGCAATTGTATCGCTATATTGATTGAGGTTTCGTCGTTATGTGTACGCCTGCCTTTCGCAGACCTGAGCACTTTGATGCAAATTCTGTTAAACGGTATTATGGCACCCAGTATGCGACAATCGCCTTTGAAGACGCCGGCAGTATGACTTGTTTTGGGATACGAGGCAAAAAATGCATTTGCAATTTGATAGCGTGTAGCTTGGGAAGTGATAATGTCTCATGCCAGATGTTACGCTTGTTTTTGGATGTGCTATAAAAAACCAACTTGCAATTTGATAGTGTGTAGTTTGGGAAGCGGCAATTCGTCATTGGGTGCGCAATTAACGAGGAATTGCATCTTGTGCGATATTATGTTAATTGGTTTGAAATGTGTTATGTGGAATGAATTAAATTGATTGTGGAATGAATTAAATTGACTGGGGAATGGGGTAATTACAGTGGGATACATCTTCTCTCTAAACTTCTGACAGACGTCATAACTTCCTACAAATTTTGTTTTATTTTGATTGATTTCGGGTCCGTAAATAGTAACTCTTGCACGACATTTCATGGTCTCAATACCCGCATGTCTTTCATGAATCAGTAACGACATTTTTCTTCCCGTAAGTTATTTGGTACAATCACATTTCCTATAAAACATAGCTAATCATGGAAAAAGAGTTGGTATATATCATTATCCTTAAATACCCCCCCCCCCCTTTTTTTTAAAGATATGTTGAGACCGAGTCTAACATCCTCACGGATGTGGGTGATTCTGGTTATCGCAAGATGACCAGGAGCCGGAGACAAGATGAAGGACACATTCTCGCTGACCTTGTTTCGCCTAAGTCGGCCTCTCGCCACCCATTTTTTTTATCTTTCTCGTTTTTTTTTTAAATGTCTTCAACATAAATTATCAAAAAGTTATTGTAAAAGGAAATTAAAATAATAAATTGGAGAAGAAAACGTTTAAGTGAAATAAATAGAGTGGCGAGTGTTTCAATTCAATAATAGTGATAGTCAGAAGATTACTGAGTTGATTGACGCTGTACAAAAACACCTTAAATTAGAGAAGGGGTTTTCAGGCGTGGCCAAACGAATACATGAGGATACTATAGCGTTTGCAACGAGGGTGAAGAACGAGTGGTTTGAACTGACAAACTGAATCACTTAAAATGGAACCAATGATCAACACATCAGGCCACTGCTGCATGTATGAATTCAATTTCTAAACTCAAGTATACTGAACTGATGTCGAATTTCGAGGTTATTGCTTGGTATACGGCTGATGCATATGCTTTATTTGATTTTCTTTCTGTGTTATTCCCCACTATTTGCTTGTACACTGTGTGTATCTATTAGAAACGACACACTACTCCCTCCTTAGGAACTTTGGTACGGTCAACTTCGTGCGCGAACGACGGAGCGAGAAGCGAGCGAGCGAGAGAACGCCGGAGCAGGCGACTGAGCCGGCGTTCTGTGCAGAAACCGGGACTGTAGTAATAAAGTCTTGTTTACTATGGGAGGATGAGTGTTATGTGTGAGATTGTTATGTTTAGTAGGGTTTTGTTTCAGGAAGCGTGTCGTCTCCTGGCCCTTAAAAGGTCAAGGCGATCTCTTAAAATAGACCGCTCCTGAAAACTTGTCCTACAAAGGGGTCGTTACTGTGCTTCCTCTGATCCAGAGGGAAGAGCAACGTCCTTGAGTTGGCCCCAGTCTCCGCTGCTTTCCGTTGGGGCCAGGTGATACTCCAGATTTTCAAAAATATTCTCTTCGTGGGAGTACCACTGCTCTACTCACCAGAAACTGAAAACAAGGCTCGTTTTTCCTTTTAGTATTTATATTTTATTTATTTCTGTTCGAATTCAAGACCCCCCCTTCTCCAGGATATTTTCCTTCAGGGACAACGGACGATATTCAACTGCGGCCCCGAGATCACGTAACTATTCCTTTATATAGGATAACAAATCGAAAATTGTATCCCAAAGATACACATTTTCGTACAACAATCTCCATATTTCGAGTGAGATGTTGTGTTTACTTTAGATAAGAATTCAATTTCTTGAATTCCTTTGAAACTATTGCGCAGATGTGGGAATGTATCTGATCTTGAGTTTTTGTTTGTTTTCCTCAATGGAACATTTTCGGATAGAGATAACGATCTCTGAATTTTGGATTTGGGCGATGCTGTGGAGCAAATGTAGAACAATAAACGAATATTAGATAACGAGAACGTGAATCTAGGAATATATATATATATATATATATATATATATATATATATATATATATATATATATATATATATATATATATAATATATATATATATATATATATATATATATATATATATATATATATATATATCATCATCATCATCGGCACTACAACCGGGGACCGGTCTTGGCCTTATTTAGCAAGTCCTAAGGCTTGTTAAATTTTCCATAATGATTTATTTTTTCTGGGCAAGGTCATTAGTCTTGCGCCAGAGGCGCCAGAGGGGAATCGAACCCCGGTCTCCCGGGTGACAGGCGGGTATACTAACCACTATACTATCGAGGAGCCCCATATATATATATATATATATATATATATATATATATATATATATATATATATATATTTGTTAATTATAAATAAACTAAATCTAAATCTAAATAATATTGAGGTAACCCAGCCTGCAGCAGTTCTCTCAATACCTCCGCATTTCTTCTAATTTCGCTTTTAATAGTTTGTGTAATTTGAAAGAGATTTTTCTCGGGGGATCTGCACTAGGGGTAACATTTTCTATTAATTCAAAATGACATTTTATTTGAACGCAGCTTAAACCATCAAAACATCTCGCAATTTTTTTAAACTTTCTAGTGAAATTAAATTCCCCGCACCACTTGTGTTTAATTTACATTCTAACATTTTGTTCGTAATTTCACGTTTTTCTAGACAAACAGATTTATTGTTTTTTAAATGAACTTTATAAATTTGAATTACACCAATAAAAAATTCTCCTGCCTCAGTCACTGGATTATCGTCGCTTTCCTTGATACCTTACAGTGCTCGAATTTTCTTTCACAGAGACATGTTGTTGATTGAGCTGACCACACCATTTGCATGTTTTCCCCACCTCTGGATTCTCCTTCGTGGTGAAAAGCGTTCATCTTTTACTAAATATCTCCGTAGATGACGCTTTTATTTGCATAAATATAATCGGCTTTAGATTTCGAATAGAATGTTGAGTACGAGAATCAATAGTTTTCTAATTGCAAAATGCGTATGAGATCTGACATTGTTATACATTGACCAATCCATAAAAGAGAAATTGTAGACTACGATCCAGATGGAAAGCTTCGTGGTGTTACCGTTTCCATTATCATCTCCTAGGAAACATATCCTGCGCGGAAATATCATGGCCACCCATGACTAAATAGACTTGTTACAACGAGGTCTTTAGGATATATATGTATATATATATATATATATATATATATATATATATATATATATATATATATATACATATATATTTATATATATACATAGGCCCTGAGAATAGGGCGTTAGAATATACTCAGAGCTAGGCCGGCTTATCGTAAGAGGCGACGCTGACTGGTAGGTACATTCCCAACCTCCTGTTGCCCGGTGAAATATCATACCATCAAGCTATAGGCTCCGTGAAATGAAAAGGAAAAATCCATGGCCATATTTTGGAGCTTGGCTGAAGGACCGGTTCGAGAAAAAGTTGGTTTAGGTGGTAGTTGATCCCAAGGTGAGAAAACACCCCGCCACACTGTACATTCCGCGATATCGTCGGGAGAAATCTTCGACTATATTTCAGATGTATGGCTGATGTTCCGGACTGAAACGCAGATTATTCATAATGGCACCGTTCTGAGATAAAGAATTCTGCAGGTAAACTAGTTTCCCGTTCGTAGCTTCGCGGGGGACTATGTCACGGGGAGCATCATGCAAATATTCTGATAAATAACTGAACTTTAACAAATTCGTCATGGCATAACCGGGCTCGTTCTCAAGGCTCCGTCGACGGTCGACTGATAAAGGCATTTTGTAACATCGGGGGCGAATGTAAACGCCGTCCTCTAATATTTGCAAACAGCGAAACCATATATCCCTGCCCTAAGTGAGATCCAGGTAAATTCGTCAACTGATTCGACATATCTTCGTTTCTCAGGATACCACTCCCATTCGAGATTCCGTCTTAGGAATGGAATCTGCGTCTTCAAGCGGTCTGATCTGGCTTGGCAGAGAATGGAGGCGTTGGAAACTAATAACATGGACATCAAGTGGTTGAGGGTCATGCTGAGGAATACTGATAAATGCCTTTGTTGTCTTTATCGCTCTGCGAATGACAATCGACCGGGGCAACTTTTTGAACATCTTTCACGTACCGACAACTGGATACAGATCAACTAGCCGGCTTCCGAAATTGTCGTTCTTGACGATTTTAATGTACACAACAGCGGCTCGTTGGTTGATACTGTGGCCGGACGGGGTGGGGGGGGGGGGGGGGGGGTGAGATGTGGGTGTGCCGGCAGGGGCACTGGTTCATCTCCTACTCCCCAACACGTCTAACACTTCTTCGACAACCTGCTGTATTCTACGTGTTAGAAAGTAGTTTTGTGAGGGTGTATAGTTTGATGCCAACGTATGGCGCGGATTCACTACACTCCCACTGAATTAAAACTGCGGACAGTTCACCAAAAACTGCTAAGTGAAACGCTCGGAGTGGCTTAGTGATAATTGTTTTTGAGCACGTACAACTGTTAATCTTCTTACTTCTATATCCTTAATTATAAGTACACACTTTCGATTTGATCAATTTGTTCTTATGTTTTTAAATTGCTTTCGTTCGTGAGCGCACGGGTCTACAGTCCCAGTTGAATGGATGGGGCAAATTGTCATTTAGTTTCACTACCGAATTTGCTATTTATCGGGCCGTATACAGGGTCGCGAAGGTTCCTTGACAATGTTTAAATCTGGGATAATTGAATTGCGTTCGGTATTCCGACACGTTATATGCGCACTTCGGTGGTTTAAACTCGACTCCATTTAGTTTAAAGAGAGATGTACGCCCGACGGTGGTTGGGACTCGGACCTGCGTGCACCCGGTTGCGGTTGAATCTCGACTTTTTGTGTTGTGGACGCAACGGTGGATGAATCTAGACTGACTTGTGAATGGACAGATTCTATCCATCGCGTCGAGGTGGTTGAGTCATCGCAAAAATAAACTCGCTGCCACTTACGAGGAATTTCGAGTAGAATTGCTATGCTTGCATAAGAATTCAGTTCCAGCGAATCCTCGCCGTATAAGCTGAGTTGGATTCGTTGGTTGTGTGTACCGAGAAATTGGCCTTGGGAACGCGAGTATGGGCATGAATTTTCGGGGGAAGTTGGAATTGCTTGGGTGCAAGCAAGGAATATCGTTTAGATAAGATATTAACCGAAGTAATTTCGGGGAAACGTATGCGGGTCGGTATAGTTGGTGATGATGGTTAATGTTCCGTTATGGATTTGAATATGCGTTTCATTACAGCATATGCATTTCGGGGAAATTAAGATTGCTTGGTCGCAAGGAAAGAAAATAACTTAAATAGAGAGTTGACCGAAGCAATTTCGGGAAAATGTATGTGGGGTGATGTAATTGAGGGAGGTGATTGGTATTCCATTGTAGGTTGGAATATGCATTTTATTACAGCTTATGAATTTCCGGGGAAATTGAGATTGCTTGGTCGCAAGGAGGGAATATGAATTCAGTAAAGAATTGACCGAAGCAATTTTGGGAAAATGAATGCGGGGATGATTTAGAATATATTCTGTTGAATTGTATTCTGTTGCGGGTTTGGGAGTATATTTATTGCAAGGTTAGGAACGTATGCTACTGCGGATTTTGCATGGGGAGTTGGGTTGAGGTGACGCGCTGTTAGCGATCAAGGTTGGTTAGAATTGTGGGTTGGTTCTTCGTGTGATATAGAGAACCCCCACAGTTTAAATAAGAAATGCTCTGAACCGGGCCCTTTGATATCTCCTTTATTTGGCACAGTATTAATAGTCACAAAACTAATTATACGTACTCTTAGCATTAACAGTCACAAAACTAATTATATGTTCCCTTAGCATTAACAGTCACAAAACGATTTATATGTTCTCTTAGAATTAATAGTCACAAAACTAATTATGTTATATTTCGGGGAGTGAATATTTCTTCTTGATCTGACTCCATATTAACTTCACTATGGTAGTTATACCTTGTATGTAATCTTAATGCGCGGAAAACAAAGAATATTAGAACGCGTACAATATACTGATAGATTCGATAACTCTACCCTCGACTAGTGTGTGTGCTGCCACTGGGGGCTGCGTTAAGACTCCGATCCACATAATAAACGTAACTCCAAGATGTGCACGCGACAGTGGTTGGTAAGCGGCTGCGGTGACGAGAGAGCGATGTGCGCACGACGGTGGTTGTGACTCGACTGACTGTAAATGGGCAAGAATTCATTCATCGTGTCATGGCGGTTGAGTCATAGCGGAGTAGGCTCACTGCCGCTTACTGGGAACTGGAAAATGGTTGCTATGCGTGCATGGGGAATTTAGTTCCAGCGAATTGCTGCCGTATGGGCTGAGTTGGATTCCTCTGTCGCTATGTATGCGGGGAAATTGGTTTTGGAAACACGACCAAGTATGGGCATGGGTTGTCGGTTAGACAAAAGAATACGTGTCTTGGTCAGTGCGATGGTTGTTTCGTGGAAATGCAACGCATCGTGCTGGTGACTTACCAGTAAGGAGAATTGGTATTGGGTAGGGTGGGAGCCGAAATGATTTTCGGGGAAACTAAATGTTGCTAGGTTACAAGCGACGGAAACAGTTTAAGTAGGAAGTGAGCCGGAATGACTTTCGGGGGAAATTAATCCTACTTGGTTGCAAGCGAGGAATATAGCTTAAGTGAGAAATTAACCGAAGTGGTTTTGGGGAAAAATGTATGCGGTTTGATGTAGTTGAGGGAAATGATTAATATTCCGTTGTAAGTTTGAAAATGCATTTTATTACAGGTTGGGAAATGGATTCTGGGGATATTGGGAAGTGTATTCTTTGCATGCTGCGAATGTGTGCTATTGCAGGCTTGGATTATGGTGACGCGCTGTTAGCGGCCGAAGTTAGGTAGGAATTGTGGGTTGGTTCTTTGTGTGATAGAGAGAACCCCCACAATACCAACAGGACTGACGAGGCTGGGAGGCTACCGGAGATATTCGCTGTTAGCTACAGTTGCACTCAACTTGTGGAAGAACCTACGCGAGTGCCGGATACCCGAGGTGGTTATTCGAACACCCTGGATCTGTTTTTGACATCCGAGCCGAAGATTTATTTAGTAGAAGTTGCTGTGCCACTGGGAAACTGACATCACCGCTTGATATCGGATGCGCAACTACTTGTATTTCCATCTAATTACCGGCCTAAACTGCTTCGCTATGTATGGAGGCATGGGGCTGCCAACTGGGATGATTTGCAAGATTTTTCCCATCCTTTCCGTGGTCGGAGATGTGCTTTGGAGACTTCGATGTTAACGCATGCACGGAGTCGGTTACGGAGATCTACATTCCGCATTCCATCAAGTGAAATTTATCTGAAAAGCCTTGGTTTGATTAAAAATACGAGCAGATTACAGTGGCAAAAATTGAACTTTTAAACAATGTTGCTCTAATCTAATATCTAATCCCACAGATATTAACAAAACAAATTTTGTTAGAATCAGAAACGCGCGCAAACAATTGATACCGCGAAGAAGGCTTACAACTACAGAATGACTAATAAACTCCTTGACTGCCCGACTGGTTTGCGTCCCTTCAGGTCAATGGCAAGGGCTGTCTGCAGTAACTTCGCTTCATCCTCTTTTCCTCCGTTACTGACGGGCACCGGGACGTTAATCAGAAATTCAAAGGATAAAGCTAATGTGTTCGCGAATTTATTTTCAGCAAATTCAAACCCCGATCCCGGTCTTTTGGAGCGACCTGTGATCGCGCCGGCACCGTCTTCGATTCGGGAAGTGACGTTTCGCCCAGGTACTATTCAACGCATTCTATGTGGACTGGACTGTAAAAAGGCAACAGGCCCGGACGAAATACCAACAATAGTCCTTAAGAACTGTGCTTCAGAACTATTGTTCTTGGCAGACTCTTCGATTATCTTATGCACGGTGGACATTTTCTACCTACTGGAAAATCGCTCGAGTTCAGCCAGATCCAAAGAGGGGAAGAAGTGTCTCCCACAAAATTACAGGCAGGTAGCATTACTATGTATGTTATCTAAGGTGATGGAAAACGTCAATGTCAAGTTAATTAAGTATTTGCAACGGACTTCTGAACGATCGTCAATTCGAATTCCAGGCGGTCCACGGGAGACATGTTGACCCTTGTAAGAAATATATGGACATCTGCGATTGAACGGCATGGTAAGTCAGGGGAGGTGGCATTGAATATCTCCAAGGATTTTAACCGCGTCTGGCATGGGGCATTGCTGACCAAACTTCATTCACACGGACTTTCCCAGCAGCTTTGTGACTGCGCGAAGAGCTTCCTCGAAAATCGATCGATCCAGGTTATTGTCGACGATGAGTGTTTTGATATGTATCTTGTGAACTCCGGGGTGCATCAGGGTGCTATTTTGACTCCAACCTTGTTTTTGCTTCACATAAATGATTTGTTGGAGTCAACGGAATAACAACAAGGTGTTCAGTTTTGCGGATGATATTCGGTGTACAACTTTGCTTCCGCCGTTTTTTTTTCCGAAATTCGAGGCTTTATTGTAAAAAACTGGTTAGACATTTATGATTCAAAGTATTGTCCATCGCTGGCCACTACTTCTCCCATCTTTCGGGCAGCATACGAATCCCGCGTTGAATAAACTGGTCATCTTTTGAATCGATCCAATTTTTTACTTCTTCATAAGACCGGAAGTGCTGGTCAGCCAGGCCGTGTGCCATTGATCGAAACAAGTGATGGTCCGAGGGAGCAATGTCTGGAGAATACGGCGGGTGGGGTAGGACTTCCCATTTCAAAGTTTCCAAGTATGTCTTGACCACTTTCGCAACATGGGGTCGAACGTTGTCATGCTGTAAAATCACTTTATCATGTCTCTCGTTGTATTGCGGCCGTTTGTCTTTCAATGCTCGGCTCAAACGCATTAATTGCGTTCGTAACGATCGCCCGTGATTGTTTCAGTCGGTTTTAACAACTCATAATACACTACGCCGAGCCGGTCCCACCAAATACTGAGCATGGCCTTGGAACCGTGGATATTCGGTTTGGCCGTCGACGTGGAAGCATGGCCGGGATATCCCCATGATTTTCTGTGCTTGGGGTTATCGTAATGAACCCATTTTTCGTCCCCGGTCACAATGCGATGCAGAAATCCCTTCCGTCTTTGCCTTGCAAGCAGTTGTTCACAAACACACAAACGTCGTTCAACGTCTCTCGGCTTCAACTCGTACAGCACCCAATTTCCTTGTTTCTGAATCATTCCCATGACTTTCAGGCGTTTTGAAATGGCTTGTTGCGTCACTCCCAATGATCCTGCCCATTCTTGTTGTGTTTGACACGAATCCTGATCAAGTAATGCCTCCAATTCTGCATCTTCGGAAACCTTCTCTCTTCCACCGCCATGCTGGTCTTCGACGTTAGAATCGCCGTTCTTGAAGCGTTGAAACCACTCTCGGTACGTTCTTTCACTAATAGCGGCCTCACCATAGGTATTTGAGAGCATTCGATGAGCCTCAGCCGCAGATTTCTTCATATTAAATCAGAAAATTAAAACCTCCCGCAAATGACGAGAATTTGGTTCGGAAGCTGACATGTTTAATCGAGAATAACTTGATGATGCAGACACAAATCGACTAATATTTCGATGGCGTTATGTTTACAAATACCTAAGCTTATTGTATGACATCTATGATCGATTTATTTCAACTACCACTTACCCCTACAGCCATCTATTGCAAAACGGCTGAAGCAAAGTTGTACACCTAATAGTACGCTTGTTTCCTCTATTCTGGGTGACGGGCCAATTACTCCATCAACGTCACACCAGCTGATATGTGACCAGATCGACTCTCTGAATCGGGCTCTGGGTGCTCTTCTGCAGTGGGCAAAGGTAATTCTAGTCGACTTCAATGCAACGAAGACACAGTATACAACATTCACAAAGAAAAGTGGATCATCGGTTCTACAGCTGATGGTGAATGGCTTAAAATTGCTCGGCCTACCGATCTGTGGGAATGTATCGTGGCATAAACACGTGTCGAACATCGTCCGCCTCAGGATAACTGAGTTATTTCTTTAGAGCCAAGAAATATTTTCCTCTGGCCTAACTTCTCCTCTTGTATAAACCAAAAATTAGACCCGCGCGAGTTAAGGAAAACAACTTGGTGTTTTTTTTTTTTTTAACTTATTTTATTTAGATTCCTAATTAATGACGCTGAGTTCGCTCCTTCATGGCTGGGAAATCAATCGTCCCGGTTCCTCTTCGGTGGCGGTATTTATGCCTCGAATTGCGATAAGGTTGAGTGTGTAGTTCGGTATATTTGTTGATGTGTCCGTCATGGGCATTCGTTGATTGTTTGTCTTGAGATTAGAGATGTCTTGGCGGCATCGATTGGTTTTATTATCGTCGGTATCCTTTGACTATGTTTTGATAATGCGAGTTCGGGTGAGTATGGTATTTGTACAAAATTTATGCAGTATTTGGTTTGCAATATGGAAAAGATTAAATTGGATTGTATGTATATTGGTATCATAATGTAACTGTACAAAGGTTGGTAGAGATTAATAATAAAGATATTTGGGGTTTAAAATACAAGGGTTATTATGTACAGAGATTTGTTTGGGGTTTGAACTACAGTAATGCATAGGTATATCTAATACATTATGTGGGAGGTGTTAACTCTCCCCCCCTTAAGTTAAAACGTCCTCGTTTTTTTATATTTTCGGTTTTTTGGACTAGTCGTGTCATTTCTTATTTAGATAGTACATTACATTTTTCTAAGTTTTTTTCTTTTTATATATTAATATTATTTTTATAATATAAAGTGTTAATGTGATGATTACAATAATTGCCAGTACGCAGCACAATGTTCTTATAGGGTGGTCTTCTAAGGGTGTGAAGAATGTAGATATTTCTTGTAAGTTTGTGAATTTATTAGTTGTATCTGAGGACAATAATTCAATTATTATGTTCAATTCTTCATTCTGTCTTAGTGCTACAGCTTTTTTGATTACATTTTTTCGAAACTTATAAGGTTAGGACTTTTAATGGTTTTGCCGTCTACGACATGACTTTTATCTATAAAAATATATCCGTTTTCTATTTCTTTAATCTCTACATTGTTTTCTTTTATAAAGTTAGAAGCGGCTGGTTCATTGGTTATTAATGGTAATGTACAGTTATCTTTGTAATTTCGAATAAGTTTACAGATATATGTCCCTACAAAGTTTTTACAATTGGTAATATGTGTATATTTAGATGCTATCAGACATTATAGGTTTACCATATATAGTTGATAATGCATGTTATATATATGAAAAAGTTGACATTTTTTATTTAATACAGGGTACTTATATGTTATTAAAGTCGTATCAATATAGTAGCAAATAAATATACTGGGATATTCCATTACATGAATTTAGAGGTTTGCTGGATCCGTTTTCACTAAAACATATTTCCTATTTTTTTAGATCATTGATCTTGATTGGCTGGATTAGGCCTGTCATTGTTATAACCAGGAGAATGGTTAGATTTTTCATCCTGGGAAAGTTTGATTCTCGATCGTATATTATCTTTGTGGATTTTTTTGTTGCGTGTTATGATTACAATGTCGCCTTTGTCTTCCTTTACCGTGTGTTCGCTGAATCGATCGGTATTTTTATTTCTGCGTGAAGACCTAACAAAGATTTTATCCCCGGGTAGGTATTTGATGTTTACGCGTTTTGTATTAACATGATCCAAGAGGTTTTGTTGATTGTTTTTTAATTTCGCCTCTATATCAGGATAGTCTCGTCTGTTAAAAAATACGTCTTCAGGTTTGTATCCAGTCGACGAGTGGATTGTTCGGTTGTATTGAATGACTGCATCAAATAGGAAGTCCTTGCATTCACATCCTTCTTGTTTAGCGAGGGCTCTGACGATTTCGATGAGTGTGGAATGTGCTCTTTCTACTTGGCTGTTGCTGGTAGAGTGGTCGACAGGTGTAGTACTGTGGTTAACGTGATGCCGGTTGAACACAGCTTTTGCCTGTTGACTAATAAAAATAGACTCGTTATCTGTCATAACACTTTGTTGGCCCGGATAAACAAATATTTGGGATAGGAGTTCGTTTAATGTAATGTGGGTATTAATTTTATTAGATATATAACGTAAGTGCAGATACTTTGAGTACCTATCTATAGTACTAATGTATATTTCATTGTTCATGTGGAATACATCCATTTGTAGATATTGGGAGCATTTGCTTGGTATAGGTGTTCGTCCTATGGGTTGATGGTTGGGTTTCCGATCGTACTTGGTGACATGGCATATTTTACAGTTTATTGCATATTTTTTGCAGTCCTTTGACAGAGTTGGCCAATAGCTGGTTTCCCAAATTTCTTTTGAGTTATTTCTGTGGTTACGATGAGCTCGAATGTGCACATCTTCCAAAATCTGTAATTGTTTCTCTCTATCTGTTATGTCTTCTAATAGTTTGTCGGTTAAGGCAATCTTGTATCTCCCGAATACCTTTTTAATTTTATCGCAGTATTTCATCATTATTTCTGCTTCCATTTTTAAAGCGTTCAATTTATTTGGATTTAAAGTTTTCTTCATGAAGTCTATAAGTTTTTCTTCGTTAGTGAAGTGTATTATGTGTCGAAAATTATTGAATATATTGGTCGATTCAAGATTATTTTTGTTGGATTCTTTCAATATTAGTTGGTTTCTATAGGCGTTTAATGGTCTTTTTAGTATCTTGAAATTCTCTGTAGGTATGTTGTCATCCGTTGTTGCGTTTATCTGTTGTCTGGATAATGCATCGGCCACAATATTTTGGCTGCCTGGTTTGTAAACTAGTTTTGCTCCGTACTCTTCAATGATGCTCTTCCATCTCTTGAGCTTCGTATTAGGATTTTTTTCGGAAATAGCAAAAGTTAGGGATTGATGATCCGTGTATATAGTTAAGTCTGTGATACCATACAGAAGGTTGCGTAGTTTCTGGAGGGCCCAGATAATTGCTAATAGCTCCTTTTCGTTGGTGGAGTAGTTAATTTCTGCGGAGTTTAGTGTTCTAGAAATGAAAGTTAGAGGGTGTCTTCCCTGGCTTAATACTGCTCCTATTGCAAAGTTGCTGGCGTCGGTAGTTAATTCGAAAGGCTTCCCATAGTCGGGCTGGAACAGCACGATTTTTTCTTGAAGTTTAATTTTTATATTATTGAAAGATTCTTTAGCTGGCTCGTCAAATTTAATCTTTATATTTTTGCTTTTGTTTTTCGATACTTGTCCTTCTCCTTGAAGAAACAAAGTCATTGGCTTTGTAATTTTGGCGTAATCCTTAATAAATTTCCTATAATATCCTGCTAATCCTAGAAATGATCTTAATTCCTTCAAGTTTGATGGTTCGGGATAATTTTTTATAGTATTGATCTTCTCAGGGTCTACAGTTATAACTCCTTGTGAGATTATATGCCCTAGGTAGTTGATCGATTTCTTAAAGAAATGCGACTTCTCCGATGAAATCTTCATGTTTGCTTTCTGTAGAGCTGCAATTATTATTTTCAAATGTTCCATATGTTCGTCCTCGTTACCAGAATATATTAGGACGTCATCAATGTAGACATAAGCGAATTTTCCAATATAGGGTCGTAGAATATCGTCTATTGTCCTCTGAAAAATGCTAGGTGCGTTTTTGAGTCCGAAGGGCATGCGAACAAATTCGTATTTAGCTCCGTTTATGGAGAAGCTAGTTTTCGCCCGATCAGATTCCTTTATTTTTATTTGGTGAAATCCAGATTCCAGATCGAGTGTTGAAAATACTTTAGCCTTGCCTAGGTTTTGTATAGTAAGGTTTATGTCAGGGATAGGGTATCGGTCTGTTACTGTCTCATTATTGAGTTTTTGATAGTCGATCACCAATCTTCTTTTAGGCCTGTTCTGATCATCTGTACCTTTTTTTGGTACGATCCACACTGGTGAGTTATAGGGGCTGTAACTTTTTTGAATAATCCCCTCATTCAGCAATCTGTTTATTTCTTCGTTTACGAAGTTATTGTCTGTAACTGGGTATGGGTATTGTTTAGAATAGACTGGGTTTTCGTTTCTAGTCTTTATTGTGGCTTCTCAATTGGTTACAAATGGTAGAATTGGATTCATTTTTTCATTAATATTCATGATTTCTTCTATTACTTCTTTAAATCTTTTGTTTTCCATGGTAAAGTTTATTTTTAGCTCAGGTTTTTCTTCTGGTTTCTTTTCCGTTTTGAATTTGTACTTCATTTCATAGGTTTCGAGACTGATCTCGGCTTTTAGTTGCTTAAGGCCTTGCTCGCCTAGGATCATGTCGAAGTCTTTCAAGTCGTTAGTCTCGTAGAAGGTTATGTTATGGCCAAATAGACCGATTTGTTTTTTTGTTTCTATTAGGGATGTTCCATGTAGGGTATTTACTTTAATAGGTGCAATGGGTATAGATCTGCCATATGGGTATAGTGTTGAAACGTAGTTCATTGTTGCTCCAGTGTCGATCAAAACGTTGACCTTGACTGTTGGTCTCCCTATATCCTTAGATTCTAAGACTAAACACGGGAGGCCGTGTACTTTCCTAAAAAAGTACTTTCAGAGATTAGATTTTCTGGAGTAATTGAAGCAGGGATGGGGATAGTGTTCTCCGCTATCTGATTGAGTCTTTGCGGGTTAGTCTGCGGGGTATTAGGGGTAGGGTTTTGTCCGAAGGGGTTTTGGTATTGATTTCGGTTCCAATGATTGTTAAATGGTTGCCCTGGTCTTTGCTGAGTATTATCATGGTTTCTTGGGGGATAGTGGTTATATCTTTGGGGTTTATTAAAACTGGATCTTTGTTGATATTGGTTATGTCTTTGTTCCACAGGTATATAGTGATTTCTTCTATATGGTAGTGAATAATCTCTATCTTGCTGGCTAAGTTTAAAGGTTTCGTTATCGTGTAGAATAGTACTGGCTATAGCGTACGCTGTTTCTATATCTTTGGGCCTACTATTGTATAGGGTACTCCGAGTAAAATCGCATTTTAAGCCTTGGATGAAAGTTCTAACCCCGTCTTGTATAGCATGTCTACATAGTGGAGCGGCATCTTCGCCCTCTTCTAGTTCTATTTTGTTGAGCACTAGGTTCAAGGATTTATTAACTTTATTAAAATAATCTCGCAGAGAAAGTTTTCCTTGTATTAATTTACGGAGTTTTCCTTGTAACGCGTATAAAGGTCTTTGGTCGGCATACACGTTGTCCAATCGTTTGAGTATAGCGTAGAAATTAAAAGCTGTGCAGTTCGTTACTAAAAGATTGGCAGCTTCTCTTCGAATTTTAGACCTTAATAGTGTTAGACATGTATAGTATTTGCATGTATTTTGGAATTCTTTTATATCTTCCATAGCCTTCCAAGCCATACTACGCCACGCTCTATATTCTTCGTGGTTACCATCGAATGTAGGTAAACTTTTAAATATTTCTATGTCTATCTGTTCTGCGTTTTGTATCGGGGATTTGATTGATTCTTGTTGTTCCTTGGCTATATCTTCGCTACAATCCTGTATGTTCTGTGATTGTAATTTGGTTATCATTTCGTTTAGTCTTTGATTCTCGCTATTAATTTTTTTGTTCTCAGTTCTTAATGTCTCAAAATTAGTTGCTAGGTGAGCAATCTGGGCTTGTAACTCAGGTAAAGTAGCCATAGTTAGGTTTTCTTTAGATGAACTAAGGTAGGTTTTTCCACTTCTCAAACTCATAGACAACTCCTAGTTCTTATTATTGTTTTTCTGCCTAACAATTTTTTTATGTAAGGGTTTCTGTATGTATATAGACACTAGTAATTAAGTTGTACTTACGGTTTCCTAATGGGGAAAATGTCATATGGAGCTTTAATGTTTGCCTATGTGGTTGCTTCGCTTCCAAGTGGTGATCTCTGGATGGTTCTCCCTGCTGTACGAATGCGATTTTAAAGTTGGGTCGTCTTCAGGGATTGAGTAGAGGTTGATTTTCTTTGAATTCTCGGTGCTTTAGCTTGAATAATTTTTATGTGATGTATCTATTGCACTAGTTTGAATTGGATTATGGCTTTTCACATTCAGCCGGTTGTTAATTTGCTTTAGTTTGAATAATTTTTATGTGATGTATCTATTGCACTAGTTTGAATTGGATTATGGCTTTTCACATTCAGCCGGTTGTTAATTTTGTGGGTTTTTTTTCTGCACTGAACTATTATTTGGTGCCACCTCTCTCACAGTATTTTTCTTACCAAATCGATGAACTGCTGCGACAATCCGTTGTAAGTTTATACTGGTCCTCTGGTCGGCACGACTTCTATTTCGTGGATTTTAGTTTTATTAAACTAAGCTCGACAGCTGAAAATAAATTTGGTGGTCCTTTTGGATCGCCGGGCCTTTACCAATATCCAACTACACCCTCATATGGTGGGGAATTACAAGTTTGGAATAATGATGAAAGGTTAATGGTCCGTTCAAACAAGCAGTATACTTGTATGAATGGCAGGATCGCCAGTTAAGGAAAACAACTTGGTGTTTTTTTTTTTTTAACTTATTTTATTTAGATTCCTAATTAATGACGCTGAGTTCGCTCCTTCATGGCTGGGAAATCAATCGTCCCGGTTCCTCTTCGGTGGCGGTATTTATGCCTCGAATTGCGATAAGGTTGAGTGTGTAGTTCGGTATATTTGTTGATGTGTCCGTCATGGGCATTCGTTGATTGTTTGTCTTGAGATTAGAGATGTCTTGGCGGCATCGATTGGTTTTATTATCGTCGGTATCCTTTGACTATGTTTTGATAATGCGAGTTCGGGTGAGTATGGTATTTGTACAAAATTTATGCAGTATTTGGTTTGCAATATGGAAAAGATTAAATTGGATTGTATGTATATTGGTATCATAATGTAACTGTACAAAGGTTGGTAGAGATTAATAATAAAGATATTTGGGGTTTAAAATACAAGGGTTATTATGTACAGAGATTTGTTTGGGGTTTGAACTACAGTAATGCATAGGTATATCTAATACATTATGTGGGAGGTGTTAACTCGCGCGAGTATTGCAATCATGTTTGGAACTCTGCTCCTAAACATACCCTCAACCAACTTGAGAGAATGTAAAGACGAGTGATGCGCCTGATTGGGGATACGGCGCTGGCGTTCGAACTGCACTCGGTATCACATAGAAGGGTAGTGGCTGACCTCTGTCTGTTTTACAAATGTTATCACAGGTATTGTTCTTCGGATATTCGTAGTATTGTTCCGCGCAATTCGGTTTATATTTAAATAAAAAAAAAAAACTTTTGACAAGCTATATAGTAAATTGTGTACACGAATTTGGAGCACATTTTTGTACAATTCTGATCTCATGATGATCTCTTAGAATGAATGTTAAAAGATGGCGCCCTTGACCGAGAAACAAACTGCATGTTCGGGATTATAAGTACTTATACCTCTTTCACAAAAACGTAAGAAATGTTCTCCTTACAATTTCTTTGATTTTAAGACAACAATATTCTACTACTTTTGAAAAATAAACAGCAGTAGACTAATTTATTGAGTATTTCAAACATAATGGGTATAATTTGTGAACACGATTGGTTTTTTGCAATTACTACATAACCCCTGTCTGTCCTTTGAATCCACCCTAACTCACTATTGTCTATCTCCTTTAAAAATGCAAACGAATCCAATTTCACCCGAACATTTGCGTAATTTCTACATTTCCATAGTATTTTCTGACGTCGTTAAGTATTCAGAATGTCAAATTGTACTCCTATGAACTTAATTACAACTGCAAAAAACCTTTACCTCCACATTTATATTTTAATGTCTCTTGGTGTTGTAAACGAAATTCCTATCTCCTATCAAGCTGTCAGAGTCTCCTTGAAAATGGTTGAAGAACAAAAGCCAAGAATTCTAATTACAGTTATAATTCCTTACAACCTTGCAGCCTTACAGCGTGAAAGTAATTGCACTTTCCCATTCATCCCAGTCTACAGAAAACTTCAGACAGAATGGAACAATACATACAAACGCGTCGCATATTAGAACACATAGTGCAAATATAAAAGTTCACATCCTTAGTTGCAATGCCTTCATCGACGCACACGAATCCCATATCCGGACGTAATACGAGTACCAGTGTCATCTTTAATTAACAAGGGTAAATGAATACTACACAAAGAAAAACTTCCAGCACGAAGGTGGATCAGAATTTTTCCTGTTAATAGGTTCCGGGGATATTTACACGCTTTTCATCATACATCATGTGCCTCATTCACTCCGATGTCCTCGATGGATCAATGAATCTTATTGAATCTCATTGGCTCTCGTGTGTCGAGGATTATCACAAAAAGGAGTTCACCTTCTAGGAATATAGTCATTAATTGAAAATTAATCGACTGCACTTATTTGCGTGCTCGTAATTAATTTTATTTGCGCGTCCTTTCTGAATGATTGATCAGGAAAAAGCCCTCTGAAGGTGTGGTCCTGACGTCACTCTCTGTTGATTGTCAATATTTGGACAGCACTGGAATAAATGTTATACATCCACTTCAAAAAATATCTTACCCAAGGTTCCGAACACGATTGCGGTTCGTGTGGAATTATGTAAAACCAACGTCGCCCTTGAGTTTCAGGGAGTGAAGGCAAGGGAGCTGTTTTAAGCACATTCGATGAATTGACTGAATTTATTTCAATTTATGTTGAAAAATGCCGATGGATTGTGTGGACTGGTGGCATTAGCTTAGATTAGTACTTACTTAAGAAAAATAATAAGACTGACAACGCTGTCGCTGCCCCGTCGTACAGTAAGTAGGTAGACTCATGCAATGTACTCAGTGCTATTGATTTGAACTTACTAGAGTTATCACGTGGATTTTTAAAGTGTATGAAATGAAGTAGTGTTGTGGGGGGTTTCTCTATCCTACATGAAAAACAACCCACAATTCCAACCAACATTTCCTACCTAAATTCGGCCGCCTTACAGCGCGTCAAATCAACCCTATTTCCCCCTACTTACCTGTTCACCTGCAAAGCATGTTACCACCAAGGACATATAGCTAAACTCATTGTACCACGCAGACAATGCATAAATGAGTTTAGCTTCCCTTTTTTGCCATACGGCAACTCGTGTCCATGTCGATTAGCTACAACCAAATCCAGCTGGACGAAGTTGTCGCATCATTGCAGAACCGTTGGGGAAATTTATCAAAACAATCGATTGAATCACGTGATAATATTTCCCTAGCGTTACTTCGGCTTTTCTCCAGACACTTCATTCGCTGGGGATCAATGGTCTCTTTTTGCAGGTGAATATCATCAGCTCAATTCCGCTCTCTTTCTCAGTTCTGTCTTCGTATGGATCAATGTACACTGAACTCACCATACTACCGAATCAGGTCAACGCGTTCCGCTCAGAACTACATTGATTCATGCACATACAACCAAATCCACCCCTACGATAATCGTACATCGTGTTTCTGTTCTCTTATTGTCCCGCTCTCTTCGATCATCAGATTACCGATGTAACCTACCACACATCGAAGGACGTGGCAATGAGATAGCAGAAGTATGTTCTCTTTTGGTTGTATCCAATTTCTTCCCTTTTCAAGTCAGTCGATTAACGTGTTTAACCAAGAGAGGTGGTGTCGCTAATTGCCGCCGCGTGTGCATGCTCATGCACACGCTCGTCCGCGGACATCCTACTTTTATGTGAAATAAGTCGTTTCAACCAGTACGTTGTGTGGTTGAAAGTGACGATTAACAATTATTAGAAATATTATCTGAGTTATGTGTTGTGTGACCGCCTCGGAATGTTCTCACTAGTGAATATTTTCAATAAATTAAAACGCTTGCTGGCAGTGCTATCTGTTATCTTTTTTATTGATTACTTTGGTGTCTTAACTCACTTATTCGAATTAGACTTCAATCGTTTATTTATCTATCCACTCGAAGGAGATGTCGTCCAATATGCGTATCGGATTCGGTACAACCAGGAAGTGGACATGCGTCCCATAAATGTTTACAATTACACATTCCTCAATAAAGGTGAACATAAATCGGTGCCGCATTTTGAGAGACGAATGGCTATACGACAAACCTGGGGTTACGAGCAACTCTTTTCGGACGTGATTATTCGAACAAATTCTTCCCACGGATCGATGGGAGATATAAGGAATACGTCCCATACGCTGGCATATCTCATCTCACCTTATACCCCAACAGTGTCTGTGAAGTATGTGAAGGGCATGGACTACCATGGCCTTCACATACATTACAACAACGAATCCTGTCCCACAGCAGTCTTCATATACGAATATTTAGCAAAAAACGGCATTCCTGTAATGCCCTTGACTACAAAATAACTTTTTGGATATATAAAAATGCAGTACGCATCTTTGGTGCACCGCCCAAATAAACTTTTTGAATATCTTTAATGGCACCACTAGTTTTTTACTCCTTTTCGAATACCGTATAACATAATATTTGGCGCAAGTCTAATAAGGTTGCCCGGAAAAACAAATTATTATGGACAATTTAACATGTCTCGATATGGACCGGATACCGGTGGAGAGACTTGCTAAATAAGGCCAAGACCGGATCCCGGTTGTAGTGCCGATGATGATGATGATGATGATAACATAATATAGCATAAATTATACTCTTTAAATTAAAGGTATCACACATAAAACCAAAAGAAGATTATATGGTAAAACCAAGACTATCGCCTTTCAAATGATATATAATATTTGGATACTTGGATCATGTTTCGTGCCTCATTGCGGGATGATATATGCCATCTTTGTTTGCCTGTTTTGCACTCATCAAATATAACCAATGCGAAATTCTCTACACCAGCACTGACAATTTATTTATTGAATATTTTTATGTGTTGTGTGTTATATACCACAATAAAGGAACAGTATCTCCATCTCTAATGGTTTCTAATGTTGCTCCTATTGACAAGATTTCCGTGTAGGAAAACCTAGTCGGCTCTAACCCATAGGTGATCGGCTTTTGGGGGATTTTCGTGTCTTTACGTCGCAAGAAGTGTTCCGCCGAACACTGTCCAATACTTACCACCAACAAAACACCAAAGAATTTCAGCACACAAATGTAACGCAGAAATATTTCGATTTATTTTAATTTTATTTTATTGTCACATTAAGTTCGTTACACAACTGAGGATTGAATACCCTAAAACATCCGTCGTTAGTCTACAAAGTTTTTCTCTGTCAATTACTTGTGAAACAAAAGGAAACACAATTAAACTTTTTCAGATCCCTTCGACCGAAAACAATTTGATCGACACTCGACGTTACTCTTCGAAACGAACCCAAAATAAAAATCCAACGACACTATCGATACTTTTCGGGATCGGTATTGACACCACCGTACGCGCGATTAATCTTCCTCATCTGGTTCTCGTTTTCGACTGTCCTATCTAATTTTCCTATCCATCCTATTTTCAATTCCAACTTCTTATCGGAATCTTGTTTCGAAGGATCAAGCGTACCGCCACTTCTTTCTCGATCCTATCATGGGCTTTGTTTGCGCTACCCATCTGGCTGACGACAACAAGAGTTTTTGTGTGCTTCAGATGGGTACCAAAGGAACCGTTGGATTTGGTTTGTAGATCGCATTTCCGAGCCATAAACATCGGGCATGGGATAGGCGTTATGATGTTTATGATTGCAAGAATTGTTGGTCGGTGGGCGAATCGCTAGGCATTTGTTTGCGCACGTGCGCTTGTCGGTTTGGGATCTTGCGAGGAATTTAGGGTGCTAATTGCTATTAGCTGCACGAGGAGATTATTCTGTTTGTTTTCAGAAAAATGCGTTTAATGGATGAATCGAATGGATGCATTGGATGGATGCATTGAATTCAATATTATTATTATGATTTTTATTATTGAATTCAATGTTGGGGTATTTGGTATGTTACCTTTGTTTCAGGCGGAAGGAAGGACTTTGAGGAAGTTGTCTGTGGGCACGTGTAATGGATATAGGTCAGTATGTTCGTTGGTGGAACGACGATATCTCAACCTATAGTGGGTTGTGTGGTTCGTAGAAATGCCATGCCCCCCCCCCCCCCCCATGACATAGGTTGATTATTGCCTGGGGGCGAAAACAAGTGGGGTTTAAGGGCGTGCTCCCTTCCATCTTGGTCGGTGCTTGGGTGCGCGCTGCCGCGTTATGAGTCTATGTAGGACTTCCGCTGCCTCGCGTGTAACCATTTGGCGAGGGTTTGGTCGGTTCTCAGTGCCAGCCGTGCCCTGCGTTTCGGAGAAGCGTAACGGATGACACACGGGGCAGCTTTCGGGTGCTGCCGCCGGTCGTTGGTATGCTTCTCCTGGTACCACGTCTGGCGGCTGTTCTAAATGGCACGGCTTCAGTCTATCGACACTGACGGTGTACGGTTTTCCGCGATGTCAACGGAGAAAACTCGGTCATTAATTCGGTCCAGCACCTTGTATGGTCCTTCGTAATGGGGTTCCAGTGGTTTCCTGACTTTGTCCACCCTGATGAATACGTGCGTGCAGCTGTCCATCTCTGGGTGAACAAATATCCTCTTGGAACCATGGCCTTTGGCATGACTTTACGTCGGTTTTCCATGTTTGGCAACTGTTCTAGTGGGGATTCTCCATCGGCGAAGAACTCTCCTGGGAGGCGCAGAAAGGTTCCGTAATTCAGATCTGCTCCTGAGGCTCGCAGGTCCTCTTTTATGCTTGTGCGCAAGCCTAAGAGGACAGTTGGTAGGCGTCGAGCCATTGATTATCGTCATGACACATCAGTTAGGCATTGAGCGAGCGATGCCAACGTTCAATCATCCCATTGAACTGGGGATGATACGCGGTCGTGTGGCTTTGTTGGCAGCCGAGTAGATCGGTCAGCTGCTTGAAGATCGCTGCATCGAACTGTGGTCCTCGGTCGGCTGTGAGGGTAGCCGGGACGGCGAAACGTGTGAGCCAAGTCGAATAGAATGCTTTGGCTACATTCTCTGCGGTCACCGTTCGAAGTGGCACTGCTTCTGACCACCGTGTGAAACGATCGATCATCGTCAGGAGGTACGTGTAGCCTCTCGACGGTGTAAGCTGTACTGGTTGTAGCACTTTGTGTCGATCGACTTTGCAACGCTGACATTGCAAACAATTGCGTGCCCATTTAGTTATGTCTTTGGCCATATGTGGCCAGACGGATTTACGTCGGACGGCTGCTGCGGTTGCCCGTCCACCTGGATGGGCCGGGTTATGGAATGTTTCGTACACATTCCTTCGGAGGTTTTCTGGGATGTAGGGGCGAGCTACCCCTGTCGAAACATCGCACCAGACTTCGTCTGTTGAGTCACTGAAAGGGAGCTTACGCATAACTAGTGCTGTCTCCCCTTTCAGTAGGGCCTCCAGTTGACGGTCTTCTGGTTGCGCTTGTGCCAGGTCGGCATCATCGATTTGCGCACGGAGTTTAATTGCATCGATACGCGAAAAAGCGTCTGCAATTGCGTTCTGAGCTCCTGGAACGTATTCGATTCGGGTGCTAAATTACCCGATGAAATCCAGGTGCCGTTCTTGTCGCGGGATGAGTTTCCCGCTTTCTTTTGGAAGGCATACACCAATGGTTTGTGATCATTTTTGGTCGTAAGTTGGCGTCCTTCAACCATGTGCCGGAAGTACTTCACTGCGCAGTAAATCGCTAGTAACTCCCTGTCGTAGGCACTGTAGCGTCGCTGGGTTGGGTTCAATTTCTTTGTGTAGAAGCCCGGCGGTTCCCATTTACCGAGTACTGCCCCAATTGCAGTGTCGAAGCAAAGTAGCGTTCGCCAGCTGTTCTTTCGATAAGCGAAATGCTTGATCAGCTGACTCGGTCCATTGAATCGGTCGTTTGTCGTTGAGCTTGGCCCCTACTAGGTATGCGTTCAGAGGACCCTGGACCTGTGCGGCGTTTCGAAGAGAAATCATATTGGCATTCCCTGTTTAAAAACCGTGCGAACGCAGAGAATTGCCAAATACTGATAAACGCAGGTATTACCGCCGACAATATCATTTCTTAGGTGATCGAAGATCCTTTGGAAAAGGTGAACGCTGTGGGAGCTGTCTCTCTGTTTCCACGTCAAGCACAAAAGAAAAAAACAAGAAAACGGTGCGAGTGTGTTAGAGAGTGCGCAAGTGCACGTGTTTAATAAACAAACATTTAATTGCTCGATCACATGTGTCATCAAACAAACAACAATTTAAAATAAAAAATCCGCGAAAAACATTTTAAAAAAGTGACGCACCTACCATGAGCGAACGTCAGGTCATAGGTAAAAAGATAAGGGGGAGGATGAATCTTCAACCGAATTCGACCCCCAAAAGGCACAAATCAAATGTGAACGGGGAACTTGAAATAAGTAAAAATGATGAAAAGTTGTATCCCAGTGATGCTCAGTACTTTGGAACAAGGAACAAATACAAAGACCTGGCCGTTAAGAAGCCAGTGGTAAGTAAGTCAATTCAATTCAATTTTATTAAGTAGACACTATATTTATATTTTAGAACTAGAATTTCAGAGTTTTAGGATAGCAATTCCTTTACAACTATAATCTTAAATCTATATAATGAAAATAGCACAATTTCAATGAATCATCATCATCATCGGCACTACAACCGGGAACCGGTCTTGGCCTTATTTAGCAAGTCCTGAGGCTTGTTAAATTTTCCATAATGATTTATTTTTTCTGGGCAAGGTCATTAGTCTTGCGCCAGGGGCTCCCCGACGGGGAATCGAACCCCGGTCTCCCGGATGACAGGCGGGTATACTAACCACTATACTATCGAGGAGCCCAATTTCAATGAATAATAAATAATAAATGATTAAGGGAAAACTACAGGAAAAAACCTTTATTTGAATATTAAAACTAATATTGCACAGGTTTCCGGTTATTTTATGTAAAATGACCTCGATCGAATTTTCATAGACGGATAAGTAGTGATTTAGGATAACGCAAGACGGGAAACGAGAACATTGTCAGAAAAAGAACAATTGACGAAGAGGAGTGATTTAACGCTTGCCTTTTCTCTGTCTGTCAATCCGATTTTCTGGGACATCAACTTATTAACCATAGAGGATGCACCAGAGGGCTGTTGAATTGAATGGTCGGCTCCCCTTGTCTGAATTGAGCTTATCATTGATATGTGTGCACATTCTGCGATTACCTCTCCTTTTCTTATTGTGGCTGGCTTCTCGAACGCATTTAGTACTCTGACAGGTACGATGTGCTTCTTCACGCCGATAAGGGCTTTCCCAAGAAGGATGTTCCCCTTACGCTGATTTCGTGCAGCTTCGGTGATGTAAAATCGATTGTCACTGGCATCACTCTCGCGACTGGTCCAAATTACCGAGTCTGAACAAGCTGGGATCTCATCCTCCTCACGCACATAACATTTCAGTCTTCGCAATTGTTCGTCCTGCAGTGTAATAGCAACCTCGAAGTTCTTTGCCCGATATCTAGAACAACTTGATGCTCCTTCATGAAATCCAGTCCAAGAATGCATTCGTCCGTAATATCGGCAACCAAAAATAGGTGGGAAACGGAAATATTGCCCAGCACTATTATGCTCTCCATTTCTCCGTAGACTGTAGAACATTCTCCCGTGGCAGTCTTCAAAGCGTATCTTCTATTTTTATTAAGGGCTATTTTGCCGATGACAACCGGCGGAATTATGGATCTCGTTGCTCCAGTGTCGATTGTCACTGTTGTTGTCCTTGCATTAACAATCGTAGGTGTAACCAAACTTTGGTTATCCCGTTGGAGTTGTGATACAGTTACGATGCTGGGGCTGCACATTCCTCCAGGCGACTTTGGCCCCGTAAAGTCTGCCTTTACAAGTTTCCCGAGTTATTGGCCTCAGGTTGGTCCGTTGATAGTCTCCTCTTATGATTAGCGCATGAACAACAATTCTCACTTGATGTTTCATTCATTCGTCGACGTTTCCTATAGTCAACAGAGATATGACCGACTTCGCCGCCTTCATATCAGGTCTCGGGATTCTCCGTTGTACATGCCCGATTCTTTGGAAGGAACATTCCTGGACGGACATTTCTCGGACTCTGTATGTACCCCTGGTAGCCAGTTTAGCAGATTCATATGCCAATGCGAACGCCAGTATTTCGTTAGTCGTCTTCTTTCCTGCCAAATGAACGGCCTGTTACAAGTCCCGATCTTGGAGTGCGTTTATAAATGCATCCATTGCTACCTCGTTCAGAAATTCCTTAGTCATATTTGAATAAGACAAGTTTGCCAATCGCTCAATGTCTGCCTGCAACTGTTGAAGATTTTCTCCAGGTTTCTGCGTTCTGCTCCGCAGTTGTATGCGGTAGACCTGCTGCATGTGCTTGTCTCCATACCTAGCTTCAAGGCCGTCTCTTACCGCTTGGAAATCTGTTTGCTTCTCTGCTGGTATGGTTTGTAGCAATTCTGCAGCCGCCCCGCGGAGTGACAAGATTAGTGATGTTGACTTTTGCTCATCCGACCACTTATTATAATTGGCCGCGGCGTCAAACTGACGTATAAATACGGAGAAGGGTGCCGTTCCATCGTTGCATCCTTGTATCTTTGTAGTCATGTTGATTGCTAGGCGATGTCTTATTTCTCTCAACACACTCAAGTCTCTTTTCGATTCGCGTTATTTCATCGGTGACTTTTAGATCCAGATTTTCTATTTCGTTCCGAATTTTTGACTGAATTTCTTCCTTAAAGTGTTGAAAATAACATTTCATCCACGGCGTTTGGGCATCCAACATTGCATTAACATCTGCAGCTTGCCCGTCCAATTTTGAGTTATTATCTGCAGCTTGCGCGTCCAATTTTGAATTTTGGGCGTCGAATTTTGAATTAATATCTGTAGCTTGCGCGTTTAATTTTGTCATCATCCTGCTGAACATCTCCGAAATGTTCAACTGTGGGGAACTCTTCTCGGTTAATTGGCATCATCTTGACTCGCTGTTTCTTCTCCATCCGGACAGTCTGGCCCAATCGTAAAAACATATGTGTCAATATCAATACCCTCTTCCTCCATTGCTGTTTGCAGACGCTGTCGAAGAATTTGCTTTGTCCTCTGCTATCCAGATTCCGGTCTTCAAGTTCCTTCTTCAACTCAGGAACGCGAAGATCCTCCAAATGTCGATCTGACATAGTCACAACACACTTTCTCAGACTTATTTACTTCACCAATAATTAATCCCACTTCTGACACCAATTGTAGCGAGTTTAGGGTTCACTGGATTAATTATTTTTAATAAATAAGAGCCCTTAAATCGATTTTGAATTAATGTAACACTTTATTAGTCCGTTAATAACAACCGTTACCTTTACCCTACACTTAAGGATCTCTTAGCTTATCGCTTCCGTACTTATCGCGTCTTTTACTGCTTACTTCTTAGCTCTTCTTCTCCGATCTGCGTGCGACGTATTTATACCATTTCCTCATTCTCATTCGGCGTTTCGCTTTCGTCCGTTCCATAACCTCGAATTTTCTACTGTTCATAGTCTCCAGTTTTCCAGTACTTTCTAGAATATTCTAGTACTTTGTTTTGGACTTTCTAGAATATTCTAGTACTGATTGTCATATGCGTCACAATATTATACATGTAATTTATTACAAAAAATGGAAAAAAAAACGATTTTTTGGTCGGTCGTGATGAGAACTTCTCCTTAAGGCCTTTTTTTCAAAAATTGGAATTACTGTCTTTTATGTAGAGGCACTTCTTCAATAAATTAATTCGATCTCACTGTATTCAGTCTCGTTAAAAGAAAATTTAATGAGAATAGAAAAATACTTTGTTATGAAGCTTTTAAGAAAATCAGATTGATCGGTGTTCTTTGGTGAATGTGTAGAATTTACTTAGGAAAAGTTAAAGGAGGTTATAACAATCTTCTTATTGAAATTCAACACAGATTTACACTTGTAAATTCGCACAATTTTTCATTGACTGAGCCGAAAGACAGCACGGCCTGTTTATCTTGTGCCACTTCCATCGAGCACCTAATATTTTTAAAACGTTTTCTTCAAGCCGACGGGCGGGCGATAAATTTTTGAATTATTCGATACATGCCTTAAACTTCTCTCATCACACAACAGCTTTTAACCATACTTATCCTACTAAAGTGGAAATACGTAACATATATGCACTAGATCACTCGAGTGAAGTTAATTCATTGATGGTCCCTTCAAACGACACAACTTTCGAACAACAAATTGAAAAAAAAAACTAAAAAATTGTTTTGTTTTGTTTGCTATCAAATTGGCTTCAAATTATGAAAATTTTTCTATAGAAAACTTTAGGTCGCTTGAACCCCTATCTATTCGGCACACTTGGACGTACAACACTTAAGGAGGGAAATAAAAATGTAGAACAAATACGTCCAACCCCAGCCCCTTAACGATTTAATTTAAAAAGTTCTTCTGACTTGATGCCGAGTTAAGTTCTGCCTTCCCGTTGCTGTGTCAGCAATATGCATATCCAGCCTGAAGAAGTAGAGAGGAGTATATAAATAAGGAAACACAATACACAAAACCCGAAATATATTCTGAAAGTTACCAAGGTTCCCAATTGCGAAACCTTCAACAACAGCTATTTTTGCGGATCTAACTAAATGAACGATGACAAAGTTTAATTCGTCGAAAACAAATTTGAACCGCATTCCATACTATTAGACATTTAATATAATTTATCATAAGGTAACACAAACACAAGTCCCTGTTAAAATTAAAAAAATGCACCTCGTTACTAAAATTCATTCGGAAAACCGTCGGATATATAAAACTGACGCAATAATTTAAACAACATGTTCATAAATGTCATAAATACACAACTAAAATATTAGTATTTGGAGTGCAAATCAGCTCAGCCCATTTTACGGGGTCAAAAGTACATTTATTTCAAAACAAAATGAATGAAAGAGAATGTCCAGGATTGGCTAATATTTTACACGACCTTTATAATATGAGGCCGAGCGTTCTCGTGTTGAAGAATACATTTCCCATATCCGAGCGTTTTTCGGCGGCTTTTTTTGTAACACACGACTGAAACGAATCAATTGTAGCCTATACCGCTCGCATCTAATGGAATTGTCAGGTTGTAACAGCTTATAATGCACTGCACCCTTTTGGTCCAACTAGATACAGAGCATTACCTTCGAACCATGAATATTCGGCGTTGATGTTAATGTTAAGGTAGATGGCATAGCGTAGTTGTTTTTTTTTTTTTTTCTACTTGGAGATGTCATAGAATATCGTTTTCTAATTTCCAGGTGCAATCTGATATAAGATACCCTGTCTCTATTGCCTTTGAATTAGCTGTTCGCGAGAGAAAAATTGTGTTTCAACACTCACATCTTTAGTCCGGGGCTAACTGAATTAGCTCTCCGCCCTATGTCCTAAAAATCGTCATAAGCTACTGTACCAACATAAAACTCATGTACAATACAAACGAGGGTGGAAAAATGTACGCGTCTCAGCAAGATTTCGTCAAGGGCCAGTACTTGATTCGCTCCTGTGGAATATTAATGTAAATAATAATGCACCATATATAATAGCATGACGCCCCGCTTGGTAGAAACCTTGACATGGTGCTGGGGTTTCAATTTCAATGAATCACTCAAGCTATGCTGGCGAAAGCATACGCTTCCAGTAGGGTCACCCATGTCAAATAGGCTAGCGACGACTAACACACAAAGATCAGCTACCTCTATTCTAGGGTGTTACGCGTCAGCGTGCCCATTGGATGGTTTATATTGGTTTATATCGGCGCCTCTCTCACACCGGGTCGAATCAGAGCAGACCTTCCATATGGAAACGGGGGCTCTGATATGAGGCGACTATTTGAAACCCCAAGGCTCGTGAAAACAAAAATGAATAATCAGTATACACAAAACAATCCCACGAAAAATCCGGTAGGCATATGTGTGATGAGCCGACACTACCGTAAGAAACAAATCATCAATAAAACACCGACTCGGCATAAAAAAGACGAAAGGAAACACGGAAAAAACGGGATGTACGCGTCGCCACGTGGAATGTTCGAACGTTATATAAACCAGGCGCGATACAGACAGTCGTAGAGAACACGAAAGAAATTGCTTCAGGAAGTGCGATTCCCACATTAAGTATTGGAAACCAACGGGTACACATTGGCGGGTGGAGATACCGATACACATAACTGTGACGGTTCTTTAGGGCTCGTCCTAACCCAACTCCCCATTCCCAACCTTCAATACTTTACTAAGCATTACTTCTTATCTGAAAAATAAGCCCACGGCAAGATCATCATCTTGCCGTGGCATCATACGAAAACATACGAGGGTTGCCTTTTATATTTCGGGATTAGAGAACAAAAACAAATATTGATGATCGAAAATCACTTTATTGTTTTTCAAAATATTCTCCATAAAGATCTATACACTTTTGCATGCGTTTGAACCAATTGTCGAAGCACTTTTGCCACTCTGATTGAGGTATCTCCAACACATGCATTCTGAATGCAGCAACCGCTTCTTCAGGTGTCGAAAAACGTTGACCTCTCAGTTTGTTTTTTACGTACGGGAATAAAAAGAAGTCATTCGGTGCCAAGTCAGGACTATACGGCGGATGACCCATCAAATCGATGTTTTGGGTGCTCAAAAATGCAGTTGTCGCAGCCGATGTGTGAGAGCTCACATTGTCGTGGTGAAGAGTGATCCGTCTTCGGCGGTTGGTTTTCCTGATTTCTTGGAAGACAACTGGCAAACAAATGGTTGTGTACCACTCAGAATTGACTGTTCTGCGTTGTTCTAGTGCTTCGTGCGCGAACAACTTTTGTTGGATTTGGCTTATCTTGAAACACCCAGACAGTCGACTGCTGTTTACTTTCGGGCTCATACGCGTAAATCCACGACTCACCACCTTTCACGATATCATAGACGTGTTTCGAAGCACCGCGACGGTATTTTTTGAGCATTTCTTTCGACCAATTGACACGAGCCTTTTTTTGGGCGATTGACAAATTGTGTGGGATCCAACGCGAACAAAGTTTTTTGACAGTCAAATGTTTATGCAATATTGAATGTATGCTGGTCCCACTAACGCCTAAGGTTGTCTCAATCTCACGATAGGTCACATGACGATCTTCCAATATCAGTTCGCGCACAGCATCAATGGTTTTCGGAACAACAACTGATTTTGGACGACCTTCACGAAATTCATCTTGGAGTGAACTACGACCATGATGGAATTCACCATACCATCGATAAACATTGGTCCTTGATGGAGCTTCATCGCCAAAAATTGAATTAAGGTCATCCTGTGGGGCTTTTCAGGGCCCGAAGAGCCACGCATCGCTCGATCCCCACTATTCCAGGCGAACGACTTACCTCTCGGTCGAACTTCAGCAAGGTTGCGTAACCTTGCTACGGCATTTACCCCCAGCCAAATCGCCGGAATTAATACGGTTACCCAATCGGATAACCGTTTTGAATTTCTGTTAGGCAGCTTACCTATTCTGTAGGGGATTTCCTTCCAGACCCCTTTTTTCTCCAGCATCACTACTGAAAACATTAAATCCACGGCAAAGCTTATCACCTTGCCGTGGCATCGAAAACTCACCCTCGGTCAGACATTATTTCCTAAAAGAACATTAAACCCACGGCAAAGCTTATCACCTTGCCGTGGCATCGAAAACTCACCCCCGAGACGTACATCATTCCCTAAGAAACATTAAGCCCACGGCAAAGCTTATCACCTTACCGTGGCATCGAAAATTCACCCTCGAGGCGTACATCATTTCCTAAAAAAAAAACATAAGTCCATGGCAAAATCATCACATTGCCATGGCATCTGAAATCCTATCTTTAGGCATACATTCTGCCAGGGCATCTAGTTTCCATAGCCTTAAGCTATGGAAACAACAATCAACAAGAGCTCCTTGTGGCTCGTTGTATTTGTTTACCCTCGGCATAACATGCATGCGGCTATTTGCCCCTATTGATTTGCTACCGCCGACAAGGTTTCTGCTGATGCAAACCAAACATGTCCCGGATTACCAGCAATCGCTGGCTTCCAATTATCGATCCCCATGTTCAGAGGCCGTATTCAAGCAACGATCAAGATGCAGCCAGAAAATGTTTACTTTCAACATCTGGCAATGGCTGCACCCTATGTTCGTTGCAATGTTTAATCATCGGCAACAGAAATGATGATTTATGGCCTTCCATTAGGATGACCAAATCATCGGTTTGGGTCTTTCACACCCCAGATGCTATTATTTACATTCCTAGAAAATGCACTAGCGATGTTGCCCGCCATCCACGGTCGCTGAACGATCGTATGCATGGCATACGCACACATGCGTAATGTATGCCTATTCCGTCCGGTCCAATCACGATTAACTACTTCAAGTTAATCGTGTAACTCCGCCTCCTTTCCAGTTTCTTTCAGGGTTCCTTTCCTTTTGATGACTTCCAATGGGATTAGTCAGATTTCACCAGTCGAAGGAGTCACTCGCGTCGCCGTCGAAGTAATAAATGTGTCTGATTATATGACAGTGAATCCCTTCGTTACACATTCGTGTCCGAAGTGCCGAATGGTAGAGTACCAATTTTTATTCAATTGTTTTCCCCTGTCGTGTCGGTGGTGTAATTCACTGAATATTCGCCGTACCGGTTAAGTTATTTTTAAATGGAACATTCAATTAAAACCGTCAACAGTGGCCTTTCGTCATTTTGTGCATTTACTGTATTTTGCTTTTATGTTTACAAATCCGCAAGACAGTCGGGATATCGGTGTGGTTGATGGTGCCTTTGAGCGTGTAAAAACAAACAAATATCACCTCAGTTAGTGTTTTAAGCATTGTAAAATTAATCATATCACCAGTGTAAATAAAAACCAAGAAGATAATAAAAGAACGTTTTTTTGCTATTAACAACCCGGAGTTCAATTTCATTTTTGGTGGACATTTTGCTTTTCGTGTGTTCGGTCTCCGTTGTGAACAATTTTTTTGGAGAACTATAAGTGGGTGTTGGCTGAATCCGCACCCGTGCTTGGTGCCTATAGTCCAACACCACCCACATTGGTGACCCCGTAAAAAACGCGCAACCTTCGTGTTCGAACCTAAATCGATGACTTTGGTGACTCTTAATGAATGGACTTACAATCTTCCACAAAGTGCCAATAAAAGGAACCACACCTCACCTGTAGTCACCTGCCGCCATCGCTGGACAGACGCTGCCTCAGCATCCGGAACACCATCATCTAAATCAGCCACCTAAGATCAACACCACCTTAACTAGTGCAGTGCGAGTGCTCCCAACATCATCGGATGAGAAACACCTCCCAACACGACATCACCAGATAACAACAACAGGTATCTTCCTTTTTCTTATTTTCGTTCTTTTTTTTTTCTTTTTTTAATGTAAATTTGGTAAATGCGAATTAAAAACACATTGCTTTCCCCGATTCCTTTAAAACAAATTAATTTTTTTTTTAGTGGCTTTCAGTCGTGAAGAATTGATAATTTCTGTGTATACCAAAATTAATTCTGTGGTACATATATTTTTTTTTTTGTATTGTTAATTTTTTTTTTCTCTTGCTTCTGCTAAGAATATGTATCTACTCCCTACCATCAAATTAAATCAGATCCCCGAAACACTGTAAGAAATTTCAGTAAGTAAAGTAATCGTCAATGTTGAGAAAAAGAAATATCCTGTGAAGTATTTTTAATAATTTTTATTTCATGTAACTCTCAAACCAATCTGTTAATTCATGTCAAAGAACTGATTAATCAAGAGGAAATCATAATTAAAAATTGCCGAACCGAATTACTACTTATATTAGGTTCAATAAAAGGGACGTAATGAAAATTGAAACTATATATAAAGAGAAGAAGAACAAGAACAATAACATAAAAAAAGCAAATTTCATTTGTAAGAATCCAACTACGACAGCTTATAAAGTAATTTAACAATACTTGGATCACTCTTGTGTCATATATATATTTTGGTTTTTCGCGGGGAACCGACTTTAAAATTATTGTTGATAAACTAATTAAGATCACTACCAAACGCGTTCCCCATTATAGTATTAATTTAAATTGTTTTAATGAATCACCAATTGTCCCTATATTAAGTTTAACATAAATAAATAAACTTTATTAAAAACAAATAGAACCATTTGTGAACCCCTTCAGGGTATTAAATAACATAATAAAAACCCAAACTGTACAACAATATTATTAAATTTAAATAAGCGGACAACAACAACAGAGGCACCTATTCCAAAATTAATTAAAAGGACAATTGTTTCTCATTGTTCACTGCTGTCCGCCACAAATGAAAGACGGACAAAAATATATACTGACATATAATAATATACTATAAGGATACGAACAAGAGTAAACTCTTTCAGAATAGTACTAAATTTATTTAACCACACCGATAACGTATATTAAACATAGAAATTATTAACACAAAAACCGCGACAATATCCACGACTACACTCGACGATCCGCGACTCCTTTAGGTGCCACTTGACTCAGTCCAAGCCCTCCGCCTTCCACTGCGACAATTTCTAACTTCTCTTTTTATGTTAAAAGAAGACCGAAATTAAGAGAAAACAAATACGTAGGTCAGAAATTCACACACATACACCGGTGATTACAATATTTATAACTTTTCCTCACGGTGGTTTTGTTTTCCTTTCGAACCTTTTTATTTTATTTAAAAGTAAACGGAGTACACAATTAGTAGTACGCAATACTCGGATCGAAAATAACACGAAATACTACTTACATTCGCGTCTTAAAGAACTCCACTCGACTTGGCACAATTCTCCTTTGACTCGGCTCCTTCAATCCCTTTCTTTTCATCACAATTTGGCCCCTCATAACCTTAGTTGGCCCCTTATCCCCACTCCATTCAATTCTGTCGACTCATCGGCCTCCCTTCACTCTTCTTCGCGTCCTCTTACGCTTTTGATCCCAGTTTCGCGTCATACAACCCATAATGGTCAACACGCGGAACACCATGGCCAAAAAGGCTCTGGAACAATCCGAGCCTCTCGAATTCCACGACGCCTCCAGCGTCGATTTCCCCACCGAGCAAGTCGATGCTGACCTAGACTTGCCCGGACAATCTACTCCTCTGGCACCACCCGTTGCCCCCAGCGTCGTGAACCGACCCCAGCCTACTTCCCCAGACACACTCTCGACTGCTCCTAACGCCCCTGTTATCGGCCCTTTGGCAAATGCCGGCATTTTAAGGCCCACAACTGGTGCCAGCACCTCACAACAACACCAAAGACCTTCAGAGTCCCAAGAATTCCACGATGCTTCCAGCCTCGGGAACGGGACTCGTCATTTAAATATAGGGCTTCCCCCCTTCGATGAGGAGGACCCAGACTTGTGGTTTGCAGTGGCAGACCGCATCTTCCAGGCCGCAGCCTTGCACGACGAACAACTTCGTGCAGTTGAGCTGTTGAAAGTGCTTGACCGCACTCAACGACCGCATGTTGCACACATAATAAGGTCGGCCGGCCGCAACCCATATAGCAACATGCGCGAAGCTCTGCTCGACGCATTGGACGAGCCAGGAAGTGTGCGGCAACAACGTTTAGCGGCTGTATCCAACCTTTCTGGGATGAGACCAACTCTTTTCCTGACCCATTTACGCTCTATAGCGGGGACCAGGATTGGGGACGACCTAATAAAGCCTCACTTTTTGAGGTGTCTTCCCCAGCATGCCCGTTCGGCACTTATAGCCCAACCCAATCAGAGTTTGGGCTATTTATCCAAAATTGCGGACGCAATTATGGAAAGCTCAGATCAGTATTCTGAGCCTCCAGCGTACCAGGTAGCGGCGGTTTCTCAACACGCCGCCCAGCCTGCACGGCACCCTCGTCTGCCTTTCTCAGCCCATCAATTGGTCTCAACTCCCAATTCTCCTCAAGCTCAATTGCCTCATAGAAGGCCCGCCTCAACCAATTTCCCTCAGGGGAATCCAGAGGCAGGCCCCAACCTTAACCAAAGAAATTCGCCACCTCAATTAACCACTGCTGACCTTCGGGCGCTTCAAACCTCACTCCTCCGCGAGATAACGCAATTGCGCGCGGAGGTGAGGAACAATCCTCGAAGCGCCCAGAACCGAGCCATGCCGAGCCGTCCTCTCAATCGGCAAAATTCCTACCAAACTGCCCCTCAGAGGGCCTATATGCCTCAAAACGCCCCACAGAGGGCCAATTCCTCTCAAAATGGCCCTCACCGGGCCAACTCCCAGCGAGCTCCGGCTCGACCTCCCCGTAATGGCAATAGCAATACGCAGAATATCCCTGATAATGCCGTTACTCTGCCTTGGTGCGCCAATCACCAACGATATGGTGACCGCGCATTCAATTGCAAAGCGCCTTGTGGTTGGACGCAACCTTCCACCAACCAAAGGCGCTCTTTAAACTGATTTTGCCGACCGACACCCTCGCGCAATCGGCCGGCACCCATACAATAAGTCACCTAACCATCCGGGATTCGAAACTGAATATCGCTTTTACTGTCGATACCGGCGCCGATATTTCAGTCCTCCCGCGATCGTTTGCTCCGCGTAACCGCGTGCCAGCCGCACTTAAATTGTCAGCCGCAAATAATACGCCGATACTTACGTACGGACGTAAAAAGTTGACACTTCACTTGGGTCTTTGTCGTCCGATCACTTGGCGTTTCGTCATTGCGGACGTGAATGAACCCCTGATAGGTTCCGACCTATTAGGTGCACATAATCTGTTGGTCGATTCGACCCATAACAGACTAGTGGCTCCAACCGCACCCCCCTTGCCCATGACGGCATCACCAGCGGAAACTTCAGGAGCCACAAAGTGCATAGACCCATTCCAGGTTATGGTACAGGAATTTGTGAGTACAACAATTCCTCTACCTAACCAACGCCGACATAAAGCCACGGTGTTTCATCATATAGAAACACGTGGTCCCCCTGTGAGCCAGCGTCCACGTCGACTGGCTCCGGAAAAATTACGTGCGGCGCGCGCGGAGTTCGAGCATATGATCGAACTGGGTATCTGCCAACCGTCGGACAGTCCCTGGGCAAGCCCACTCCACTTAGTCAAGAAACGTTCTGGTGAGTGGCGCCCATGTGGCGATTATAGGCTGTTGAACGCAGCAACTGTCCCGGACAGATACCCAATTGCACACCTCTACGATTTTTCGTACAAGTTACGAGGGTGCAATGTCTTCACTACCCTGGATCTCACCAGGGCATACCACCAAATTCCGGTGGCACCTGAAGACATCCCCAAGACCGCAGTCATTACACCTTTCGGACTCTTCGAGTTCAAAGTGATGACTTTCGGCCTCAGGAATGCCGCACAGACATTCCAGCGGTATATCGACACGGCTTTACGTGGTCTTAATTGCTGCCATGCTTATCTTGATGATATTCTCATCGCCTCCAAAGACCACGCCGAACATAAGCGCCACTTACGTCAGGTCCTAGAGCGCCTCCGTGAATTCGGTCTTGTCATCAACCCAGATAAGTGTCAATACGCCAAGAAGCAAATCACCTATCTGGGTTATGTCGTTGACAACCAGGGCATTCGCCCACTACCAGACCGTGTGGAGGCCCTCATGAAGTATCCCCGGCCTACTAACGTGAGTGAGCTTCGTCGATTTTTGGGCATGCTGAACTTCTACCGTCCTACCCTGAAGAATGCTGCCCAGATTCAAGCTCCGCTCAATGAATTTTTAAAAGGAGCTAAGCGCAATGATAAGCGCCCCATTAATTGGACAGAAGTCTCTGACAGAGCATTCCAACTGTCCAAAGAACAATTGGCAAATGCCACCTTACTCCGATACCCTCTCGAGGGAGCGGCACTTTCTATCCAATGCGACGCATCGGATACCGCAATCGGAGCCGTCCTCGAACAGGACATTGAAGGCCGTCCGGAACCACTTGGTTTCTTTTCAAGGAAACTGAGTCCCACTGAGCGACGTTACAGCGCCTACGACCGTGAATTGCTCGCGATCTACAGCGCTGTTAAGTACTTTCGTCATATGATAGAAGGACGTTCGCTCTCTATTTTAACAGACCACAAACCATTGGTCTATGCGTTCCGGAAGAAGTCGGGAAATGCCTCCCCCCGACAAGAGCGTCAATTAGACCTCATTGGGCAATATTCTACGGAGATTAGGCATATCTCCGGTAAACAGAATGTCACGGCGGACGCCCTTTCTCGAATCGATACGATTCACTTGCGTTCCGCCTTGAATAACGCTGATCTTGCCCTAGCTCAAGAGGAGGACGAACAGCTCAAGTCCCTCCTAACTGCCGATACGGCACTAGAGCTCAAGAAAATTAACCTTCGCGACCCTTTGGGCGAAATCTGGTGTGATGTCTCCACTGGAACCGCTAGACCTTACATTCCCGAGAAACTTCGTAAGGGCGTGTTCCAGGTTTACCACAACCCTGCCCACCCCAGCGGCCGAGCAACAGCCGCTGCTGTCCGTCGCAAATTTATTTGGCCCCGCATGAACAAAGACCTCACCGGTTGGGCCCGTGCTTGTCTCCAGTGCCAGCGCTGCAAGGTAGCGCGACATAATGTACTGGAGCCAGCGCAATTCAAGCTTCCCACGGCACGCTTCGCCCATGTCCACATAGACATAGTGGGACCGCTTACTCCATCAAGAGGATTTTCTTATATCCTCACTATGATGGATCGCTGCACGCGATGGCCAGAAGCGACACCTCTCCGGGCAGTTACTGCCGAATCAGTCGCCAAGGCCTTTTATTCAACTTGGGTCACACGTTTCGGTGTACCAACCACCATAACTTCGGACCGAGGTCCACAATTTGAGGCGACAATTTTTAGGCAGCTAACAAATCTTCTCGGCTGCCAAAGAAGTCGTACCACCGCCTACCATCCGCAATCAAATGGGATGATAGAGCGCTGGCATAGATCCCTTAAAGCCTCACTCATGTGTCATAATGACACACAATGGTTTGACGCCCTTCCAACCGTCCTCCTCGGCCTGAGGACAAGTATTAAGGAGGACCTAGGTGCTTCGGCAGCAGAGTTTACCTATGGTACCAACCTCCTTCTTCCAGGAGAACTTTTCCTGAATGGCGAAACACCGCGTGACCAACTTCGTGAATTGGGACATCTCCGTGACCTGCTACGTAAGGTTAGGGCAACCCCTGTAACCAGGCACGGCTCCAAAAAACTTTTCGTCCACCCTGAACTGCACAGCTGCACGCACGTCTTTGTCAGGGTGGATAAGGTCAAAAAACCCCTCGACCCACCTTATGATGGCCCATTCAAAGTCTTCCGCCGCATCAGTGACCGCGTCTTCTAGATCGACATTAGAGGCAAGCGATCCACGGTCAGCGTCGAAAGGCTTAAGCCCTGTTTTCTGGAAGCTTCCGCTCCAGAATTACTTCCTTCTACTGACACCGCTCCTACGCCACCAGCACAACCTCCCCGTACTCGCGCTCAGGCGCGCGCCTATAACCAACTAACCACCCCCTAACCTGCCTTACCTATTTCGTGACTACGTCACTGGGGAGGGAGTGATGTGGGGCTTTTCAGGGCCCGAAGAGCCACGCATCGCTCGATCCCCACTATTCCAGGCGAACGACTTACCTCTCGGTCGAACTTCAGCAAGGTTGCGTAACCTTGCTACGGCATTTACCCCCAGCCAAATCGCCGGAATTAATACGGTTACCCAATCGGATAACCGTTTTGAATTTCTGTTAGGCAGCTTACCTATTCTGTAGGGGATTTCCTTCCAGACCCCTTTTTTCTCCAGCATCACTACTGAAAACATTAAATCCACGGCAAAGCTTATCACCTTGCCGTGGCATCGAAAACTCACCCTCGGTCAGACATTATTTCCTAAAAGAACATTAAACCCACGGCAAAGCTTATCACCTTGCCGTGGCATCGAAAACTCACCCCCGAGACGTACATCATTCCCTAAGAAACATTAAGCCCACGGCAAAGCTTATCACCTTACCGTGGCATCGAAAATTCACCCTCGAGGCGTACATCATTTCCTAAAAAAAAACATAAGTCCATGGCAAAATCATCACATTGCCATGGCATCTGAAATCCTATCTTTAGGCATACATTCTGCCAGGGCATCTAGTTTCCATAGCCTTAAGCTATGGAAACAACAATCAACAAGAGCTCCTTGTGACTCGTTGTATTTGTTTACCCTCGGCATAACATGCATGCGGCTATTTGCCCCTATTGATTTGCTACCGCCGACAAGGTTTCTGCTGATGCAAACCAAACATGTCCCGGATTACCAGCAATCGCTGGCTTCCAATTATCGATCCCCATGTTCAGAGGCCGTATTCAAGCAACGATCAAGATGCAGCCAGAAAATGTTTACTTTCAACATCTGGCAATGGCTGCACCCTATGTTCGTTGCAATGTTTAATCATCGGCAACAGAAATGATGATTTATGGCCTTCCATTAGGATGACCAAATCATCGGTTTGGGTCTTTCACACCCCAGATGCTATTATTTACATTCCTAGAAAATGCACTAGCGATGTTGCCCGCCATCCACGGTCGCTGAACGATCGTATGCATGGCATACGCACACATGCGTAATGTATGCCTATTCCGTCCGGTCCAATCACGATTAACTACTTCAAGTTAATCGTGTAACTCCGCCTCCTTTCCAGTTTCTTTCAGGGTTCCTTTCCTTTTGATGACTTCCAATGGGATTAGTCAGATTTCACCAGTCGAAGGAGTCACTCGCGTCGCCGTCGAAGTAATAAATGTGTCTGATTATATGACAGTGAATCCCTTCGTTACACATTCGTGTCCGAAGTGCCGAATGGTAGAGTACCAATTTTTATTCAATTGTTTTCCCCTGTCGTGTCGGTGGTGTAATTCACTGAATATTCGCCGTACCGGTTAAGTTATTTTTAAATGGAACATTCAATTAAAACCGTCAACAGTGGCCTTTCGTCATTTTGTGCATTTACTGTATTTTGCTTTTATGTTTACAAATCCGCAAGACAGTCGGGATATCGGTGTGGTTGATGGTGCCTTTGAGCGTGTAAAAACAAACAAATATCACCTCAGTTAGTGTTTTAAGCATTGTAAAATTAATCATATCACCAGTGTAAATAAAAACCAAGAAGATAATAAAAGAACGTTTTTTTGCTATTAACAACCCGGAGTTCAATTTCATTTTTGGTGGACATTTTGCTTTTCGTGTGTTCGGTCTCCGTTGTGAACAATTTTTTTGGAGAACTATAAGTGGGTGTTGGCTGAATCCGCACCCGTGCTTGGTGCCTAGCCCAACACTACCCACAATCCATGTACTGTTGCTGAGTTAATCCACGCCGAAAATGTAAAAAATAATGGCACGAAAATGTTGACGATTTAATTCCATTTTTGGGCCGAGATGAATCTTTTAAGTTACTGTAAACAACACAAATAGCGCTCGTATGTCAAAACGTTCTGAGTGCGTATAACCTCAAAAAAGTCCAACTTTACGACAAATCTGTCAATTGCCGGATTGCAACACTAGGGTTGCCAAATCCCGAAACATAAGAGGCCACCCTCGTATCAACTAAACCATATCGGTTCATCCGTCATGAACCGATCGGTTCCTATGGGCCGCCATATGCCCATCGAACATACACCAATCTTTCTGTGTGTTCTTGGTCCGACAATCCGTTGGTCCAAAAGGACACACCGGGCAACATGCTTGCTTGCACATCTGCAAGCCAAATTTCCGATGATCGATCGCCCAAGCGACAACCGATCATCGAATTGGACACGATCATGATTGTTATTCAAACAATCATACCAATGATCATGTCCCACGTACCGTTTTGCTAACGCAAACAATCTCCACCCTAGCTCTTGCCATGGTGAACAAATTTTCTGTTGACTTAATGTCACAGAAAAATCTATTGCCTACAACGGCATGGCTTTAGCCTTCATGTACGTTCATTTATTTGTACAGCTCCATGAACAATTACATGATCCGTTGCCTTATTGAGGAACGATCACCGCATCGGTCACATATAACGATTCTCACGATAGCTATCAACAGAACGCTTCTGTATACACAATGTATAAACAGAAGAAGCTATTTCAGCCTGCACGGCAATATTCTCTAGCATAAACCAATTGCTAGAATAAACAGACCAAACTTTTTCGGCCGCTGTCGAGCGACCATTTGTTTGCACAGCTTACTGGTTGAATTCCCTTCTTTGCATCCAATCTCCGATGTAATTGCGTACACCCATCCATCGGAACCCTTCCAGCGAGAACTCTCTCGCTGTTTCCTCATTGGCTGCTGCTTGAGAGGAAAATTCCGCGTCTCTCTCTCACCCACTCAGTGGAAGCCCACCCCAGCCATCACTGGCTGGATCTTCGGTGCGATAACCGCGGCGGTGGACTTCCCACAACCGATCGTCGAAGAGTCAGATCGTAACCACCGAGAAACGCACACGTATCGGGGATGTTGCGTTGTCGGAGTCACTAGAGTCAGAATTCATCGTTTCAAGTGCACACACGCACTGAGAGTTCGGGAGCCTTCATTTACCAATAGTAGTTGTTTTATAGTCGTCGCCTGTGGTGTTTAATTTGTTCAGCAGTTGAGTCGGCGCTTTGTGTCAGTGTTGTTCACAACGGATCTATTGTTCCGATTTATTCGATTCAGCGCGCAATCAAATTACTTGCAAGTTGTATAATTGTCTCGAGTACGAACTTGTAGTTTGAGTCCGAACGGCGATCTAAATTTAATCATTTACTACTGGTGTAATTGCCTCAAGTTTGACATTAAAAGTTTGATTCGGCAGTACGAGTGCCATGTATGTGAACTTAAAACTAATAACAGTGCGTTAGTGTACGACCTTGCTAAATATGTGTAACCTTTATAATTAGGGTTCTTAAAGGATATCCTTAGCTGCCAATATAAAATCATCACCAAACAAACCACGGCGTTTTATTTTTCCTTTCCTTTGAAGAACAATTTTCAGTGACATGCAGTGGAGTTTTACATTGGACACGTCAATAAAAGAACACATACGCCGGTGCACTCATACTCATACCCCCACATAACCTCGGAGCCGACTTCATCATAAGCAATACAATTCCGCCCCATATAAAACATGTGAGATTTATTCATGACCAAATTTCGGTGCTAAAAATACAGGGCCCAGGATACAATTATGTATTTATAAACGTACACGTCCCAACAGAATCTACATACGAAGAAACGAAGGACACGTTCTACGAGACCCTAGATGAAGTATTTGATGGGATCTCATCATTCGACATTAAAATCCTCTTCGGGAACCTCAACGCGAAATTTGGAAAGGAGAATATCTTCCAACCAACTATAGGTAAAGGAAGCCTACACGACGTTTCAAATGATAATGGAATCCAAATTATCACGTTCGCAGCGTCGAAAGATCGGATAGTGAAAAACACGATGTTCAGGCACAAGCGAATTCATAAAGCCACATGGATATCACCCTACGGCCTAAGGCGTAACCAAAAAGACCACTTCCTCATTGACAAAAGACACCACTCGAACATCCTTGACGCAAGATCATATAGAGGAACAGATTGCGACTCCCATCATCCTCTAGCGATCGGGCAAATTTCGAGTCGGCTCGCAGCAAACCTTCATGAGCAGTCACAGGAGATGAGCAAAAAGTTTGACACTGATCAATTAAAAGACCTGCTTAAAAGGGCTGAATATCAAGACGAACTAACGAATATATTTAGCATCCTAGAGAACGGGAGTAGTGAAGAAGAGAAAATCAATCATGTGGATACTAACCGGGCATCGATCAGAGACGTAATCAAACAAACAGCCCAAAAGGCGTTAGGATTTAAGAAAGCAACTAAATACAAACCTTGGTTTGACCATGAGTGCCGGACGAAGATCGAACAGATGTCAGATTTGAATTTGAGGAAATCGGAGCAGGTGGTCAAACGTGGAGGGAGAGTGCACAGGACAGGGAACGATGACGCAGCGGATTCGGTGCGGTCATGAACTTTCGGGTTTATATAGGCCAATAAATTAATAGTACATGTACCATAAAGTTTTACACATAAAAGTACTACAGGGAATGGAAATTATTTACATTCTACACATATAAATGAGGTAGAAATAATTCGAATAATTAAAGATTTTCTAGAACCGGCCGGACTAGAACTAGATTACCACAAAATGGAGGCACTCCTAATAGCTAGTCAAAACCGTGTGGGATATGCTAACTTCCACGACGGAAATCAGGTCATACAATCAAAGGAAGCGGTGAGGTACTTGACGAAGTCTATTGACTTGATACACAATAGACTAAGATTTAAGTTTCTCGTAGAGTATACGAGTAAGAAAGCTACAGGCGTACATGTATACAGGACACAGATCAACCACACAACTTCTGAAATCGTCCTCCTTGGCGATTTTAATATACACACCTCCGGCCGGTTGGTACACCTAACATAATCTACAAGGCTGGGAGGTTGGCGGAAATATTCGCTGCTAGCCGCAATTTGACTCAACTCGTGGAGGAACCTACGCGAGTGCCTGATGCCTCAGGTGATTATGCGAACACCCTAGATCTCTTTTCGACATCCGACCCGAGCGTTTATGCCGTGGAAGTTGCTGCGCCACTGGGAAACTGAGATCACTGCTTAGTACTGGTCGCGCAACCAGTTGTATTTTAAACAAATAACAGACTTACGCAACTTCTCGATGTTTGGACGTAAGGGGCTGTTAACTGGGACGATTTGCGAGATTTCTTCTCATCCCTTCTGTGGTCGGAGGTGTGCTTTTAAGACTGCTATGTTAACGCATGTGCAGGGTCGGTCATGGAGATTATTCTTTTTGGGATGGGGATTTACATTCCGCATCCCATCAAACGAAATTCATTTAATAAACCTTGGTTTGATAAAAAATGCCAGCAGATTAAAGTGTCAGAAAAAAGAGCATTTTAAACAATGGCGTTCCAATCCAACCGAGGACAACAGAACGAATTTTGTTAGAATGAGGAACGCGTGTAACCAGGCGAAGGTTACCGCGTGGAAAGGCTTACAACGACAGAGTGGCCAATAAACTCCTCGAGTGTCCAACTGGTTCGTTCTCTTCTGGTCAATGGTAAAAGCTCTCAGCAAAAACTTCGGTTCTTCCTCTTTTCTTCCGTTAGTGACGGGCAGCGGGTCACAAGTCACAAAAGATAAAATTAATGTGTTCGTGAATTTATTCTCCGTTCGCTCAAACCTCAACGCAGGTATTGTGGAGCCGCATATGATCGTGCCGGTACGGTCTTCGATGCGGGATGTGAGGTTCCGCCCACGTAGTATTCACGCATTCTACGTGGACTGGACTGTGGAAAAGCAACCGGCCCGAAGGGAATACCAGCAGTAGTCCTTAAGTACTGTACTCTAGAATTGTCGCCGGTTTCTGGGCAGACTCTTCCGCTTATCTTATGAACGGAGGGCATTTCTGACCTGGGGGAAGGTGGCTCAAGTTCAGCCAATCCCGAAGGAAGGGAAAAATTGTCTCCCACAAAATTACTGTCCGATAGCATTACTGTCTATATTGTCTAAGGTGATGGAAAAGGTCATAACTGCCGAGTTAATTAAGTATTTGGAGTGTAGCGGACTTCTGAATGGCAGGCGGTCGACGGGAGACCTCTTGGACCTTCTAACTGATATGGGCATCTCCGATTGAAGGACATGGTGAATCAAGGGCAGCCGCCTTGGATATCTCCAAGGATTTTGGCCGCGTCCGCCACAGGGCTTTGCTGAGCAAATTTCGTTCATACGGACTTTCCCAACAGCTTTGCGACTGGACGAAAAGCTTCTTCGAAAATCCATCGATCCGGGTGGTTCTGGACGGCCAGTTCTAGGATCTGTATTCTGTTAATTCCGGTGTGCCTCAAGGTTCTGTTTGGCTTCAACCTGGTTTTTGCCTCCCAAAAATGATTTGTTGGAGTCAATGGATAACCGAGTGTTCAGTTTTGCAGATGATAGTACGCTTGTTTCCTCTTTTTCGTGCGATCGGCCTATTATGGCATCAACTTCGCATCAGCTGAGATGTGACCAGATCGGCTCACAGAATCAGGATCAGTATAAGGTCCTTTGGCGGATTTGAATGTCGTTTTCAAATGTTTGATGATGCAGTGTTCCGCCGAACACTGTTAACCGCAGAGGAAAATACACAAGCGGAGCAAAACACGGTGGCAAAGAAAGCGACGAACTATCTTTAGGTGAACCAGGTCTGTTTATTTTACATAAATAAAACACGAACTATTTTTAGCGTACACTTTTGTTTATTAACATTGTTTATAATTCCGAGTTTACATCAAGTCACTATCCGTATTAAGTATTCCTGACGCTTTTACTGTAAGTTAACTTACGCACTTTGGACACACGTTAACTCGCCTCTCTCTTTATTTTTAACTTTTAAGTCGCGGTTACTTTTACTAGTGTATTCGTCTCGCGGTTCGATCTCCTCGGTCGGGTTCACTGTCCTCCTGCTCGACTACGCGATGCGAATCTTCGATATCGACTCTTTTGGTCCTTCAAAAGCGACTTCTCGTCCCTATGGTTATCACAATCAGACTGCCTCGCTATTCTCCTCAAAAATACCCTGATACAGATCGTATCTGTATCTATATCGAAAAATTTCCTTATTCCCCTTTGCTAACAGAATTTCCGAATTTCTGTTAGCAGCATATTATCGCATCCCCGGGGATATTTCGTAGATTCCTGCTGAGAAAGGGAAAGTCATCTTGCATACATTATTCGTTGGTGGTAGGATTTCATTTTCCACGGCCTTCTGTTTGCACAGAACATCTGGCGCGCAGGACGGAGATGATTGTTCGGGCGTACAGCCCGTGGTTGCTTGCCTTTTGCAAACACAACCGAAATCCATTAGATCCCTCTAATGGGTGTGAAATTTTTACAAAGGAATCGTGGGACCGGAGTAGTTCCTTTGGAATTGTGCGTTCGTAGGACGCTACAGTCCTGCAGTGGGAAAAGGCCAATCTCGTCGACTTCAATGCAACGAAGACACAATATGCCACATTCACAAATAAAAGTGGATCATCGGTTCCACAGCTGATGATCAATGGTTTGGAGCCCCGCTCCTAATTTTACCCTCGACCTACTTGAGAGCATACAGAGACGAGCGATTCAGCTAATTGGGGACATGGCGCTGACCTCGGGATTACAGTCACTATCACATCGATGGCGCGTAGCCGACCTCTTTCTGTTTACAGAGTCATGGGTACTATACTTCGGATATTCGTGGCAATGTTCCGCGCAATTCGGTTTATATTCGCTCCACAAGACAATCCGACGGTTCGCACCACTTCGGGGTTCATCTCTGCATCAGAACTCGTTCCGCTACAGACCAGGAAAGCTGTGGAATTCCCTCCCCGGCCGAGTGTTCCCAGAACATTACATCCTGCAACTGTCCGAAAAGTTCTACAGCGGTTATTTGGTTTCTCGGGGCGCCGACTCGGCACTAGAGGCTCGGCTCTCCCGGGAGAATTGAAATAAAAAACAAACAAAAAAAGTAGACCCGTTACCTGGGGAGATGCATCGGATCTTTAAAAGGAGAGCCGCATGGGTTGAATTGCTTGGTAGAATGGCGACGATAAAGCTAAAAGAAAAAGAAGCTTTTATTTCTTTATAATCGGCCAAATGAAACGAGACCTCAAAATGCAATTGGAGCTTTGAACTCATCCCATTCGTAGCGCTCACACTTACGCAGTTTTTGTCAGGCCACGAAACCTAAACCATTTTGGCCACCACAGTTCACTTTCTCGCTCTACAATGCGAAGAGCGAGAGGAAGACGCCGTTTTTGGGTACGACCACTGCACTGAATGGAGGAACAACCTCCTGGGGCCATGGCACCTCGGTGACTATATGATGTGGTCAGAGGAGCAAGGGCAAGCTACTCAAACTTGAAGGAGCAAGATGAGTATCCATACAAGAGGATAAGAAACTACCTTCAAAAACTAACCATCGGCGGAAAGAAAAAGCCAAAATCAATCCCGGTGGAGAGTGATCAGCGATGCAAGGTAGTATATTTTAGCATGTAGCAGCAATGTTGTGACATACTGCACAATTTTTTGAATCGTGCATGCCAAAAGATCGGACGCCCGATACTTTTAGAATATCATAAAGTTTGTGGCTCAACCGTTAAAAAAAGCCCAATGACAATTCCCGAATACCACTCCGATCGCTGAACTTCATTCGAAGTAAGTTTTTCTCTCCATACGATGGGATTATTGCGGAGTACTGTTTTCTTATCCAAACCGATCGATGCGAATGTCTTCTGTACGTAAGTAACAAAATTGAGCTAGGTGTTGCACCAGAATTTCCCAGAAGCAGTCATCGCAAAGATGTTGTGGCGGTTCTACGAACCACATAAGTCGGTTATTTATATGTTGAGATATCGTCGTTCCACCAAGGAACATACTCACCCATATCCATTACTCGTGCCTACAGACACATTCCTCAAAAGTCCTTCCTTCCGCCTGAAACAAAGGTAACATGCCAAAATCCCAACATTGAATTCAATAGTAAAAACCAATCGAACTTAACGTTCAAAATTTCCTAATATTGAATTCAATGCATCCATTCAATGCATCTATTCAATGCATCCATTCAATGCATCTATTCAATGCATCCATTCAATGCATCTATTCAATGCATCCATTCAATGCTTCCATTAAACGCATTTTTCTGAAAACAAACAGAATAACGCATATCTCCTCATGTAGCTAATAGCAATTAGCACCCTAAATTCCTGGCAAGATCTCAAAACTCAGAAGCGCGGCGATTCGCCCGCTTGCACAGAATTCTTGCAATCATAAACATCTTAACGCCAATTTCACGCCAGATCTTTATGACTTTGAAATGCGATCTAGAAACCGATACCAAATCCCACAGTTCCTTTGTTACCCATCTGAAGCACACAAAAACTCTTGTTGTCGTAAGCCAGATGTGTAACGCAAACAAATCCCATGAAAGGACCGAGAAAGAAGTGGCGGTACACTTGATCCTTCGAAAAAAGATTCCGATAAGAAGATGGAAATATGAATCCAGATGAAAAGTTCTCTTACAGGTAAGAGAACGAGAATAATGATCATGTTGGAAATTGTTTTTACAGATAAGATGATGGGAACGAAAATGGAAAAGAAACCGAACAAGGAGGTGATCGGCGAGGCAGACAGGCGAACAGAGAATCGAGACGAGTTTTGATTTTACGACAGTGGTTTGAAGACGCGTTCAAGTGTATTAAGTCCTCGAGTTTTCTTTTGTCACAACCGAGCAAATAATATATATTTTTAAAATCGTTGTTTTTGAAAAACCATTGGACAGTTTAATAGAGTAAAATTAGTTTATTGTAACAGTGTCGAACTAAATAAAATTAGACAAAATCCAACCAAACGAAACACTTGTGGTGAGAATTATATGAGCCGATTTAATAAAGGCAGCTTAAACTAAGGGTAATTCACGGACATGTTAAATAATAAGTTAATTAATAAACTGGGGTAATAAATCGAATGTGTACTTAAAAACAAATTTGTAAGACATACCAATCTATATAAAGTGAAGACCAAAAGAAAAATAAATCGTAAATAAAAATAAAACAATGTTATAAAGAGATCGTTTGTACAGAGTTTCGTTTGCGTCAAATCCGCTCCGGTGTTGTTTTGTTTCTCGGTGAACAGTGTTCGGCGGAACACTCCAGCAGTGACTCCCAAAAATACGCTAAAATGTCATATTATACGCTAGGTCACACTCAGAAGGAATTACAATAGTTCGACCCACTGGGATGTTTTGTTCCACCCACTGTATTCAATAGATCTTGATCAACAGATTGCAAAGGTCCTTTAATGAAAGTTAAATCATCAGGCAGCTAAAAAACGATTAGATTTCTGCCCATAGACTCAAAACCTCCTACTATGGAAATATAATAAAATCACAGCATAGATGGACAGATTCCTTCAACAAAAGCGGAGAATATACCATTGAATAAAATTCATTGGAGTAGATAACTCCTAGTTGTCATCGATCAATTAATCATATTTGAAGGATTATTATTGAAATCGAACAAAAATTAACTATATTATTCATTATTTTCATCGTATGTCTTAAGGTAACATCCTATATAAAGTTGCCCGAAGAAAACAACTTTATATAGGGTTTTCCAATAGGGACTTGGCAACTTTGAATTTAATTTGTGAACGCACCCTTTCACTAATTATCGAACTGTCACTGTCATTATCATTATCATTAAGTACTCCAGCGAACAACATCTGGAATTTATAAAAAATTACTACCGAAATTTGGAGTCGGTGACCGCAACTTTAAGAGCGTTAACTCCAATTTTCGGTCGTAATTCTCGCCCTAGTAGAGAGGCAGTAACAAGTTTAGTGCAACAATTTGAGTTTACATATTCGTTGTGTGATGTTGCCGTGCCAGTGAGGCAACGGGTTGGTCGAAGTGTTGAAAACGTCGCTGCCGTTCAGGCGTCCGTAGCAAACAATTCCACGGCGTTCTCAAGAAGTGGGCATCGCCCAGACCACTTTATGGCGAATTTTGCGTAAGAATCTTGATTTACACGCATACAAGATCAAGCTGACTCAAGAATTGAAGCCGATGGACCATTTGAAGCGACGTACGTTCTCCGATTGGGCTCTGGAAAAGATGCACCAAGATGATGAATTTCATCGCAAAATCATCTTCAGTGACGAAGCTCATTTTTGGCTCAATGGGTTCGTCAATAAGCAAAACATGCGTTATTGGTGGGGTGAAAATCCGCATGTGCTTCATGAATCACCACTTCATCCACAAAAAATAACTGTTTGGTGCAGTTTGCATGCCGGCGGCGTCAGTGGGCCATATTTTTTCGTCGACGATAACGATCGTCACGTACTGTGCATGGCCCTCGTTATCGCGCCATGATTACCTATTGTTTTTGGCCCGAATTGGAAAATATGGACTTGGGCGACATGTGGTTTCAACAGGACGGTGCCACAAGTCACACAGCACACGATACAATCGATTTATTGAAGAGTAAGTTTGATGAGCGTGTTATCTCAAGAAATGGGCCAGTCGGTTGGCCTCGTCGTTCGTGCGATTTAACGCCTCTAGACTATTTTCTTTGAGGCTACGTCAACTCATGGGGCTATGCCAACAAGCCGATGACCTTGGAAGAGCTCAGAGCCAACATTGAACGCGAAATAGCAGCCGTTTCGGCGGAAATGTGTGGCCGATTCATCGAAAATTGGGTCCAACGAATCGACCGCTGCAAACGTGCCCGCGGTGGCCATATGAACGTAGTCGAGTTCCATTCATAAATGTTTTGATTGTACTTCAAGCCGATAATAAAGTTTTTGAAATATCTCAAATGGTTTGCGTTTTATTTAAAAAAAAAAAAATTGTCAAGTCCCTATTGGAAAACCCGATATAATGAAAATATATAGCACCCTGGTTTGTAGAGTAAAACGTATAATACCAAGGGTCAGCCACTACAAGTGAATCCATCTTATATTGACCGCTCTATTTCTGGCATAAACAAAATGTGAACTTGGGACAAAGTAAGGTTATCAAAAATCAGCATACTGTGGGCTATTTGTACTGCAAACTCCCCTACATATATTCACTTTAACATTGGCTGTTTGTGTTGTTATTAACCTTGAACATTTTCAGTACTCTTTTAGATATTTATTTTAATATTACAGGATCCTTTGTGTTTCGTTTGTCGTACAGCATAACCTTCACTACAAGACTCCCTCTAGCTTTAGCATTGCGTCTAAATTGTACCACTCAAAGGAAGAATCCATTTACGATTCTCTCTAACTTTTAACATTTTGCAATAGGCAAAAAAAGGACCCAGGAAAATGAAAATCAAAGGTTTCGAACAAAGAGGAAAACCAACAACTTTTTCCCTTTCTGGGTCGAAACAACGAATCCCTACATTTAGTGCGCACTAAATAATTAATTAAGCGGCAAGTACGCAATATACTTTCCTTTCTTTTCCTTTATATATATTTTTTTATTGTTGACTCTTCACAAATTTACAAAATTTCTTACAGGCGAATTGGTAAAGTTTTGAACAGAAACTTTTCTACGCAAAAATCTTTGCTTCATCTTGTGTTGAATTTGGTACTTTCCATAAATTCGGGGAGGTGTGATGAACTTTTGACGGAGGAAGTTTTACGATATTTGATTTCAACTTACTAGGCTTTCGGTTCTACATCCTTTCACAACGTGTTCGTATTTACGTTTATATCGTGGTGGTGAATTGAATGAATTTACTTTATATTCTGTTCAAAATATTTGCCGCTTTTTAAGTGATGTTTCTTTTATAAAAAACTATCTGAAAGAGTGTTTAGGGTTTACTGTTAACATTCTTTAATGTTGTAACGGCTGTACTTCTCAATTGATGTATAACATCAAAGACATAGAGAACTGGAGGACAGGAAAAAGCCAAGGGGGAGCAATGGGTAAAACTGATCAGTCCATAAATGGAAATAAAGTGTGGAAAGCAAACTGAAGTGAACGCAAACGAAGCCAATCTGTCGAGTTACACTAATATTAACAAAGGCTACAATTTCTTTTATTATACTTTCCCACGTTTTTAGCGATGCAGATAGTTAAATCCAACCCGTAAACTAGCCAACACTCTGTTTATTGATGTATTAATAAAGTTGCTCACTCCATGTAAGGCTTATCCAATGAGCATAGTACAATATGTAGAAAGCTTTTTCTTTGCGTAACATTTAGTAGATGTAAAGAGGTAAAGCATTATAATACTCACTCCTTTCTTTCTGTTCTATATTCCTTCTTTCCACTTTTATGTCTGCACTATTTTTATGCTAGCAAAAGTGTAAGAGCCTGGAAGGTACTATATTATCTTCTTCCCTAAGTTTTGTAAACGTACTAAAAAGTTCTTTGTGTTCTCAAGGACTTGTGAATTCTGTTTCCGAATGTACTCACAGCTTAGCATAAAAGGTTACTAAATGTAAGATGGATCCCACCATCAACCACTCGAAGAGATACGACTCCAGCAAGTTATAAGCTCCTTGAAATGGCCGGAAAAAATCCCTGACTTTCATTGGGAACTTGGCTGATAGACAGCTCGAAGAAGTTGAAAAAGGTTGCGTATCAATACCCAGGAACACGGCGCATCAAACAACAATGTAGCGATTTCTGAGAAAAAGTTACGATGGAGCATTAATTGGTCTATTTTCAGAAGGGCAACACGACCGCCATGTAATTACACACTTCATGAGAAGACGTTACGATCGAACACTAATTGCTCGATGACCAGAAGGACTTTCCAATACAATAACTGCATACAGAGCAACTGATGATGATGATGATGATGAATTACACCTTTATTGTACAATAATTTAACAAGTGTTTACTCAGGACTAAACTTTTCTTATTCATAAAATAATATACTGGCTCTTACACGATATAGGTTTGTGTAATGTCTTTCGGCGTACAATAATATTTTTATATTTTTATATATTTTCTGTTAGCTGAATATTCTCCATCCTTTTTTTTTGTAATAACATAAGAAAAAAGAAAATATTAACAAAAATGTTAATATACAGAGATTTTATAACGAAAAGGAATAGGAAACTAAATGAAAAATGGAAACGAAAAGGAAGAATAAATATATATGAAAAGGGAAATGGGGAATGGGAAGGGAAAGCGTAGCGTCTGAAGATCTTACTATATTTGGGGATGTTAAGACCTTTCTTCATTGTCAATCCACAACCAGTTGCAATGGGATCGGTCATTTAGAGATTTATCTCGATTGCCTCTTGCTATGCTAAAGCCCAAGTGAACTGCAGTATTAGATTTTTCACTGTTTTAAAGAATTCGTTTGTCCCTGTGTGGTATTTCTTGTAGGGGTTTTTATTTTCAGGAAGCGTGTCTCCTGGTCCTTAAAAGGACAAGGCGATCTCTCAAAATTTTGACCGCTCCTGAAAATTTGTCCTACAAAAGGGGTCGTTGCCGTGCTTCCTCTGAATTCAAAGGGAAGAGCAACGTCCTTTGATTCGGCCTTCGTCCTGATGTCTTCACTTGGTCTTCCGTGGGGGCCAGGTGATATTTAGATATCCGTCGTCCATAAAAAATGAAAACACGTCTTGTTTCCTTTATGAATATGATTTTATTATATTATTCAGGATTTTCCTGGGGTACTTCCTCCAGGGACTGTGAATTTAGACTGCGGCCTTTCTCCTGGGGTACTTTCTCCAGGGAGAATGGACGGTATTATACTGCGGCCCGGAGATCACTTGACTATTCGTTTATAAAGGAAAAGGAATCGAAAATTGTATCCCAAAGATACACATTTTCGTGCAACAATCTCGATCTTTTGGATATTTCGAGGGAGATGTTGTATTTACATAAGATAAGAAATCAATTTCTTGAATTCTTATGAAACTATCGCGCAGATGTGTGAATGTATCTGCTTTTGAGTTTTTTGTTTGTTTAACTCAATGGAATTTTTGGGATAGAGATAACGATCTCTGAATTTTGGATTTGGGTGATTCTGTGGAGCAATTGTAGAACAATAAACGAATATTGGATTCGTTTATTGTGAATTTTAAATTTAATTTTGACTTTGGATTTAATTATGCCGTGGGGGCAAATGTTATGCGATAAACGAATGTTTGATTCGTTTATTGCGAATTTTGGTTTTTTTCAGGTTTTGATAGGATTTTGGGTTTTAGGGTAATATTGCTGGGATTTTGGATTAGGAATGGGGAAAAGGGTGGTAGGGCTTTTTGGAGCACTACACCTGCACCACGAAAAGCGTGGTAAATAATCGGAACTCCATCCTTGTCTTGGATGAGACCTTTTCTATCCGAAAAGAGAGGAGACGCTTCAGGTGGGATAACCACATTTTGGAGTGTAGTCTCCAGACACATGTCATTGGGGTAGTATGCTCCCGAGATAAGATTATTTTCGCTGCATATTGCCCTTGCAATGTGACCACGAATAATTTTGATAATTCAATTGTCTATCCTATTCAATCCTGATTTGTCATACAGTGTCTTATTAGGATATAATTTCCTGTATTGAGACTCAGGTGTTCTATGTAATCCGCTCTGTTTCCGATGTCGAGGTTAGAATGAATGGATTCATTCAGTCTGTGCACTGCCTCGAAACAGGCGTCAATTGAGTCCGCTTTCTCTTGCGGATCCGTATTACGTCCAAAACACCCACCCGTTAATACATGCCTCTTTGGAGCCCGTCTCCACCAATTAATTGCGGTACACGCAAAAGCATCCACTGAAAGGATGAAGCACTCCACAAGCCCTAGCATTGCCCCATACATTAAACGGCCCAATACCAAAATTGATGGCAACTCAATTTGCCCATATTGAATTCAACATAAATCCAAGACGTGATATACGAACCAAATGTTCAACACGTAAATCCCCTGGATCAAAATCTGCGAGCCAGATGACCAACTCTCAAGTAAAGTTGGTTTTTTTTTCTTTATTTTTTTTTTAGTTTTTAAACTACATTTATTTTCCTAATTCTTTTTACATGTATAATATTAGGGGTAAATGTTAAACCCTTTTCTACAATCACAATCCTTAAATTAACTTACTGGCTCTATGCGAGCTCTCTAAATTACACATTACAACTTGATTTTTATATATGCCTTTCGGCGTACATCTTTTTATTTTGTTTCTTATATATATATATATATATATATATGTATATCTGAAATAAGTCATATATTAGAGGGACTCCACGTTTACATCTATATGTATTTATTATCATTACAATTTTTTTTTATTTTTTATTATTACAACAAACAAAAACTTCAAAACGAATCGAATAAAGCATAAAATAAGAAATAAAAAATGAAATAAAATAGCTACACAAAAGTAATTGGGAAAGCTGGACAGGGGGGGGGGGGGGGGGGGGGGGGCAAGAGGAAGGAGAGCGTTGCTCTTGAGAGGCATACTATATCTGAGGAAGTGAAGTCCTCTCCTCGTTGAGAAGCCACCACCATTTGGGAGATGTTCGATCTGTGGCTGATTTATCTCTTTCACTGATCGCCGTGTTAAAACGCATACGGTCTGAGGCATTGGAGATATCACTATCATGGAGAATTCGTTTGTCCCTCGCACCACGGGATAATGGGGACTCCATGCATGTCTTGGATAAGGCCTTTTTGATCCAAGAAAGGAAACGCTTCTGGGGGAATAAACCCATTCTGGAGGGTATTCTCCAGACACATATCATTGGGATAGAATGCTCCCGAGATAAGATTATTGTCAGTGCACATTGCCCTTGCTGTGTGACCACGAATAATTTTAATTATAAAATTGTCTATCCTATTTAACCTAATTTGTTATACAGAATTTTGTTGGGATAGAATTTTTTGCATTGTGACTCTGGTGTTCTATAAAGTCCGAGGCAGGAACGCAAACACTGCCGTTCGAACACACGAAACTTCTCCATATAAAGTGGAGATATATTATACCATACTGGACAGCCATAAATCAAAACTGGTCGGATGAATGCCGAGTACGAAATTATTTTGACTCTGGGGTCAAGAAGACTACTCCGGAATGGACTTCTTATCATAGAATATGCGCTTTTATCTGCGGAGAGGGACGCTGCTACGTGCTTGTCAAAATATAAATACTGGTATAGCCAGATACCAAGGTATCTAACTACAGTTTTCACTTGCAGTGGAAGGTTATTGTTACCTACAATAGAAAAGTGTTTCCAGTTGTATTTTGTATCCCTCGAGGCCCTGGACAGGGGCGTTCTGAAAAGGATAGTCTCGGTCTTCTGGAAATTAATCTTTAGTTTCCAGTCGTCGCAAAAACCTTTTATTTTGTTGAAGTCATCTTGAAGGTCTATTGATGACGTCTATTTTTCCTCCTATTCTGTACACCACTATGTCATCGGCGTACGCAATGGCGTTTTCGAGAAAACTCACTAGATCACTAGTGTAAATATTGAATAGAATGGGAGAATTCACAGCTCCCTGCTGTTAGCCATTTTTAATTTGGAAGGTCTTGTTGGAGAGTATGTCCCCGCATTTCACCACAAAATGTTTGTCCATTATCATATCATAAATAATGTATAGCAGATATTGCGGCATACCCAGGTTTGTTAACTTATAGACAAGTCCTTCTAACCATACGGTGTCGAAAGCCTTTTCAAAGTCAACCAAACAGGCGCCTGTACATTGTCGCTTTGCCTTGTTCCACTGTATATCGGAAACAAGTTTCGTCGCTGCATGAACTGTATCATGTCGCGCTCGAAAGCCAAACTGCTTGTTGGGGATGATATTGTTTTCATCACACCAACCTATCAGTGCTTTGTTTATAATTTTTTCGAATACCTTGCTGATGTTGGGAAGCAGGCTGATCGAGCGCAGACTAGCTGGATTGCTCTTCTCCTTACCCTTTTTGGGGTTAGGGTGGACTACTGCAGTCTTCCAATGGGTTGGATAGTGTGCATTGTTTAGAGCGTTGTTAAACAAAGTAGTGTATATGTTCACTGCTTCGCAAGGCAAATGCCTTAGAACCACATTTGGAATGCTATCTATTCCAGATGATTTCTTATTTTTTATTGAGCTAAGTATGTTTCTAAGTTCATCCTTGCGCACAAACATATTTGTATTTTCATTTCTGACGGGAGAATCCGCCCTATTATTTTCGCCGAATGTGATGAAACTACGGTTTTCGGATCGCCAGTTGTGAAGTTGATTGCGCAGCGAGCAATGTCTTTGACGGGCATTGCTTTCAATTTCAGTGTTAGCATGAACTGATTCGTTAACTCTGTACACTGCTTCGAAACAGGCTCCAATTGCATTCGCTTTCTTTTGCGGATCTTCGACTACTATTACGTCATCATTGGAGTTGATGTGCTCTAAGGTGAGTCCTGCGTTCAGCATTATCTGACAATTCTCGGGAGTCCGTGGAATTCGGAGACAGGGAATGTCATTGTGATCTTTTCTTCGACATATTTTCTTGATTTGTGAAAACATGTTCGGTCCGTTTGCTTGGACAGCTCGAATTCTGTTGCTCCACTCCTCATTTATTACTGCTCGGTAATTATCCCGGATCAGTTTTTGAAGATTTTTAACCAAGGACTTGATTGTTTTGATTTCATTTCTATTTGGGTCACGGAACTGCCTATAGCACAATTTCAGCTTTGAGAGCAGGGTGTTCTTTTGCCTATACAAAGCATCGATAGTTGCATTTCCGAATCGGTGGGTATAGCCATCCATATGAGCTACTCTGGGGATGGAAACATTCATTGTGTTAGTAACAATATCGTTCATAGTTAGGAGGTAATGATCGATTTCATCATTACGAAGGTTTCTATTAGTCGGTGGGTCTATGCCAATGTTGCGTATTTCTCTTTTTACTATGCGATCGAAACGCGACCAATGTGCTTTTCGGAAATCGAAAGAGTGTACGTGGTCGTACTGCTCAAGTAGATGGTACTCGTTTGGCACGTGTATTACGGCTCCAAGTCCGTACTCGCTATCGTACTCAATTGTGCGAAGACAATTTCGAGTAGTTACCTCGGTATCTGGTAACTGAATTCGATCATCTGTCATAAGTAAATCCAGGAAAGAGTTACCCGTTGGATAAGACGTACAATAGCGTACAATTCTAGTTTATGCTCGATCACATTTGTTTGCCACCAATCAAACAAGGCATTGCCTCTGGAGGTCAGATTGCCCCAGGCACTGTGCTTGGCGTTAAAATCACCTGCCATTAAAAAGTAATTGTTTTCCGAATCTAACTTTAGACTTCGGAAAAGCGTATCGATTTCACTGATAAATTGGGTACCTTGAACAGATTCAGGAGCGTAAGCAGCGACTATATATAGATGCCTTTGACTTTTTAGCGGAATGTCTATAGTGCATGCCTCTAGCACCTGGAATTTGTGTATTTCCGCGCTGTAAACGACCTTATGGTGAAGACCTTTCTTAACTAAGATAGCGACCCCACCCCCTCGAGTAGAGTGTGGTCGATCTCGTCTAATTATGTTATAATTTTTGTAGCCCATTTTGTGCCTTTGGTTTAGCTTCGCTAGCCAAGAGCACATCTGGGCATTCGACTTGGAGCAGATTGCCTAAATTATCCCTTCTTTCGATGTGGATTAGTGAATTTACATTCACAGCTTCAATGTTTAGGTTAAGTTCAGACGGATGGTAGAAGATTTTGATGTGGAGAGTTATTTGAGAACAGGGTTGAATAGAGAGTATATATTCGTCCTTTTTGTTCAGTCACTGTTTTTTGAAATTCGGCAAATTGTCCTTGCATGGTTAATAACATTGTTATTATTTCCGAATGTGCCTCTGGTGCTGGTATTTTCCCATTACCATATGTATGTTCCATGGATGCTGGTTGCTTAGGAGCAGCGGCCATTTGTGCATATGACACACAAGGAGCCACGAAATTGTTGTAAGAACGAGTTTTCATTTTTTTCTGTTCTTCAACTTGTTTCTTTTTGAATTCCAATGTTAATTTCATTTGTTGAAATTTTTACAGAGGACACAGGACAGTGTTTTCCTATCTGGAATCTGTTCCTTGCCCAAGGAGCATTCACCGATGATATGGTCGGAGAGGCACTTTACGCACCTGAATTGCATGTGGCAGTTTGATGACGCGTGCCCGAAGCGTTGACAACGCATACACTGCAATACGCGATCGATTTTTCTAATTTTTTCCCAACTTATTGTTTGGTGGTTGAGGTGTTTGATGTATCGGAGAGCATCAACTTTACTGTTGGGACTCAGTGATACTACAAAGAAAGGCAATTTGCAATTGCGTTTTCTGGAGTTGGCGGTAGAGAAGGGTTTCACACCTGTAAATTTTAAATTCTCGGTTTCGACATTTTTTAATTCCTCTAATACCTCCTCAGGGGAAAAACATGGATCAACGCCTTTTAGGAGCATGGAGATTATTTTCTCCGATTTCGGGGTGTACGTGTAGTACTCGCTTTTTGTCCTACCCAAAGCAGTCATTACTTTGCGATAACCTTCAATATCATCGCACATTAATTTTATTTTAGAATTATTAATTTTTTTTGTTTTGAAATTTTTGCAAGTTAACTCACCTGATTTTATAACGTCCTTTGTTTCCATGGACGTAAGTATTATAGGCGGCGCCTTTTCCTTTTTGTTGGTTACGATGTGCTGCTTTGTTTGCTGCTTCTGCATCTCGATTCTTTGCTGCCTTTTGTTTGCTTCCTGGTGTTGTTCCTAATTTTTCCGTTGTGCTGTTGTATTTTCTTGGCTTTGTTGTTGCTGCACCAGGTCTTTTAATTTGAGGATTGCTTCTCTTTGTTTATTGAGTTCCTCTTTTTTTGTGTCAATATCCGCAAGGAGTTTTTCTACTTCCGCCGGATCTGTTGCAGTACCTGTGATATTGTTTTCTTCCTCAGCAGGTAATGCGATTTCACTTGGATCAAGGTCAACCAATTCGTTGAATTGGTTGCCTGCGCCTGTGTATTCATTTTTCTTTCCTCTTGCATTTTTTTCGCCGTCTGAATTTGGCTTGTGCCGCTTTGTGATAATACTCGGCTGACGGTCGAGTCGGCTCCGTGTCATCGCTTTCAGGTCTGCCTGGCCCCTTTCCATGAAAGGCGACGAACTCTTTAGCACTTTTTTTTTTTTTTTTTTAAACAACCGCTCTCAGTGGCGGCCACACTGTGTAATCCACACTTGTTCACTTACACTCGCGCGACGAATTTATTCATTTTTTTTTCTTTTCTTTTGCTTTCTCCTGTTGTCAGGTATACGTCTTATCTCTTTGACGTGTTGGTAACGACTGTGAAGTAAAGCTGGTAAAAAGCATAAAATGCACGGCCCCGCCGTTTCCTTAATTCCTATTCAAGGAAACATTTCCTATACGGAACATAGGACGGCCATCGTAAAAACACTCGCTGAACAGCAATACCCATAAGATACAAAAATATCTTTCGCTCCGTTGTTCAGTAAAAAAGAAATTTTCAAGTCTGGGCACTGTTAAAAATCCCAGGTAATACTTAAGGTATTCTAGACGGTTGCCGATCCAAGGTAAAATACCTAAGGGTGAGACAAAGGATGCACGGGCCCACAAAAGAGATCCTAATACAAAGGATCTCGAGTGTGATTATCGCAACACGTTGCCTTGTGTTAACAAAAAAGAAAAAGGTTTTCCTGCGATCAAACGATCGGAAAGCGAATAGGAGTTGGTTTTTAATACTTGACCGAGACGGTCATAGCAGTTGGTACGGGACTATTGACCAAGACGGTCATCGAAAAAAAAGAAGACTTTTGGTGTTGTGTTCGTGGCGGTGGTATATGCTGAGTAAATTTATAAGTTTCAGTTTCGTCTAGTTAAAAATAAAAGAACAAAAATATATTTTTATTCGCTCCCAAGAACATAGTGTCAGTTTGGTTTATTTAATAATAAAAAGGAATAAAAACATTTGATTTAAAACTCCGAAAATTCGACCTTATTTGTGAATAAAATCCGAAAGCCGAAAGTCAAAGGACTATATTAAATACTTGACGCAGAGACACCGATTTCCCCAACCCGGACACCCCTGGAGACAATCGACGGCCAGCAACTACAGCTGGTAAGAAAAACAAAATAACAGGTCAATTGAAAAGTCCCCGGCCTGACACAGATGGCGGCACTAGAATTAAATCCATATGATTTGTAGTTAGCCCTAAACTTCAAAAGACGCGTGTATAAATTCGACAGATGTCGGATCATTATTTTGTGAATTATAGTATTTTGAGTGAAGCAACTTCTGTTATTGTGAAAAAAATTGATAAAAAGGAATTTCGCGTGTTGATAAAATATTGCTTTTTGAAGGGAAAAAATACAGTTGAAGCAAAAACTTGGCTTGATGACGAGTTTCCAGACGCCGCCCCAGGAAAATCAACCATCAAGGATTGGTATGCTAAGTTTAGACGTAGTGAAATGAGCACCGAAGACGGTGAACGCAGCAGACGCCCAAAAGAGGTTGTTACCGACGAAAACATTAGAAAAATCCACAAAATTATTTTGAATGACCGTAAATTGAAATTGAATGAAATTTTCGTCGAATAAAGAGGTGATCGCCGAAACTGAGGCCTATTTTGAGTTGCTTCACTCAAAATACTATAATTCACAAACTAATGAGCCGACATCTGTCAAATTTATACACGCGTCTTTTGAAGTTTTGGACTAACTACAAATCATATGGATTTAATTCTAGTGCCGCCATCTATGTGTCAGGCCGGGGACTTTTCAATAGACCTGTTATAAGTTATTACTACAACCATTGCCGTCGGCCCACGACGCAAAATATAAATAATATAAAATCCTCGACTACTATTAGTTCTTCGTTGGAGTTGATGTGTTCTGAGGGGAGTCCTGCGTTCAGCAGTATTTGATAATTCGCGGGAGTCCTTGGGACTCGAAGGCAGGGAATGTCATTATGATCTTTTCTTCTAAGTACTTTATTTATTTACGGAAACATATTCCTACGACTGGTTTTAATGGAGAAAATTTTGTGTTTCCATTCTTCATTAATTACTGATCTGTAATTGTCACGGCTCAGCTTTTGAACGTTTTTAATCAATGACTTAATTGTCTTTATTTCCTGGCTATAAGGATCGCTGATCTGTCTGTAGAGCAATTTCAGCTGAAAACACTGAGCAACTGCTTGTAGGACAGTAAAACACGAGGACGATTGCCGTGTGTAAAATGGCATAACGGCCGAACAATTTTACGCTCTAGTTGAGTACGATATTTGAGTTCCTTAGGAATGTGTAGATTCCCTTCGCTATTAATTCTTATAAATGTCAACTCCCTTATTTCGCTATCAAGCCGTGTGATATTCTCCATCTTCATACAGGATAACCGGACAGACGTGGTTTTTGTAACTGAAACTAGGTTGCATACATGTCATCGCCCCGATTTCCCAAACTTTTCCATGATTCGAAGAGATCAAACCCAAACTGGCGCCCCTACCATCAACGGAGATGGCACCTTTCTAATAGTTCATAGCAGAATACGCCATAAAGCTATTTACCTCCCACATTTTGAGTCCACAACGGTTTCCGACTAATAATGGTAGAGTGACTACATACTTCGTATACCACTTGCATAAAACCAATAATGGCCCCATTAATCTCGAAGATATCGGCAAATTAATAAGGTCTTCGAGCCATACACCATTCATCATAGTCGGTGATTTTAACTCCAGGCATCAAAATTGGAACAACTCCGTCTCTTGCCCAAATGGCACGAAATTGTACAATTGGTACACCGAAAACTCGCTTACACTCAACATCAAAATAGTCGCACTTACAGTTGTTAAGCGATGAAATTCAATTCTGGACATATTTTTTGTGTCCAAAGACCCCCAAAGCACTCCTCCCCAAGTATCGGCGGGTGTATCTGACCACAACGCTGTGACCACGTTCATGTGCAGCTATCGAGCATCACGGTCTCATATCAGATCATCATCATCATCATCGGCACTACAACCGGGGACCGGTCTTGGCCTTATTTAGCAAGTCCTAAGGCTTGTTAAATTTTCCATAATGATTTATTTTTTCTGGGCAAGGTTATTAGTCTTGCGCCAGAGGCTCCCCGACGGGGAATCGAACCCCGGTCTCCCGGGTGACAGGCGGGTATACTAACCACTATACTATCGAGGAGCCCCCTCATATCAGATACATACCCGATTATGGGCGCACAAATTGGGACAACATCACTGTCACATTGAACGGAAAACTCCAACTTTCTCTTCCCGCCGACAGGAACCTAACGACGGCTGAGATAAATAACAGTACAGCCCAACTTGACATCATTCTATTTGAAACTTCGAGGAATCATGTCCTGAAGTACAAACTTGAAAAGCCTTATCAGATTCCCCATGCCGACTTGGCTCTTCGTCTCATCCGGGAATGTATAGATCTCTGCAGAATGAAATATCGTCACCGCTTTACGCAAAGGGAGCCATTATTGCCATCCATCATTCACAATAGTGGTACACTTGTGGGGTTTTATGTAGTGGGTATTTAAGTCTCCTAGTAATGTGCCACAGGGGCACAGGTTCACTAAGGGGTCCCGACGAGTCGTTTGGTCGAAACGCCAACCCCGCCTAACTACCGGGACACACCTGGACACTTCGTCCACTCTTGGTAATAAACGATTTCTTGTTTTTAATGAAAAACCTAAAAGTCACTCGGTTTTAAAGGTTCTTTATTTTCGAAAACTTAAAAGCCAAAGTCACTTGGTGATACAGGTTTTATGTTAACAAACTTAAAAGTGAAAGTCACTTAGCGGTACTGGTTATATTTTAACAAAGTTTAAAGTCAAGTCACTGGGTGATAAAGGTTTTATTTTAACAAACGTAAACGTCAAAGTCTATTAACGATACTGGTTATATTTTAACAAACTTAAAAGTCAAAGTCACTTAGCGATACTGGTTATATTTTAACAAATTTAAAAGTCACACCACTGGGGCAATCTTAACATAACACACAACACAAATTTTGTCCTCAACTCCAGGCACTGTTTTATATAAGAACATTTAAATTTCAACATTCAAGGAGATTTCTGCTTTCACACAGCGACTTGCTCTCTCGACTGTTGTGTCTACGCACCGTACCGTGCACACCATCACGTAGACAGGAATTTAGGTGTTCGTACGATGGCAACTGCGTACAGCAGCTATGCCAATCGTGCCAATCGATGGAGGCTCAATAGGTCGAACTTTCGGATGTATATTTACATTAACGCGGATTCGGTGTCCTTTGGCGGCCAGTCGCAAGATATGATGTACCTGTCGGTCGGACGACCGGCCGACGCGCACGAAGACAAAAACAGGGGAATATTTCCTGCACGTGTGTAGTGGAATTCATTGGAACATATGAACATTGACATGCTTCGGGTTTCATGTCGGTTACTTGGTGCTATAACCGAATTGTTTTTCAGGAACATGATGCGACGCATGCAACCATGCCCCTGGGGGAAATGTTTGAAGATGCTAATGCAATTGCATTAGCGAATGATAATGATTTTGCTTTAGGAGGAAGGTTTTTCGGGTAATTAATAAAAAGGTAAGTAGTGGCGTTCAGTGGAATCGCCACACACTGATAAAACATGGATTCTAAAGCAATCGTACCCGACAATTGGAAGACAGACCGAAGGGTATTCAGATGGACCAGAAAGTTCACAAAAACGTTAAGAGGTTATGTGGCACTTCTCGTATCACTGGTCCAATCATCCACAACCGTGTTGTTGTCAATAATGGAACCAATAAAGCAAACGTCATGGGTGAGACTTTTGACACTAATCACCGGGTCATTCTCGAGGAGGGCGACCATGATACTTGTGCAATCATTACTTCAGAGGTCCCCAATAAATTAGACAACTTTAACGAGCCAACTGTTATCTTCAACTTAGATAGCAGTGCACACTTCTACGACACACGTGACCAAATACCCGTCAGTACATAGTTAAATCTCGAAAACCTAAGAAGCCAAGATTATGTCGTACCACTCGTTGCGAAGGCTTTCTGCTTTATTCTATATAAAGCTCTCCATTCTGTTCAATCATGCCTACAATATGGGATACTCTCCCCAAAGCTTGGAAGCATGCTATTATTTGTCCAATACCAAAAGTTGGTAAACCAACATATCACCCATCAAGCCTTCGCCCCATATCACTTCTCACTTGCATCTGCAGAATATATGAAAAATTCATATACAATAAGCTAAATAACTTTATTAGCACCGGGATCCTAATACCTGATTTCCAATTTGGATTTTGAAAGGCACACAGGATCACTATGGTTCTCAATGTATTTCGCAACGACATCTGCATGCGTCCCTTTAATAAGGAACCCACCATAGCGGTGAGCCTTGACATTGAAAAGGCTTTTGAAATGACGTGGATCGAAGGTCTCGCATTTAAATTATTCAATATTGGTCTTAGCAGAACGCTGTGTAGTATCATCTACCACTTCGTTCGAAATAAAACCTTTTAAGTTCGAGTGAATGGAAAGATATCCCGAACTTTCAACGCCGCAACAGGCGTACCACAAGGCCACATTCTAAGTCCCATCCTATTTAATATCTACATCTCAGATATTCCTCGCTCTGTGGACGGGAGAGTAAACCATATATGCTATGCGGATAACGCCCTAGTGTACATGTCGTACAAAAGTCCTAAACTCGCAACAAATCGACTCAACCGTCATCTGGACGAACTGTATCAGTATTACAGCATTACTCGCCTTAACACATCCAGAGCAGTAGCTAAACAGTAGTAAACACTCTCAACCGACTGTTCGATATTCACAGATATTTGAACACAAATAAGAGATACTACGATTAGACGACAGAGCAGGATAAAAATATATTGGTGTCATTTATATCCCAAAAATGAATTTCATCAAACATGTGACCCACATTCTCCAAAGAGAACTCGGTCGGTCGAAGCAACTGCCCAACATCTTGCAGTGGAGCAACAAACTTAAGCTTTTCTGCTATAAGCAGCTAATCCGATCTGGAATATCGTACGCCTGTCCTATACGGTCTAAGCAACTGCACAACATCTTGAAGTGAAGCAACAAAGTTGAAAACAAAGTCAAACTTCTCTGCTATAAGCAGCTAATATGATCTGGAATATCGTACTCCTTTCCTATATCTTTGGCCCAAATGAAAAGATTTCGATTTTTCGAAAGAAAACTCCTCAAAAGATGCTCAACCGCTCTGGAAGGCCTGACGGTCGCTATTACCCCAACTCTCACCTGTACGAAGGTGCCTCCATTACCCCAACCGGCGAGTATTTGCTACAATTAGTACCTCGAAAGCATTCAGAACAGCAAGAACCTACTTGCACGGTAGTGTGGCGTTCTTGACCCTTCTCCCCTTCGATCCTTTCGGACCCGCCCACCACAATTACTTCATTAGTACAAAACTGAAGAAACCAGCCTTCCCAACCACATTCCCCTTTCTAATAGAGGATTCCTGGACCCATCTCATAGGGGCTGTAGGGAGGAGAAGTATTGTGCCAGGCATGAGCATACGGTTCACTTCTTCCCCATCAATCACGAAACGTAATTTCCGCCGCAGCAACTGTTCATCACAAAAAAAAAAAAAAAAAAAAAAACCCTCAGCAACACACCGTCCACATGAAGTTCACCAGGTGGAAAGTAAATGAAACACTCGAGTTTGTCTCTATGGTTGACATTAGCCTTTTTATTTAGAAGGAAAATGAAACACTAGGATGTGGGGATTGTAATAACTGTTCTTTTAATTTGGCTACAAACGTGGCACTTGTAGTTAACAAAACTTTAAACATAATGAATTCATTTTATAATATGGTCTTTTATATTTCCAAAGTAAGTTTTAATCTTACTAGAACCAAACAACTCTCGGATGCACTCAGGGATCGATAACACACGACTTTGATATATCTGTGCTTCACCGCCGCGCGACGGAGAGCGGGAGTGAGGCGACCTGCTCGGTCGGTGGGTGGTAAAGGACTCAGCGATAATCAGCGCGTGCGGCTGATTCGCTGACAAGAGAAATTTTTGGGTGGAATTCCCCTTCACTAGAGAAAAGAATTTCCTACCACAAGAGAAAGGGAAAGTCTTTCTTGGTAGAACAGACAACCAGATAACGTAATAGGGATCATGGTGGTGTGTGTGAGCTCGTTCAGATCTGATATTGTTTACACGTACTCGAAGGCAATGGAAGAACGAAGCAGGCGGGCGGCAAAGACAAAGGAGGAAACGACCAAATACATCGTTCGGTAATGCGGGTCATTGTTTACGCGATGCATCGTCGCTATTATTATTAAAAGGTGCTAATGGGATTGGTGGCAGAAACGAATCCCTTGCCTGCATTTGTATATGCAGGGTAATCAGTTTGTGGCGACGTACGAAATGGATGATTGTTTATCTATTGAAAAACGAATCGCTGGTCGGCTTGTTGCAGCTGTAAAAACAAGCCGTCCGACATTGCATTTCAAATGATAACAATGGGTGCCGAATGGTTTGTATTTATGGTGCATATGCACATTAAGGAACTATTTTAAGGATTTTAGATAACGCGTTGTATGCATTAAATGTCTTTGAAAAAGGAAAATGTCATCAGGTGCCAATGCAAGTGCATTGGCGGGAAACAATGGGAGTTGGGTTGTAATAAGGGGGGTTGTGCCTGATAAGTTAAGAAAGAAATCTTACGGAGAATTGTATGGGAAGAGATGCATGAAAGGTAAGTTTTCTTTTCCAGGGGCTTTTTAGATTACAGATTTGATCTCTTTAATGCGTGAAGCATTTAAGGTGCTAATGCGATTGCATTAGTGAAGTTATGAGATTGGGTGGAAGTTATGGGGGATTTTCATGTAAGTGACCCGTGGGGTTTGGCGCAACCGCCACAGGTCTACTGCTGACTACACACTACACACACACTGCACTACAAACACGCACGCACAGTACCCACACTGCTTGTGTTGCGAAGCCAAAATAGGAAATACCGAACACGTGCTCACAGAGTGCTTGAGATTCGAGACCGCACGAACGATTTTGGAGAGACATATGAGACCGACAGTTACTCCCGCAGGAGTAATAGAATACATGCTAAGTTAAAAACAGGTGTGGCGGTTCCATTGAACGGCACTATTTACCTTCCCATCAATTAGTAAGAAAATGCTTCCTAGATCACTTAAAATCTATCGAAACAAGTACCATGGCGGTTCCATTCGAACGCCATTGCTTGCCTTGCAATAAAGCATGCCTCACCCACTGCAGCCGCCTGTAGGCGTTCTCCCTTTACAGGTTTCCCCCCCTATAATATGTATTCAATGCATCTGCGAAACCTACCTGAGGGAGAAATCTATGTATGCACTTACGGCAGCATCGCAAGGCACCATTGGTTTCCTAAAGCAATTCAGTTTCATCAATAAGAAACCGACATAACACTAACCACCGCAGGGCGCCGTCAATATTCATTGTTGGCAAGAAGCACATGAAACATCCATCTTCCACAAAGGCAATTTGGTTGCATCACCTAGCAACCAACAATGCCCGAACTATATCAACGAGATATATACTCACGCGCCAGTCGCACATATGCGGGAGATGTTTTATCTTTTCTTTTTGCATACATGCCTACATCGATCGGTCATCCGACCGACAAATACATGATGTCATACAGCTGACCGGCCAGGGAAGTCGAGTTCTCCTAAATGGAAAATTTCCATCGAGAATTCGACTGAGTGGAGATGCCAACAAGATGTGCACGATCAGCATAAATGCTATACGCAGCCGCTGATCGTGTAAACACAAAATATTCGTCGAGATATTAGCACCAGCTGCAACCATGCCAGCTAATGTTCCCCTTGTGGATTCGGTTAATCGACGGTCCGCATACTTGTGGACACACACCATGAGCAGCAGAAGCGATCATCGTGTGTGTGTTTCGCGCCCTTGTGCTGGGATCGATGCAAGGAGAATCATCCCGTTATGTCGACAAGCAGAAGATGAAATTGTATCTTCTGAAATGAATTAATCGCGATACGGCTTCCATGGAGGCAAGTCGGGCCTCCACCTTAAATAAACACACGAGTCAGGCTTTAAGCGTCATAGTGTGCGGTCGCGTCTCAGTAAGGAGCATTTATATTTAACCTTCGGTGCGCATGATTTTAATTTGTAAATATCCAAAGTGTTGCCGAACAGCAAACTAAATTTATGTGTTATCTGTAAACTAAGTTACATTTATATTCAACCTTCTGTGTGCATTATATTAATTTGTAAATATCCAAAGTGTTGCCGAACAGCGAACTAATTTTATATGTTATCTGTAAACGAAGCTTACATTTTATTTAGTAAAAAGTTGGATTGTGATTTATTTTACCACCGAATAAAGCTAAGAAGAAAGCGAGTTGTTTGTTTATTTATTTTAAGAACGGCGTTCGGAGATCAACCTCAAATTTATGTTCGGCGTCGTTACCAGCGACTATTATCTCAGGAAGCTAGTGAACACAACTAGGTGTCGGGTAGTGGAAAGAAGACCCAAAATACCCACACAGCCATGCTCCGTAGCAAATGATGTTTTATGTGACATGATGCAGCAGTTGCGGTGCGACGAGGGGGCTAAAGTGGCGGTTCATTAATACATTTCCAAAGAAACGCCCACCCTCTTAAATTAACCACCTTCCTCTTTCCATGCGAACCCATAGTACTTACCTGCAATTGGGGGCAGCTTAAGCTCCCCTGCAGCATCATACTTGAACGGAAAACCTACCCGACGGCATCCACACATTCTGAATTTCCCTGGTTTATATTCCATGAACCAGTTCATTTCCTATCGGCTCAGCCTCTCTTCAGTTACGATAAAGAAACGCTGACCAGCGTATTGTTGACATAGCTATAGCCGATATTCTTTCCATAGTTCACAATCGTATATCGTGCCTATACCCTTAGGTCCGCGACAGTTGCGACAATTCCCCGTTATCGGCTATCAACCGATCATGAATTTGGGCATGGATATGATCATTGTTTAGGTAACCTTACCCATGCCATGCCTATGATGACCCGTCTGAAAATCTAAAGTAAACATGCAGTATCTCACTGTGTTCGTTACTTACCCGCATATTAATTCAAACATATAGCCATCCAGTCTGACCCTTTGCCGTCGTCGACGAGGTTTCTGCTGACTTATGCCAACAAAATAATTTGCCTCCTTATGCACCGGAGCCATACGGCTAGATTGGATATTGCCTACATCGGTGTTTCCAAGGAATCTTAGGCAAATACCATGACGACCCCTTTGTATCATAGGCACATCATTTACATCATGTGTTCCACCGATTGATCTGTGAAATAGCGTTTTTGTTTACTTTGAAACAAAAATATATTTCGATCCCTGGCATACATCATCAACGATGTATGGGTACATCGCCGCAGCCCCCGAGGATCGTGTCTTTGTGTGATCAGGTGTCTGCCGATCATCGCCCTCATCACAGAGCATTGTACTTGTCCTATAGGGACACATATAGAATCCTCCCCTATCGATGCAATTCGCGGGCATTGAATCTGATGGATGTGAGTTGCATCTTTGAGTCAGATTTCTCTGCTGAAGTGTGCGCATCCACTTTGCGAGCCAGCCGAGGATCATGGTAGAGCATTCGCTGCCAAGTGTATTATTAAGTATTGATTTTATCCAAGTGCGTGTTTCTGTATGGTGTTGTGTCCCCAATTAATTACTGTTGTTATTCCTTACGGGTTATTGAAAAAAAAAAAAACATTGTAACCAAATATCTAGAAGAAAAACAAATCTCTCTTTGCTGACAGAACCAACCTAAAACGAAGTGTATTATACTAAACTCGAAAGTGTTAAGTAACCAAGAATAATAAAGAACTGATGTACAACCAAACAACCTCACCAGTGTTTTACTGCTTGACATTTTCCTATCTTCTCTCGTGTGTTTAGTGATTCGTCTTTTCCTTGGAAGAGTTTCAGCGAACAATCTGTGGTTTGTGCTGAACCTGCGTCCGTGCTGACGCCTCTAGCATAATATACCCACAGTAACATATAAACTCCGCCCCGCCGCGCGTTGAATATCTAAAAAAAAAACAAGAGTTCCGCTGGGGTCAACGGGAATATGTGTCTGGCGGGAGGCGGTTTTAGTCAGTAAAAGGCCGGCTTGCCTCTGGATCGGTCAGGTGTATCTTTTGAAGATTTCCACCTTCCTACCCAAAACAAAAAACCACCATCTCTCCACCCAAGCAGTTAGTGAACATTCGAACTAATCCTGTCCGCACTATCCTTAGATACCTCCCCCCACTTTTTCATGTGTCTTCAGACCGAGCCCAAGCCAGAGACATGATGAAGAATACATTTGTTCTTATATCGTTTAAGTTGGCTTACCGCCACTCCTTTTTTTTTGAGAACGTTGTCGTGTGTAGTTAAAAGCAAACGTCGTGCGACACTTTGGGGCGGGTCAAGCCGTTTTTCAGTTCAATCGTAATTAGAGGGTATTTCTAATGTTATGACATTCGAAGGAGTTTGACCATAATCATGGTGACTTTTTAAGTTACTCGGGACCGCACCACCTTAGTGTATATTGGATTAGTTCAGTGCCTGAAATGTCTCTTGTTCTACAGTTGCGGGGTTACTGTTTCCTAAAATACGTTTTCCTTGGGCTTAAGGTTGAGTCTCTTGAATAAAACAGACTTCACTATACACGAAAACCTTTCATTTTAAAGGATGACTGGTTAGTCATATAAAAACTATTGAAGAATCAGATGACTGGAGTACAGTGGAGATCAAGGACCTTAATACAGGAAGTTGGTAATCGGATGACAACTCTAGGCGTACATCTTCAGTATTTGGCAGAGAAGTGATATTTCTGAGGATTTTGTTTCTGAATGGACTTTTATAAAGTTGAGAAGCATTATGAATCCCATTAATTTTCATCTCTTCAGAGGCACAAGCCCCGAACCAACGAAGTATTTTGATGAATTTGGGGTCGTTGAATGAACACAAGGGCATATCCGAAGATTGACTTTGCGGAGTATGTAAAATAAAATTGTTTATATAAAGTAAATTAAATGTAAAGTATAGATTTCTAAACAAAAGAGGCAAATCTAATAAAATAAATTTCACAACTTTAAAGTTCTTTGAACTGTTATTAACTGTAACTGAATGTATATTTCTGCCCACTGCCCCATGTATATAAAACTACGTGAAGACTACAAGAAAAACTAATTAAAAGAAAAAAAAGCATTGAATTTAAATACAAGGACTATACATAAAGTGGCGAGTGTTTCATTTCCAAAAGTGTGTAAAGGACATTGAGGATCCACTTTGAAAAGGGATCACCATTACGCCGAGATCAATCATCGCCACTCCTTCCAACTGCAACCGAACAATTGTAAGTAGCTTTTATAATTTTATTTGTGTATGCTAAAGACCATTTTATTGTGCAACAAGGCTATGACTAGAAAAAAAGTAAGGTTATTGTCACAGGTTGAACCTGGTTTAAATATATAAATAATTAGCAGTGAGTCGTTAGTTGAACTTCCCGACAACTAAACCTTCGAGCTAGGTCAATAAACCGTACACCATATGATATTACATCAAGGTTAAATTCATTTATTTGGCCGGATATACTCTCCCTATTTCCTCCGGGCCACATAAAAAATATCAAGATACGTAATAGAAATATTTATATTAAGGGAACGTTCAACTCCACTGGTGTTAGTTAAGCAATCATAAATTCAAAATGAACTGAGGTAGGAAAAGAACGAAATCTGGTGCAAGTCGAAGGGAAACAAGAAATCCGTCGGCGTCAAGCACATAATTTACAAACCCCAAGAGTCTCTGCGTACGCAGCATTAAAAGATAAACCCAATTGAATCCCAAAAATTACAAACAGGATAACGAAAAACGAAGAATGAGCAAACAAGAAGCCCAGAATAAAAGAATTTCAAATGACATGAAACATTACGTAAAAGAGGCCATTATATCAAGAGTAATACCTCCTTCCTTAGAGGGAACCACATAATCCAAGACGGGGATAAGTAGCTTGTGATTCCGTAAATCCAGCCGTTTCTGCTTCACTCATAGATAGATATGTTCAAGTATGCTAATTTATGAAAATTGTATTCAAAAACATTTAAGTTTGAAGCTTCGCCCAGAGCCTTAGAACTCATTCTTCCCGACGACGAACCGACGAACATTGCGGTTCAAAGTTATAGTTCATCGGAGGATTGCTATGTAGCGATACGGTGTGATTGAGTAGTACGTAGAGTTTTTGGCGAACCCAATAAGTTGACATTGTTTAGAGTAAATATAAATACCCCTCAAGTCAAACCGAACAGATTCGACGCGAATGGTATCACTTGCGGATAATTTCCTTTAAGTTGTCACCCTCCCACATGTTTTCGAAGCTCCTATTGTTATTTCCAGACTATAAGTACACTTGTGAAAGGCAAAGCTATACATGACAAGAAGGAGGCCAAAGAGAAAAATCCACCACGGAAAGATAGTTTTATATAGACAAGATGGTGTATTGTAGTATACGAGTCGATTCCTCGAGGGCAGATGACTGTTCATTCCTTCTTGCTTTTTATTCGTCCTCCTTTGCTATTTCTGAAGAGAAGGATATTGCCGACTAGGCTTATGCAACATGATTGCGTACAGATTAATTAAATACTTTAGGCGACAAATCGGTCTCTTCGTTCAAGGATGTTCATCTATTTAGACTCAACGCATATTTCTGAGTTCGACCACAGGCACGTACACTACATATAAAGTCAATGCCTTGAGTTGGAAGAGAAGACTTGAGCTCGGAAAGCATTTATGCGATAAACTAGTCGATTGAGAGTTTTTCCGCAAACAACTTGAGGATTATGTACGTGAGTCACTTGACAGGATTGAACTCATTTACCACTGATTTTAAATGGTTGACTTAATGTGTAAGTAAATGTAAGTACACTTCTCAACATTATTGGATCTAAGACGATTTATGACTTATGAATAGATGCATTCATGCCGGAAACGGGTATCTAGCAATTCTCGACATACTTTCTGTCCGCATTTCTTGACCTATAACATAGTTGTATTCCTGACGAATGCAGTACGCTGAAATACCTTAGGGGTGGATTTGAAGAAAAGGCACGAAACCACTGCACTCTATGAATAAACGCATTTGGTTTCATTACTTTTGGTTGGTTTGTGGGGTCCTCAACTCTTACGCCTGCACGGGCGTGGGTTCAGTAAATTCCCACCGATGATACTCCGAACACTGCGAGCCATAATGTCAAATAAACCACACTGAATGGTTTGTAGTAAAAGGGTCATTTAATCGATTGCAATTGGGTTTCATTTATTAGCTGCAATACACCTTGGTTATGGTAATGTTTTCCTCCCTTTTTATTTGGTATACTACCGTTCAAACACAACGGACAAACGCGCGTAGCGGAGAGATGGTGGTCGAGCTCTGAAATGTCATTGTTTCTCTTTTTATTTTTGTTAAACTAATGCTTGTATGTGACAGGCGAGCGCGCGTAGCGGAGAGATGATGGTCGAGCTCTGGAATGTCGCTGTTTCTATTTTTATTTTTGTTAAACTAATGCTTATACGCGACGGGCGAAAGCGCGTAGCGGAGAGATGATGGTCGAGCTATGGAATGTCACTGTTTCTATTTTTATTTTGTTAAGCTATGGTGTTTAAACGCAACGTACAAACGTAAAATGCTTAAGACACTCGACTGCGCTCCTCGAGCGTAGAATTCCGACCCTTCTCGATTGGTTGTTAAAACTCGACTGAGTCATCAAAGACAAGAATCGGTTCATCGTGTCGTGGCGGTGGTCATAGCTAAATAAACTCACTCCCACTTGCTAGGAACTTGAAAAGGGTTGCTATGCGTGCATAGGGGATTTACTTCCAGAGAATTACTGCCGTACATGCTGGATTAGATTCCTCTGTCGCTGTGTGTACGGAGAAATCGGTTTTGGAAACAAGACCAAGTATGGGTATGAGTTTTCGGTTAGACAAAGGGATATGGGTTTTGGTCGTTGCGATGGTTGTTTCGTGGAAATGCAACGCATGTGCTGGTGACTTACCAGTAAGGAGAATTGATGTTGTTTCAATTGGTTTAGTTGGGATTGGAGCCGAAATGGATTTCGGGGAAAGTAAATGTTGCTTGGTCACAAGCGAGGGAAATGGTTTAAGCAGGAAGTGGGCCGGAATGGTTTTCGGGGGAAATTAATCCTGCTTGGTCGTAAGCGAGGAATATAGTTTAAATAGGAAATTAACCTAAGTGGTTTTTGGGAAAAATGTAGGCGGTTTGATGTAGATGGGGGAGATGATTAATATTCTGTTGCAAGTTTTTGGAAATGCGTTTAAGTTTGGGGATGTATGCGATTGCAGACTTGGGGCCGGATGCTGTTGCATATGGGAAGTGTGTTCTTTGCATGTTTGCGAATGTGTGCTATTGCGGATTTGGGTTAAGGTGACGCGCTGTTAGTGGTCAAAATTGGTTGGAATTGTGGGTTGGTTCACCATGCGATATAGGGAACCGCCACAGGTACATTATTACAATATGTCACGTAGACTCAAAAATAGTGTATGTAGGAATTTTTCCAATTCTCGATCCATTTTAAATTAATACAGTATGTTGATAAATATCTGTGTCTCCGCAATATTTTCAAAACATGGATCCCGGAAAACGATTTCTTCACGTTGGATAATAGATTCGGTTAAGTAGATATTCAAACTGAACCATGTCGACCTTTATCGTCTCCGATGATGTAGACGTTTCAGAGAGATTGGTATTCGACTTTTAACTGCTCAAGCAACGATTTGGGGAATACATGACATAAAAGCCTTTGATATAAAGAATTTCAGAGGTAAACTGGTCCCTTGTTTAAGTCTTAGGGAGATAATTACACACCAAACCGCTGGCCCCAAGGAGAAGTATTTACGTGTGACACTATCTCAGGCGGAACAAAATGCAAACGATTTTATAATAAACAAAATAATAAGCAACTTAGGGCGATTAGAACAATTACACACGGACACCCAACCACCGTGAAAAACCCAGTACCAAAAAAGAACCGAAAAAGAACTTGTGGCGTTTCCACCAAACGCCACTGCTTGGCTTTCCATTTAATATCCATAAAAACAAGTATTAGTGCCGTTCCTTTCGAACGCCATTACTTAGCTTTGCTATTAACTATGCAAAAACTTCCACCTAAAACACATAAACCCATAGTTTTCGCCAATGCAATTGCATTGGCATCAATAAACATTTCCCCCAGCGGCATGTTTGCATACAACGCAGCATGTTCCTGAAATACAATTCGGTTACGACACCACGTAACCGACAAAATCCCTCGAACTTGTCCATGCACATAAATAACTAAGACTTTTCCACACACGTGCATGGCAGGTCATAGTGACAGACATTTTCCCCAAGAGCATGATCGCATTAAACGCATCATTTGCTGCAAGCACATCGGGCGGTAAACCGATCGATAAGGAAAGCATAACTCACACCTGGCGGCCAAAAGGGATTCGAGTGTTGCATAAGGAAAATACGGCACACCACAGATCGACCCTTTGAAGACGCCAGCTATATGTGTACGACCAGCATAGATGCTGTACACAGTGCCGATCGTATAAACATTCCAAATTCCTGTCTATATGATGGTTTGCACCAGCTATAAGCATTTCTAGTAATTTACCCTCTATTGAATGGTGGATCCATGGTTCGCAGACTCATGGACACACATCACGAACGACCGAACTGTTCATCGTATGTGTTTTTCGTGCCCTTTCGCTGGAACCAATGTATGGAAGTTCATCCCCTATTGGTCACCAGAACGATTGCTAGAAAATCATGTTTCTGAAATGTTTAATCTCAAAACAGATTCCGTGGAGGCAGGTCGTATCCTCCACGTAAAACGTCGAGTTGAGTGTCGACGCGTAGTGTTGTGCGTTTTATGACGTCTTCGCTGTGTATTGTTTCTTTTATTTTTATTGTGAATTTATTTTAATGACTGGAATAAAACAATTTCATTGTGAATCTATTTTAATGACAGTTAATTATCCTGGAATAAAACAGTATATAAACGATGTGTTGTGTTGAAGGAAATGAAAAGTGTGTTTTAATCTCATTCGACTAGTTTTGGACTAACCAGAATCGGGAAGTGCTTGCTCGCCATTGAAATTCCGTGACGTCTATCCTTTTTCTACCTCTTCGTCAGTTGATCCGCCATTATTAATGATGTGTCGTTTCATTGCATTACGATAGACGCGATTATAGTGATATAGAAAAGCCCATCGACAAGATGCCCAGTAAAATCAGTGTGTCTCGAAGCAGCGATTGTTTGCAGAAGTAAAATGATTCAAACTGTAGAACAGTATCCACGGCAGTGCATTCCACAGCTCGATCTTCAGCTCCTATAATAAGACAACCGAAACCGAAACTTTTACCCCCTCATTGGTGACAATCTGCGGGGTAACACTTCGTGGGATAGGAGTAGAACCCGTGCCAACGACGGCACACATACGTCTTACCCCATAAACTCATCAGACCCATATGCCCGAATGTTAACAATCCGCGTCTTAAGTAGCGAGTTGAAACATCCTCTTGTAAATGCGACCATTGCCTGATATAGGTACGCGTTGGTTCCAACAATGTTGTAGCATGGGCTTGAACTACGCTCTTCCTTAATTCACCATAAAACACTATAAACTCATCACGGCGGAATCAATTCCACTCTTGCAACATTCTCAACGTTCGTCTAATATTTTGTAATATCAAAGGACTCGGTTTCACTCCTACGAATGTAAAGGCCAATATTTGCAGATGTTTGAGCCTGATAACCAAAAAATGTGGGCATTATTTGAATGAAACCCGTCTTGAGATCCTTGGTCAATCTTTTTACTTGCCCTTACCGCTTCCAAAATGACGAGCAACCAGAGAACCTCCTCAAATGTCTTTCACTCACGTTTGACTGAACACAATTCGACCACCTAGCAGCTAAAATTGCCGTTCTTGACTACTTTAATGCATAGTTATAGCTATATATATAGCTACTGGTAGATGCTGGGGGATGGAAGCGAACATACAGGGCAAAGTCACTGATTGCTTTCAACCCGGCGAAGGCTAGAACGATCCTTGTACCTGTTCAATCCAAGTTGGCATGCGGTCTCCACGTGACAGCTACTTTGGATAGCTGCTTTGGCACCCGCCAAGTAGTGAACCAATGCATGCAGCGACATCCTGAGAAAGGTTGGCGCAAGCCTAATAACTTGCCGGGACAAACAAATTATTATGGACAATTTAAAAAGTCTCGGATAAGGACCGGATACCTGTGAATAGACTTGCTAAATTGGACCTAGATCGGATCCCGGTTGTAGTGCCGATGATGATGATGATGATGAACATCATAAAACCTCTATATCTATAGAGGTATGATCTCTGTACTGTATACGAGTAGGTGTGTATCTATCAATTTCATTGTACTTCAACAATTATTCCTTTCTTCAGCTTTTCCATTAATTATTTTCCTAGGTGAAAAAAAGTGTGGGACACAGTCGTCGGACGATTGAAAAAACATCCACTAGGAATTTATTGGTGAGAGAGCTGAGGAACATAATCAACGAAATGGTCGCCAGTGTCTGGAATATATGTTGGCTCGTTTATTAGGTCGGCTAAGTTATTTAGCTGCACGAATAAGTGAAAGCACCGTTCGGGGAGAAGTGACGAAGACACTGATAAATTACAAACATTAAAATCGCCACAATAACGACTATAGTATCGAAAAATGGTATTAATATCCTGTGGGGAAGAAGTATGGTGTGCAGGCATACCACACCGGGTTCCCTTCTTCCACCATCATTACTATAAATTCCGTTGAAACAAAACCGAGAAAAGAAAAACTGTTGGAAACACTTTCCACCAACTTGTGCAGAACTAAATCACCAACCGTCCACCAGGTATAATTGAAACACAATTGTTAGGTTGTTTGTAATTAATGGAGTTTTTTTATTGTCTAATATTTGAATGGTTTTTATTATTATTGAAAGTTGAGGTTGTTAATAATATCGATTGTTAAAAGTTCGCTGACATTGTTCCCAGGCTGTTTACATTTTTATTTTAATTTATTTTTATTGAAATTACGAGTCAGTTTCGGCTTCACGATCTTAATACAAGCGGACGCTGATATATCATGCACTTAATACTCGCAACGTGTCAGAACGCAACAACCAACAAAAAACACATTAAACTGGAATCGCGTCCAATTACAGCGCTTGCATCGACGCACTCGCGACAACGGTAAGACTGGTTTAAAATAACTTTCAGTGGTTGAAAATCTGCGACCAACCGATGTACGCATCCTCGGCGCGCTACGAGGAGCGGAAGACGGACCGAACGGCTTAGTCGGGTGATGGAAAACGACTCAGCGATGTCAATTCGCTAGGAAGAGTAATTCGGACAGTGGCACTCTCTTAATTAAGGATGCGTTTCCTATTACGAGAGAAACGTGGAATCTCTCTTTGGGGTAGGTAACCGGATCTCATAGAGGAGATCATTCGTGTATTAGAGTAGTATTCGTGTATGTGTGAACATTGGTTTTTTCATGGGACAAGGCCATGAGAACGAAGCTGAAAAATCAAAAAGGGATAATGGGCATCAATGAGACGTGGGTTCGGCTAAGTAAGCAAGCCGTATCTCATTAGGTGCTAATGGATTTCTGTTTGCTCATGCCACGAGGTCATGAGAAACGGATCCAGAAAAATTAAAAGGCATACGGGAATTTATGACCCGTGGGTTCAACTAAGTAAACAAGTTGCACTCATTAGATGCTAAACGCATTTGGGATACTTGAAACAATTTTAATTGTTTGTCGTATCGCCAGAATGCCTGCGGAAGAACAGAGCTCTTTGTTTGCACATGATGCGTGCTAAAGAAATTGGTTTTAGCGTCTATTGCACTAATTGTATGCAGCTGCATCAATAAGCTGTTAGAAGTTGCTTTGACGTTGGGTGAAAAGGTCACCAGCCAGTGTGTATTGTACACATGGTGAGGCCGGGATTAGGCGACGCAATGATCATTATCCCTGGTTATGATGGTTACATTATATGTGAACCGAATAGTTTCTTTTCAGGAATTCATCTAGGGAAAATGCATGTGGTAAGGTTGGGATTTGCCTGGCAACCGAAAGTACCGAATTGGGTTTTGGATTTATGATCCTGTGGGGGTTCTCTATACCACATCGAGAACCAACCCACAATTTCATACCTTATTTCGACCGCTTTGAGCGCGTCATTTCTACCCTTATTCCCCCTATAAGCTATTCCACCCGTAAATCACATAGCTAAACTCATTATCCTATGCAGATAATGCATAATTGAATTTAGCTATCTTTTCGCCATACGGCAACCCCATTTCGCTAACCCATGATATTTCCATCGGAAATCGCACCATGCCGGTTAGCAACGGCATAGTCTGATCAAACGACGCGGTTGCATAATCATGTAACCGCTGGGGAAATTCTCAAAGCATTTAATTTAGTTCCCATGATCAGATTTCCCTAGCCAATTCGGTGTCCTATTCAATTTCCGCAGACATGTCATTCGCTTGGGACCAATGATCTCTTTTCGCAGGTAAATAGCACCAGCTAAATTTTCCTCTTCTTCTCAATTTTACCTTCCCACAGTTCAATGCACTCTGAGATCACTACATTCACCGAATTAGGTCAATGTGTTATCATCAGAACTGCATTGATTCATGCACACACAACCAAACCCATTCCGAGATCATAGGACTTTATGTTTCTGTTCTCTGATTCTCCTATGTTCGTCGGCTATCGAATTAACCGATGTATTCACCGCACCTCGACGGGCGTGGCAATGAGAGAGCAGAAGCGTGATCTCTTTTGGTTCTCCTGTGTGCAAAATTAAATTACCCATCTTCATCCTTAATTCAAACCATTTGTTTTCCATCCACCATCGCGTGCACACGCTACATCGAACCTTCACGCATGAGTCGTTATTCAGCCACAACGCGCTAAGGTCACGCCGCCGCTTAAAGAGTTGTCAAGTTGTCCAATACCAAGAGTGTTAAAATAATTGTACTAAGCAACATTTAATTTAAACCTATTAATTAATTAATTAGAAGCGTGTGACGTTGTAAATAAATTCGTGTGAATTGATTTAGTGACATTCAGTAATCTTATGTTCGAGTGGAGGTTTTCCAAATAAAGCTTAATTCTAATTTTTCTCGCGCCACCATTTGTACCTGGATGCCAACACAAAAGGATAGTCAATTATTAAATAAACGTTTAAAGAAATTAACAATAACGAAACCAAAAAGTACAGCAGGACAACATCTTAGTGTTTTCTTTAATTTCCCTCTTGAATATACCTGGTGAACATTTCTTTCGGCGAAACATCGTTGGAGAACAACTTATTACTTACGGAGTAACATTGTTTGGGGAAAAAGTGAATCGTGTGCCCGTGTCTTGGTGCAATACTTCTCATACCCCCACAATCCTATAAGTTGGACAGAATTCTTGTAGGGAATTTTGAATGCGAATTAATGCATGAAAGGTAAGTATTCTCTTCCAGGAGCTTTTAGGCTATGCGTTAGATAACCTTGATGTGTGAAGCATTTGCAGGTGCTAATACAATTGCATTAGCGGAAAACAATGGAAGTTGGGTTGCAGTTATGGGGGGTTCTTCGAGCAAGCTAAAAAGAACCCCCACAATCCCGACAATTGAATGAAATAGAGAAGTATAGCATTTGATGGTATGATTATGATCCAATAACCAAGTGCCAAATTCAGAGTTGGAATGAAGTTCACAATAGAACAGAAAATGATAAGAGGATTATTGATCAATCCAATTAAGGCACAGCTTAATTGACAGTACTTTGAGCTCGATAATACCAGTGCCATTCATACACAATGCATCACCGGAAAGTGCAGACGTACTTTGAAGGCAGATGTAAAATGTTACTTTAGATACGCAAATTCCCATCAATTATTTCTAATGAAAAGTGAGTTGCCACAATGTAAAGAGAACACTAGCCGATTAAAATCATATCGTTTTCCCGTCGTCCATTAAATTTTCAATTGGTTCTCTACTATTGAAATCGAATCTCTAACCTCATTAACATCGAATTTAATATTATATCCAGATTATACTGATAAGTGCAAAAAATGTATTCAGAAATAATTGATGTATATACGCTACACTTTACAATGAGAGTCTTTCAACTTAAAGCGTTTGTCTTCTAGATGACTGCAATGCTCCTAAATTAAAAAAATTATTGTAGTGATACATCCCACAAAGATATTTTAATTTACATAATTGTGTGTTGAATGAACAATTTTAAACCATGTCCAGATACAGGAGCCATGATTTTTACTTCAGCGGGGGTGAATTGTAATACATTTTCTTTCATCCTTAAAAAAATGTCTTCTTTCAGTTATTTTTGGTCAAAATCATTGTTTCATGTTAAGGAAAGATGAATCTAAATACATTGGGTAAAATGACAAGATGTAAGGTGATTTCAGCGTTGAGTAGGGTTTACCCGGACTAAGCCCCTTGACTACAAATATTGTATAACAGCTTATAATAATTTTTCGAAAAAAAAGCTTTGTAACTGTTCTTGACAGGACGGGAAGTTCACCTGGTCCAATAAAAAATGCGTGGTCTATTTGCAACAACAAACTGAGGAAAGTGGTCAGTTCCACTGAAGAGTTGATTCATGCACTAATCGATTCGCGGTTTAGAGAACCGCAAATATATGTAAACCACAAAAACATTTTCGATTTGATGCCAAGCGTAGTTGAAATGCGAATAAAGCAAAAAGATCAATATAAAATGTGGTAATGCACAAATTTACACATTTTAATTACTATGTGTGTTTTTACGTATCATGCGTGTGCGATTTCTTTAATTTGCACCGCTTTTCCAACATCTCCAACTATTCACTTCTGCCATCGGACTATTCAATTCTGTTTTTAATCCAAACTTAAGTGTGAACTCATTGCTGCAAATTCAATCCCATCTTCAATTTGTAAAAAATCGAAAAGACAGTCAAGACAACGTAACTTTTACAAAGGACTCGCTGTGGCGCTGAAATTTGTTACAAATACCAATGATAAATGCGCCAATATCAAATAGACCTTGTCGATTTTTTCCCCAACAAATCGACTCATGGTAAAAAAATTATATTTTACTATTATTACTATTTATTGGCCTGTAGGAACACAAAAGTTCATGACCTCACCGACTTGACTCCGCCATTGTTCCTTGTCCCGCGCGCTCTCCTTCCACGTTCGACCTAGCCCAACA